>VZRF01001720.1:1134042-1311114 GCA_013396875.1 Vireo altiloquus | reverse complement strand
CCGGCGGCAGCTCCGAGCCCACGGCGGCGGCGGGAGAGGACGCTGCCATCGGCTGCGCGGCTGCGGCGACGGGGGTGTGGCGCTCCCGCTCCGGACGCCGGGATCGGCTCCGGGCNGGGGGGGACGGGGCGGGCCCGTCCGGGAACGCCCGTCCGGAGGGGCGGCGGTGCCCCGGAACCCCCCGGAACCGCCCGCAGCCCGCCCGGCCACGGGGAGGGGGGAGCGCCGCGGCCGGGACGGGGGTGGCCGGCCGGGCAAGAGGGACAGCCCTACGGGCTCCGGGTTGACTCCTGGGAGCGGCTGCCGTGGTGAGGGTCGGGCGTTAGCAGGGCTGGTGGGGTGGCAGGGATAGAGGGGCAGAGCCGCCGGGGCGGGGAGAGGGTTCTCCAGCGGGGAACGGGGATCTGTAGCTGCCGTGGCCCCGGAGGCATCACCCGGCGGGTGCCCGCCGCCCTCCCTTGCGGCTGCTACCCGCACCCGTCTTGGCTATCAATTCTCTTGGGCCGCTTAGGCTGGCCCCTTTTCCTTCTGTGTTAGTCTTTTAATGGAGGAGACGACAGAATAAAAGTTAGATAGGTTAGTTAGGTTAAGGAAGAGCTCTTTGTCCTGCAGGTTGGCTTTCCCCGCTCTCTCCCCGAGTGCTCCCAGCCCTCGCAGGACGGCTCGGAGGCGCTCCCGCTGTGCCGTCACAGCCCGGCGGGCAGCGAGCCGCGCTCCCCCGGTGCGGAGCGCAGCCGAGCGCTGCGGGCAAGCACCCGCTCTCTTTTGCCTAAAGTAGTCACAGCGGGAAATGCTTAGGCTTTCCAGGTGTATTGCCACCCTCTAATGAAAGCTGGAAGCCTATTGTATAAATGCTGTGTATTTCTAATAGTTACAGTGCCTTTTTTTTTTTTTTTTTTTTGTTTTCCTTATGTTAGAAGGCTGTAATAAATCCAGACGTTTCAGATAAATATAGCAGTACCTTTAAAACCTTCCAAGCAAAGCTTGCACATCAGGAAAATTACTGAATGGCCTTACGAAGGGAACAAAGCTATATTTATCCTCAGCTGTATTCCGTGTATGCCAGGCTGGAGGGTGATGCTAAAGGTTGTTGAGAGAGCTATGGGCAAAGATGGCTTGACTGGAAAGAACCAGCTACATCTGGATTTATGTCCAGGTGTTTTCTCTGAGCTCAACTACTCTAAGCTGCATCCTTTGCCTCCACAGTGTCTTTCAAGTTCCTAAAGTCAAAGAAAAAAGATGTTGTGGTAATTGAAGTAGGATGGGACCATGGATATATTTTAAACATGGATAGGAAAGACTGTCTCTTACGGTAATTAATTAAAAATTGAGTGAGCTAGGAAATTACAGTCTAAGGATCAAAGTAAAATAGATATCTGTAGTGTGAAATTGAGTCATTGTGGGATGTTGTAAATTGCTTTGATTTATTATGAATGGTTTTAATGGAACGTGGATTCTGGTGTGGACATGTCAAGTGTGAGTTGACCCCTCACAAAGTATTGGACTTAGCCAATTTGGACACAAGTAAAACTTTGAAAGAAATACTCTTAAAAAGAACTGTAGTTTATTTTGCATTTCAGATTAGATTAGTCATGGAAATACAGAAATAAAATAAAACAGGACAAAACCCAAGGGCTTGTGGGATTGGAATTCGGATAGTAAGGCTGTCCTCTGATACAATTTGAAACAGTAGAAATGAGAACTTGTTTCCACCATTCTCACTTCCAGTGATTCCTATAAAAGTTCATACATTACTGTTTATACTAATGATTCAAGCGGTCATGAGTGCAATCAATGCAATCAGCTATTTTTCATAATTTCCAGTGTAAAGGAACAAAATACTCATGACTTTTCCACCCTCAGGGGCTTGGAGCAGAAGAGTTGAGGTTTTTCCCATCATCTTTCTCTTCAAAACTGAAACAGTGAAAGAAGGGATTTGGAGTGGGATGGAGGAATAGATGGGTAGGAACCCTGACATTTTATATTGTTCCCACAAGTTGTAGAAATGTCTGGAATCTGGGAGATTATTTACAAGAAATCTAGACTATATATTCACCTTGTCCTTATTCTCTAGATAGGATTTTTTTATCCTTCTTGGCAATGGGGCCTAGAAGTAGGGTATTACCCAGTGTTGACATTCTTGTATCTTCGAACTACTGTTGATTCTTTGAGCTTTGGTTTCGGTGTATTATTTCACCTTTGACATGTTTAAGTAAACAAGAAAAAAACCCTCAATTTTCAAGTTTTTCACTGTGTTACCATTAGGATGTGATAGTTATGTAAGAGAGGAAAAAAAGACATTTTCAAGATTAGATAACACACAGCTCCACCACCACTCCATTAAAATAGCACACTCAAAAATCCTTTCTTTTTTTTCTGCAGCTTGTAGGGTCAGATAAATGGTATTTTCAAATAACAAAACCTTACCGTTGCGCAGTTCACGTGGGCCATTCTAAGAAAGACTTCAGGGATTGTCCTTTCCCTTCCTGCTGTAGAGCAATATTGTACCGCTGGTTATGGAAGAAAGATACCTGCAAAGCGTGGTGCCTTCAGTAAGTGAGGTAGAAGTAATTCCTTTCTTATGCTTTTAAAGGTATTGATTGGATGTTTTTCCAAGCAATTCCTTGTATGAGTAGTGTGTGTAACCCACTTGGACATGAGATGACAGTAAAACAGTGGTTTAAGTTGCATTTGAGCCCGCTTTAGATAAATTAAGCACAATGATTCTCATTTAAGGTCTTCAGAAATCAACAGCAGTATATACAAAGTAAAGCAAGACCAACCCAGGTTAAGCGAAGAGGCAGTGGACCTAAAAAGTAATTCCTACATACTGGAAATCTGGAGCCAAGCCCTGTTTTTTATAGGTCCTTGGCATCTATTCCAAGAAAAAGTAGTCAACCCAAAGGATGTAGTTGTATTCTAAGAGAAATAATGGCATTCTGGCTGTTTCTCCTCTTTTTCTTTAAAGGAAATGCCAGTTACCCAGCTATTGTAACTTTTTGCAAAGATATGTTTAATAAAGGCAAAATAAAATGAATTGGAGAAAGATTAGATTAGGCAAATAAGTCATACTTAAAAAAAGAAAAGCATAATATTCCTGAAAACTATTTGTTCTAACTCTTAAATATCTTTTCTTCTTGAAGAAAAAAAAAAACCAACCAAAAAAGGAAATATCAAGCCATATTTAAAATTCTTGAACAGTTTTTGAAGATCTTTGCTGATAATGTTTGAATTCCTTCAGCACTGGATAAGAAGTAATGCTCAGAACCAGCTTGGGTTTCTTTTATTTTAGTTGTTCTTTGTTGTTTATAGACTTTTGGGGCTTTAGTGAGATAGTTCTGGCAGAGAGAATTTTAAATGGAAAAATGCTCAGCATCACTGCAGTAAAACAGACACTAATCCTTGTTTGTGCAATGCAGTGGTGGTCAGAAGTTGGTTTTGAGTAATTATTTTTTAGTTATGAGTGGTCACAAAGCTGCATTTGCAGCTTGTTCCCAAAAGTTAGTTAAGGTGAGCTGAACAGGGCTAGACTGTCAGCAATACTGTGCCCAGCAGGACCAGGGCAGGGATTGTCCCCCTGTACTCGGCAGTGGTGAGGCCACACCTCAAGTGCTGTGTCCAGTTCTGGGCCCCTCACTGCAAGAAGGACATTGAGGGGCTGGAGGATGTCCAGAGAAGGGCAGCAGAGCTGGTGAAGGGCCTGAAACGTAAGTCCTCTGAGGAGCAGCTGAGAGTACTAGAGTTCATCCCAGAGACTAGCCTTTCCAAAAAGAAAAGAATTTTAAATGAACAAAATTTATTTAAGATTTTTTTCTTTTTTCAAAGGCAAGAATTTTAGCATTTTTATGAAATGTGTTAAATGCAGTGACTTCTGCAGCACAAAACCAGTTTTCAGCTGTCTAAATAAACCACTAATTAACAAATAGTCAAGTGCTCTTTGGGATTTCCCTTCAATTCAGCATGAAATCTGAATTCTGCTTCATAGCATAATAATGTGGCAATTGCCAGTGAGTAAGGGAAAGATTGTGGATCTGGTCTGCCTAGTCTTTAGTAAAGCCTTTGACACTGTTTCCCACAGCATTCTCCTGGAGAAACTGCTGCTCATGGCTTGGACAGGTGCACTGATCCCTGGGTGAAAAACTGTCTGGATGGGCAGGCCCCGAGAGTGGTGGTGGAGTGGCATCCAGTTGGCAGCCAGTCCCTAGTGGAGTTCCCCAGGGCTCAGTACTGGGACATGTCTGGTTTCATATCTTGTTCAGGGCTCTGCAGGGAGGAGTTGGTCTCTTCTCCAGGAAACAAGCAATAGGATGAGAAAATAGCCTCAAGTTGCCCGAGGGGAGGTATAAATTGGCTGTATGGAAAACCTTCTTCACTGAAAGTGTGGTTAAGCACTGGAACAGGCTGTCCTGGGCAGTGGTGGGTCACCATCCCTGGAGGGATCTAAAAGACATGTAGATGTGCCAGTTAGGGATGTGGTTTAGTGGTGGCCTTGGCAGTGCTGGGTTAACAGCTGGACTTGATCTCAAAAGTCTTTTCCAGCCTAAATGATTCTCTGGTTCTGTGTCCTCATCTTTGGTTCAGTTACAGTTTTGGAGGTGTCTGCCCATTTTGTCAAGAGAGGCCTGAGGAGTTCGCTCCTGCTGGGTGATTTTGGACTTGGGGTAGTGATGCCCAGAACATGCTGCTCCCTATTCCTCCTTCCCAGTTACTGGAATGTTAGTTTGCCTGTGGTGCTGGAAAGTGTCTGCTCATCTCCAAAACCAGCCGTTTTCAGTCTTAACATACCGATGTTAGGGGCTGATGGTTTTTTTTTCCAACCAGAGACTGGTTTCTGTTTTCAGTAGATTCAATGACACTTTTGAGATTTGTCTGAATGAGATTTCTCTCATTTTGATGATGATGATAGCAACACTTGTCTTAAAAATACAAATGACAAAGGTTGAATTTTGGGTTTAAAGGTAGAATGTATAAAGGGAATGAAATATTAGAACAGATTTTATCTCAAGATGTAAGAAAAATCTCAGCTAAGGGAGGCTGAGCTCGCTAAGTTTCCAAATGTGACAGATCTGACAGCCGTGACCATCAGATGTTCAAAAATCTGGGACACTGGCTATAGATCAGCAAGCACAGTATTGCTTACGATAAGGAAGTAAAAGGAAATCACCAAGTATAGACAATTAAGCTGACCTCAGTAGTATGTTAGGTACCTAGAACACATTTTCAAGTGAAAAACTAATTAATGAGAGACACGAAGCTAACATGAATACCATAACCCTTGAATTTACCTAATATAGACTAAAGTCAATCTAACTCAGTCTGCTTTTGTTCTTGTAATGGAAATTATGTTCTGCAGACAGACAGTGCTCAGGCTCTTGTCTCTTTGGACCTGAATAAAACGAGTTATATAATGAGCCACATGGAGAGTTTTTATTGAAATAGAGTAAGATGGAATTGTTAAAAAGTTGTCAGGTCCAAAAGATCCTGTTAAAAGGCCTATGGAAATGGATCATGAGATAGGAAGAGCTTCCTGTCTGGAAACACACTTCATATGCATTTTTTGACAATCAGCTTTGGTACTAATTTTGCTTGATATTTTCATCAGTGACCCTGGCACAAAAAAGCAGGAAATCAATCTTTTGATTTGGCAGCAAGTAAGAAAGTGCTGTCAATAAACCGAGGAGAAAAATGTCAGACAGAAAGAAACTGACCTGCTTGACTACTAGGATAGTAGAAATGGAAAATTGTAGTCATGCAAGTGTCAAACCATGTACATCTATTGAGAAAAATTATTGCTAGATCCTGAGAGTTTATTAATGGGAAATGATAGAAGATGAGAAAGAAGGAAGCTATAAAAAACTTGATGTAATCCTAGATTGTTGGTTTTGTTCTTGTTTTTTTTTTTTTAACTGTTGAGATAGGGAATTATTCATTGTGCCATATGTGACTGGTGAACAGTCAGTAAGCACAAAACGCACATTTCTGGTCAGGTTAGTTGTAAAAAAAGAGGAAGCATAACTGTAATTGAAGGAAGAAAAGGATAATTTGGAACAGATTTACCATACAACAAGAACTGGAGAAATGCTTGCTCCTCCACTATCTTACAAAAATGAGGATGGAGAAGAGTACATGATTCTTCTATGTAAGTGATCTATGAGGACAGATGGCAAGTGGCACATAAGAAAAAAGACGAAGTAAGTGACTAAAAGAAATCTAGATTAGCGATTAGGAGAATACTGAGAATCTGAAGTGTGATTATGGAATGGTTTCTGAGAAGCAGTGGGAGGACTTACACACTGTCAAACAGTGGTTGTTAATGCCAGGACAGGGATTACATGACATGCTAGGCTGTTACAGCAAGGGACTGGATTCAATCGGAAGAACAGAGGACAGTTAATCAGTAGGAAACAAGCTGGTAAATAGAAGAATAATTGACAAACTGCTACCTAAACTTTTCAATTATTGAGTTGACCTCTTAGTTGTTGTTACACAGTTAATGTTTCAGCATGTCTCATCTCAGCAGGGCAATGAAGGAGCTGTTGCAAAGTCATGAGGACCACAATTGAAATGTCCCCCAGATCCTCAGAAAAAGTACAAACTCACTTAGGGAAGAAGACTTTAGAGAAGTGTGAGGGAAGGAGAGGGAACTTCTTCTGTTGAAAGACATCAGGAATAAGGCATCTTTCTAGCCCTGTGCCCAGGTTAGGATACTCAACACACCAAGAGAACTGACAGAGAAGGTAGCTGCTGTCAGTGCAGCAAAATATCCATACCCACCTCGTGTAGCCATAGGGAGGCATGTTAGCCACTACTTCTGTGGTTGCAAAAATGGGGTGGGGAGAGAAAGCAGCAAAATCCAAGTTTAGCCATCTTGAGCTTTCTCTGGTAGCACTCCAGAGAGGAAGTGCTCATGGCTGCTGCCCTGCCTTCTGCAAGCCATGCATGCTGCTGGGGACTTCCCAGAGGCTGTGGCTATTTAAACCATTACCTTTTGCTTTTCACTCCTAAATAGCTGTTCTGCCATTCTCACAGCTTTAGCTGAATTGGGCATGTTCCACTTCAAGTGGATCCAGTGGAGGACGGAACAGGCCATGCTTACACCTTTGGTGGTGGCTCTAAATGGGAAAAGACCAGTTGAGCTTAAGTTGAATCCTCTCATGGAAAATCAACTTATTACTACTGACAAAATTTTTGTTCAATACCATTTTATGGTTTTTTAAAAATCCATACACAAGAAACTGGCGAAACCCCAATATAAACCCCTGTGAAAATAGCCATGCCAAATGCTCTGAGACATTTGACATCTTTCTTAATAATATTTTTTGTAATTTTTTGAGAAGGAAAATATTCAACGTAACAACCTGCAAATGGTTCATACATAGTCATGCCTTCCATGTGTTAACTGTTGGGGAATGGCTTCAGATTGCTTCACCTTATAAATTGTTACTTACTTACCATGCCAGTTAGCATGAAGGTAGCATATGTGAAATAAATTCGCAGTTTCTATTACAGTTAGTTGAAATTTTCCAGTGAAACATTTTCTCAAATTAAAAGAAAAAAAAAACAAAAAAAGAAAGATGTTACCCTTATCCATCAATCAGGAAGACAATGCTTTGTAGAAGAGTATTTGTTCAGGTAATCTGACAAAACCTGAATAGGTTTTCATGAGAAGCCTTTTCCAAAGAACCAGGAAGATAGCACTGGTGATTTCTGTGTATTTCCAGAACAGCTCTCCCATGGGACTAGTCCGCCCATGCCTCTAATCTGGTAAAATCCCTGTTGTGGAACAAGAAACTGATTTTGGGAAATCCATTTCTTGTCAAAGGTCAGCTGCTGGCTCCATAGCAATAGCCTCCTGCTATGTGTCTGTAGCTGCAGTTAAAAAAACTTCCAAATTCCTATTGAATCAGCAACCAGGACCTTGCAGTTCTGGCTTCCAGTCCTCTTCACATAAACCATGATATGCAAAATTAATAATGATATATGCATATTAGAGAAAATCAAGTTTTTCTTGAGAATCCACAGTAATTTCCAACTTCTAAAAGCAGATCTGGTTAGAAAAACATTTTTACTTTTTCATCCATGAATAAAAATATTTTGCCTCAGCTTTATGGTATTTATTTTGTCCTAAAGTAGTTAAAAGTCGTTAAAATTGATGCTTGATGCTTGAGTCACTTCAGCCCTGGCTAAGAAATAATGCTCAAAACCAACTTGGTTTTGTTTTGTTTCAGTTTGTTCTGTGTTGCTTAGTAGACTTTTGGGGCTTTAGTGAGATAGTTCTGGCAGAGAGAATTTTAAATGGAAAAATGCTCAGCATCAGTGCAGTTAAACAAACACTAACCCTTGTTTGTGCAACACAGTGTTAGGCAGAAGTTGGCTTTGAGTAATTTTTAGTTACGAGTGGTCACAAAGCTTCATTTGCAGCTTGGTCTCAAAAGTTATTTTGAGCTAAAAAAAGCTAGACTGCTATCACTGTCTCTAGCATTTCTGTACAACACTGCAGTGTGGATTTTCCAAGGGAACTTAATTCCCTTTGAAAAAATTTGAGCTATGGATTCTCAGTACTTTTGAAAAAAAAAGCTCATAGTAAGTTACTTAATTACACTTAGTAATTATGTATGCACTAGTATGAGAAAAAGTGACCACACATAGGATAAATAGTTAACTACATGTTAGAGAGATAAAGATCTCATTAAAAATAAAAAGGGAGGCAAAACATAATAGGATCTAAAATACTTAGGGAGGTAAAGACAGAGAGAGAGTTTATTGGCTTGATCCAATAAGGGACTTAAATACCTAAAGCTGGGTTTATGGAGAATTCATGTGCCTAAGTCAAAAAATGCAATCACAGCTCACGCAGCTGCTACCTAACCCAGGAGTGTCTAAAATCACAAGGTTCTTCCTTGATTCTGATTTGTGGCTTTAGAGTGTCTTGGATTTTACTTCTGTGCGCATTCAGTGTGCAGCATGCTAGAGCAGTTTAGGCACTTATTTCACATTCAGCCTTTCACAGTCCTCAGCTGAAGAGTTCAGGGGTGCTGTTTTGTCAGTGTACTCAGGCCACACCAGGCACAGATTCATTCTGAGATTCTTAGTTTGTTGTAGTTGCTTGCTTTTAACATGAAGGATGGAGAGATGGAATAACCTTTTGTTTAACAATCTCTCTATTAGGTTATTGATACAAGAGTTGGAAGATGCAGTTTAGTTTTGTCTGAGAGTGTTCAAACCCATCACCTTCCTTAAGTAATCTATCTTAAAGAGTGACTGCATGAGTTTAAATTGCCTTGGGAACATGAATTAGAGATGAGGATCCAGCACTCCCTGTTAAATGCCCAGTTCCTTGGGGTCATTCTTGCATATCATTTCTATTCCTACAGACAACAGAATTTGCTTCATTGTGGCATGACTTTTAACAGGAATAGGGCAGGATTGTCTTTGTTTTCAGTAGCCCTGTTTTTTGCAGGGTAGGATCACTGTTCTGCCCTTTGTTGATTTGAATCTTTTTTGTTTAATGGGGAAACACAGCAGCAATGGGTTGCTGTATGGGAGGCACTTGTTTTGTAATTTCCTTCTGTTATCCTGGCTGTGATTTAACAGAATACTGCAAGCCCTGCTCTTTTTTTTTTTTTTTTTGACAGAATGGTAATTGGATCCTACAGTTAAGAGGACTCTAAGCTGTGAATTTTAAGCACGCTGTGTTATCCATGTTGTTGACTTAAGTTTCTAAGGAATTGCAATAATGCTGCTGCATTTCTGGGGTTTGGTAAGTCTGGCAATTATACTTTGTAACTGTGGAACTGACTGTCTTGGAAACACTAATAAGTGGAGTCACTCGTTTCCCTGTTTTCATGTTCATCATATTTTTTCTTTTCCCATATGTGATGATATGTGGCTGTACATTCTGAAGTATAGCTGAATGTTTCTACGTGTGCAAGGCAACAAACTTAAAAATGTGATCAAGAAGGTCTTAGTTTAAATTATTCCAGTTTTAAAAAGTAACTTTGCTCCAGATACGACATGAGTCATATTTGTCTTTTCTTCAGGAAGAGAAACCTTGGACTGATCAGCCATTGTTGCTTGGTAGGAGAGTTGCATATAATCTACAGATCTATAAAATAGCTGAATATTTACTGGAATATGTGCTCATATTAATATAAATTGTAATTATTCAAAGAGCAATGCACTTACAGCATGAAGTACTAGATTTAAAGAGATAAAGTGCAGGAGCCCTTAGTGCAGGATTGTAACTGAATAATGAAGAAAAACCAAAATAATAGCAAAGGAAGTACTAAAAAGACTTCAATTAAAGAAGGCAAATTTTTAAAAAATTAAAGGCTTTAATTTTTTAAAATAAAAATTGCTCACTAAGGAAGTATGCAAAAAGCAAATAAGTCAGCATTTTTAATATTTATCAGTATGTTTTCCTTCAGCTGAAAGTTGTTGGCTAACAGTTATGTTGGATATCTTATAATTTTTTTCTGAGTTTTTATGTATTCACACTACTGAAAAAGTACAGGCTGACTGTTTTAAAAATAATGTATAGCAAAAGAAAAGATAATGATTTGGGCATGTGTTCTATATTCTAACTTGGTATTTAATGAACAATTTATGTTGGTATCTGTATATATACTCTCTAGTATTTTCTAATATAGTCCCTGATAAAATATACATATTCTCTAATATATTCCTTGCTATCAAACTGAATGTTTTGCATCTCTTTATGATTGTTCTCTGAGATAAATTTTATCGAGATACATTTGGTTTATAATATAGTTTTCCAAACAGGAGCGGTCTCTTTGAATTTATAATAATTATTGCTCTTCATTCTTATACAAGTAAAAAGAAAAAGGGAAAATTGCAGTTATTGCATCATATTTGCATTAAAAGTATGCCTGTATTGTAAAACCAAATCTTCAGCCAAGGTAGAAGGGAGGAAAAAAGCTTACTATGCTTGATATCTAGCCTCTTGAAAAAAACCTTTCATTTCTGATTGGCCAATAATAAGCGCAGAATTAAATTCAGAGTTTCAGTCAATTAAAATACATTTTAAGAAATGCATGTAGAAATCAGAAAATACTTGACAACCTACTTTTAGTGGTAAGTCAAGGGAAAAGTCCCTTATTTGTTATACTGGAATGAACTGCTGCTAGTATTCGATAAATCACTGAGTCTAAATAAATCTAGATAATGATAAAATCATTAAGAGTCTTTTAAAATTCTGAAGGAGTTGTTAAAGTCATGTTTACTTCTTGTTAGGTTAGCCCTTTGAGATCAGATGAGCAACTGCTCCTTTTTGTAGTTATTTCTCACTCACAGAGTTCCGTAGAGTTTTCACATGTATATCCACTTTTTCCTTGTCTAATTGGTGTCCTTCCTCCAGAGGTTTTAGAGCACTGGGCACATATTTTGTATCAATGAGAATAGGGAATACATGATTTTTCTTCAGAACTCTATAACTAGTACTCTTATTAAATATAGTGTTACGTGAAGAACATGAGCTGAACAAAAAGCAATTACTTTAAATATAACCATGGTGGCAGAAGACATCTAATTAAATCACCTTAGTTTATCTTTTAGCAGCAAAATTAATGTTACTGTTTATTCTGATTATTCAGTGTTCTTTTTCTACATTGGCTTGTACCTACTACTGTAACTTATGTTTGCTTCTTGAACATTAGTGGCATCACCCAGCAGCACACTGTGTGCTGTAGACTAAGATATCACAGCCACAATCTCTTCAGCCTTTCCTACAAACATGCTACAGGAAATGTACACCTTTATTTTACTTCTACCAAAGACACCAGACCACAGGGTTGAATTGGGAGACCATTAGTCTCCATTATACCAATGTTTTTCAGTGGACCATGGGATCATACAGGACAGAAGTGTGCACTCAAATTCTTCATTTCAGCATGATTGTGTAAAGAACATAGTGCTTTAGTCTTTCTTCCACCTATCTTTCTCCTTCACTGTGTTAATAAAAGAAGATAATTGAGTATCTGGTCTTCAGCTGTTGTCCACAAATATTCTATGTAGAGACAAAAGAAGACTTTATTTTTTTTCCATTCTTGAAAGTGCAATGCAACTTTTTTTTTTTTAACTCCAACGTATATTGAACATAATTTGTCCATGCAGTTGTAACAAGTTTCAGTCATACTGAGTCTAGGCTGATCACACTTTTTCACAGGAGGCTCTGTGGTTAGTGGCCCAAATAGATTCTATGTGATGTGTTCTGTCCTTATCATACTATATATAACCATTACATTTTAGGGATCTTTTTTAATGATTTGCATCCCTCAGCTTCTGATTGTCCAGGAAGGGTTTCTCGAGGGCTGAAAGACTGTGATAAACCCATGCATATGAGAGTGTTTTTAAAAATCACATTTTTTATTTATCTTCATGTTTCTACCTCTAGTCAAAAAAAATCACAGTGTTTTAAGTGAACAGCTTATCCTGCTGTTTTTCATGGGTTTGCTGACATGCGGGATCTGTTTTACATTTGTGTTTGACTATGCTGGTATTGGTAGATCACCTGAGAGCCCTGCCTTACTCCCAGTTCGTGCTTTGCCCTTCACCGAAGAGCTGAAAACCTGACAAGCTATTGCCATCATTTTTCTTTGTGACACACCCTGGAGTCTTCGTGTTACAAAGTACTTGGTTTGTGTCCAGGGCTTTCAGCTGTGGAGGTTTGATGTATGGCTCACTGTGTCGACGTGGCTCCTGTAATATTTCATCCTCCTGCTGGTACTGATTTAACACCTCAATTCCTGGCCATAAATTTAATCCAGAAGTTAACTATGTAGACTAGATGCAAATATTTATTATTAATTGTAGAAATAGAAGGTGCAACATGTTTTTCATTATAGTTTTTAAACATTTGGGTTTTTAAACATTGGAATGGATTGCTGAGGGAGGCAGTGAGGTCACCATCCCTGGAAGTATTCAACAAATGACTGGACATGGCACTTAGTACCATTATATAGTTGACAAGATGGTGATCAGTTAGGGGTTGGACTTGATGATCTCAGAGGTCTTTTCCAGCCTGAGTGATTCTGTGATTTATTAAAAAAAATTGTTCTCAGAGGTTCTTTTTCCTGGTACATGGATCAGCATAATAAAAATGGTTCGCAGAAAACTCTGGTGTTTACAGGACCTGGGGGTAACAGTCTCCCAGAATTTTTGAGTTCTGCAACACCATTAACAAAACTAATAGTTAGGTCAGTAATTGATTCCAGGCTTAAAAGCAGGTTATAATGATTGTGGGGCTGGGTCATATCTTAGACAGAGTAGCTAAGTAAACTGTTCTGGTAAAGTAAACAGTAATACATCAGAATGAAAGGTTTCTGAATATGCTATTTGCTAATAAATTACAGCATAGCAGAGCTTGCCTGTCAAGAATGAGAAGCAAAGAAGGCATCAGCCTATAGTCCTTTTTATCCAGATGTCTTTCTTGTTATAAAAGATTTACATTTTAAGAAAAATACCATGTATTTGTAGAGGGAAGCGTGGGTAGAATAAGTAATTACTGGGAAGAAACAAGCAAAAGGGAAGGTACACTTTTCGAAGACATCCTGCATATATCTGACTATATTTACACTAATGGGGCTGAGCTGTCCCTCTTTTCATGGAAATCAACTCTTTGCCAATGGTGTAAAGTTGGCAAGTCATGGATGTAGCAGCTTTTCTACTTTCTGGTGTGACTTAAGGAAAAATATAGGTTGTGTTCAGATTGTACCATAGCTCAGTTTTCCCTGCATCTGCAACCATTTTGGGAGCACAATGTTAACTGGAAGCAGCCTCTGATCCTTCCTTTCCTGGCCCAAACAGAAGCATATGAATGATAATATGCACCAATAAATCTGAAACAAGTCTTCAGTCTTGGTACTGCTTCATTTTGCAAAGATGACCTCCTTTCTGTACATCTCAATAGAAAGATGTAATGCTTTTATCAATTCTTACTGTAAATAACAGTTTCTCCATGGAATATATTAAGAAATCTTGCTTAAAATGATAATTTTAAGGTGGTTTATAATGCCTCTAACAATGCCTATAACAATGCCTATAGAACGATTGTTGTTTTGAAGTAAGGACTTGTACAATGTCATTGTCTTAGAAGTTTGAGTTACTTGATTTTGGTTTTCGGAATACTGGATTATACCTTATATTCCAATGTTGCTTCTACTGCATACCTTATTCCTACAATTCTCATATTATTATTACATTAAAATAAAATATATACATGAAAGTATGTGAACAGAGTATCTACATATTTAAATATTTAAGTATTTTTTAAAATTTGCATTTCTCTTAGCTTCTCTAAGCTTTTTCTGGAAAAAAAGAAAAGGTTTTAAATGAAGAGAGTAATAAATGCTTTAAATTTAAAAAAAAGAAAATTACTACTTTTGCCCCTGTTTGTACTTCTGTTGTAAAAGTGGTGCAGTGTGCTCTTCTGCATTCCAGAAATTTCTTGCAAGTAAATAGCTAGATTCATTGATTCATAATTTGTATTGTGCAACACAAGGGGTGTTCGCTTAAAAACAGCTTGCTGCCCTTTTAGATGCGGGGAAGGCCATGCAGGTGGAGTCACTGGTACCGAGTGGGAGCTGCTGGTTGGGTTTATCCTGCAGCCAGGGGGATGTGCTGCACAACGTGGGCTTGAAGGCCAGGCTGGGCGTGCAGCATGGTGCTGGTGGAGCTGCTTCTGTGGGGGTCACTGCTCCTTGGTCTTCTGGTCAGGATCTCCCCTGCGTATTAGAGCATATAGAAAAGAAAAGGATCTTCTGAAGTTTTGTGACGTATGTGAGCTTCCCTCCAAAGCAATCATTGTTTGTGTCATTAGTATTACCTGTGCTTGCCTGTATTCCTGCTTTAGCTGCTTTGAGAAGACACTGCTGTTTCTCCTGCAGTGGAGATGCTATCTTGTAGTTCTACTATTTGGCTCCTGGTGTTAGGATCAGGCCCTACCAAAAAAGTCCTTGAAGATGCTCAAGGGCAAATAAAATTGTGAAGCAAAATCATTATGATAATTAAAAATTCTGTTATCATGGAAGGTATTAGTGCAGAATGAGATTAAGAAGTTCTTTTTCTAAGGCAGCATCCAATTTCTGTTTTTCTTTCATAATTTTTGCCCACTGAGTCAAAATACAGACAGACACACATCCATAAAATTGGAATTATTTTTATTTCTTGAGGAACAACTGACATAAAGTGTTTTATTTGATGTAAATTCAACTCTCAGTGTTTTCTGTTCTAGGATGGTACCATCTGGGAATTTTAGAAGGGTTTGATGTGCTGTTGTGCTATACAAGCTCCATTCTCTGGCCAGAGTGTATTTCTCATGGTGAAGAAGAAAATTCACATATCTCCAGGCAGATGTTTTCCTGCAGGCTTAGCCCTTAGAAGCAAGGAATTTTGAATCCTTGCTTAGCTTGATAAATGTGCTGCCTCAGAGATATATTTATTCAATGCTTAATAAACTAGTTGGGAACAATGTTTCAGATGAGATGGAGAAAAAAAATCATAGTTTGAAATTATGTTTAGTTTTCCCACTAGAAAATTGACAGTTAATAACTACATTATTTGTCAAATAATCTTTCAAACAAGAAACTGAAGTTAGCTCTATTTGCACAAAACTAATGGTCTAACATTGTAAACAATTTTTAATTACTTCATGTCATACATAATGCATCCCAGAAGCAACTTATGTTTGAATGCAAAAGAACTGCACTTTTAGGAAAGTGAAGATAAAGACAAAAATATTTCAAGTAAATATTTAGTATGAAAATTTGGGCAGTGAAGCTTTAAAAACTGCATTTTGCATTGAGGTTTTCAAAGGAACAGTACAGTTACTGAACACAGGAAAAAGAATAAACTATTTTTTAGTGACAGAGAGCAACAGATTATTTTTTAAACTATTTTCATTCTGTTATGCATAACTGTTCATATTAGGTAGGAATTTTATTAAAAAAATGTAACCTTATATTTAATTTCTTTTGGTTTGTCATCAGAGTTTGAATTTCAGAAGTTCCACAGGACAGTTCCCATTCTTGATCTGCATAACCCCCATGAAGGCATCTGGGTTCTGGGCCTCCAAAACTGTGATCGTGTTAGAGATGGTGGATGTTTCAGGTGTTGGGCAAGAATGTGGACTCCCTTATGCTCACACAGAGCAGGTATTCCAATTGTATGTGCTTTTAAGCACCCAACTCCTGGCTTTACATTGTCTGTCTCTTGAGGAATACACTCGGTACCAGTAGCTTGGTGAGCAGCTGCAGTGCCAGCTCCAGGCTGAGCTTTGGGTGCTGAGAGCCCCTGACAAGAGGCTGTGAACTGGAACCAACCTTTGCACAGCAAAGGGCACAGGGACCTGTGGTGCCAGCCAGGGGACCAGACACTCAGAGACAGCAGGAGCTGAGGACCCCCAGATCTTCCTGTGTTTTTACTGTGAGGGTATAAAACCCCAAGTTTTCCTTTATTTGGGGCTCCTTGCTGGCAGCACCAGCTCGAGTTGTTATTCTGCTGTTGCACCATGATTAAAATATTTTAGGGATCCAGATGTCTTGAGACTCTGCTATGGGAAACCTGGAGCTGAGCCAATAGGGAAACCTGATCTGTCTGTGTGAGAGTGGCATGTGTAGCTGCAAAGGGACCTCGGTGCCAGCTTGGGTGGTGTGAGAATAATTGGCAGAGTGGCTTCTGAATGGTCAGACAGGAAAGTGTCCTTAATACATCCTTTGGTGGTCTCCAGTTGTGTTGTGTCAGAGCAGAATGGGACAAAGCGGCAATAAAGTCCATGTGCACTGTTTTGTGCCTTTTGCACTTGTCTTAACTGGTGTATCTGCACGAGTGCCAGGGCAGTGAAAATCCTGGTGTAGCTGCAAACTACCAGTTCATTTTGCTCTAGAAAATTTTCCACAGAGGTCTGTCTTCTGATGTGGACAAAGGAAGCAGATGCCAGTGACTGCTTGGAGCAGTCACTTTCTGTTCTAACTGTGCCAGAGGTGCAGCACAGTGTACAGCCTGTGGTACCTTCTTTTTGCTGCTTTGCTGATGTTAGGGGGGGAAGGTGTTGGAAATCACACGGTGGCAGTTGCTGCAAAGTGGTCAGTTGGTCTTCCCAGCCATCGATTTCATGTGCTCCTCCTTTTCCTCCTACTTTATGTATCATGCATCCACAGAAGTAATACTTGTTTTCTATTAATTTTCTCTGACTTTCAGCTTATTTCATCACCCACCCTCCATCTCTTTTGTATGACAAGCCCTTTCTGGTTTCTGAAACCTCGGACAGTATAGAAGTGTTATGAGAGATGTTTTTTAGGGAAAAAATGCTTACAGGAGTAATAGTAGGAGGTGCTTGTGTAGGAGTATGGTGGGAATTTAAATTTGCTTTGACAAACTAGTTGTTGACAGTGAATGATGTTTTGAGTGACCTTTTGTACAGAAGTGGAGTTGTGCTGGTGGTTTTGCAATGGCGGACACTTCCAAATATTCTGCCAACATATGTATAACTTCAAGGTGACACCACTGCCAAGAATTAACAGAACAAGAGGCAATGAGCACAAACTGAAATTAAAAACAGGAAAAATATTTTCAACCATCAGGGTGGTCAAGCTCTGAAACAGATTACCCAGAGAGTTTGTGGAGTCTTCATCCTTAGAAATACTAAAAACCTGAGCAGATATAGCCTGAAGAACTTCCTCTAGTTCAGTCTCCTTTGTTCAGAAGGTGGACCAAAGACCTACAGCAATCAAGTTTCAACCAATCTGTTATTCTGTTGTAAGAAAAGCGTGCCATAATCCTTTTTAAAGTGAAGGCAATTCCCTGGAGTATTGTTCTGACTTCCCTCAATTCGTGGTTCACACACTTCTTAATACATTCTGTTGTCACTTTAGAACCTTTAATTATTACGCAGAGCTTGTAAGTGTAAATTACACATGCAAAAAAAACAGACCGCAAAATAGCTGTTAATTATTAGCTCCAGTTTTACAGTCACTAGTCTGAAAAATTTTAAACAGTAAAAAGACAGATTTTGGGTTCTTTGAAGTCTGCAGTTAGAACTTCCATTGGCTTAATGGGACAAGGAACTTAACTTGTCATATTTTATATCTAACAGAAAATACAAACTAAAGCAAAATGAATAAGTTATTTATATGTTTAAGCAGTCTATAAACCCAAAACCTCAGGTAATAGGAACTTCAAGCTGCATCTGCCTCCAACCATCCAGCAGCTACCTCTGGTCTGCCCTTTGCACAGTGCACTTAATTGCTGTGTATGTGTTACTTGCTGGCATCATGGTCTGGCTGCTTGGCAGAAGAGAAGAGCTGGGAAGCTTCATTATTCTGTAGAAAGGCTTTAAAATGTGTAGAAGCAGCCTGGGAGTTTAGGAACAGGCCCTTGTATGTGACAAGACACCCTTTGTACTTTGCTGTACAAAGAAATCTCTTGATTCCTGATGTTTGAAAGTGGAAAATATTATTGTCCTATTTGATAAATGAAACTGTTTGTCTGCAAAGCAAGCATATAAGTAATAGAATAAACATATTTTCTCACTAAAGGGATAGTTTCAGGAAAAGAGGATTAAAATTCTTGGAAAATCAGTGAGGCAGCTACAAGTGTCAGGTGATTATATGGCCTTATGTAAGTACAGTGCTTGGTGTCTAGCCAAGTATTTGTAAAACTTATAGGGTAACTTCTGTTCACATTTAGGCAAGCATAAATCTGAAAGCACTTCAAAACTCAGCAGTGTTTGCTCTTATGTTAGAGCTTCTTTTTAAAAAGAAAATAAAAATACGTATTAATTTTTTTTACTACAGGGAATTCCTAAAGGGGATGTTGTGGTTAAAACAGGAACTTGCAAGAATTGAATTTTATTCCTGCCTTTCTTGTAGATCCCCTGTACTGTAATGGGCAAGCCATTTTTGTAGCTTGATTTCTGGCATAACTATAGCAAATGTATTTGTGTATATGACATTGAAAAAATATAGTGGGTGGTAGTGGGTGTGGTTGGTAGGTATATTATCTAGTTGTTGTATGGCAGTGTATTAAAATAGTTTTGTTACTGTTTTTGTTTCATGAAGAAAAAGCCCTAATTGGGACTAACTGGGAGAAAAAAATGGGCTTTTGTAAAGAAATTTTACTCCCATTTAGTCTAGTAGTGCAGGTCATGATAACCTGCTTCTGAAGGCAGCCTATCTTAAATGAGTAATTTATTTGTATGGTTTGTTAGGTTTTTTAAACATGTAATAGTCTTTCAAAGTCTCTTTTTTTCCCCCACAAGATAGCTTCCAGAATGCAAATTTTGTCCCGTAATGTTATTTTGCTTGCACATCCACTCTTTTTTTATATCATGCTTAGGTTTTGTGCAGTTTATATCACATCACTTTTCCACTTCAGGTTTGATTTATCTTTAAACTTGTTGAGAGACATAATACCATTGAATAATTCTCTCAGACTCACGCAAATCTTCAGGTATTTAGTATGAGAGAAGGAAGACCTTACACTGGCAGAACATTGCTTGAAGTGCTGAAGATGACTGGCTAAGTCTGGCGAGTACTAATTGGGTAGAATTTGTCAGTCTGTCAGTGAGTCTTACAGATTTTCCTGATCACATACTGGACATACACAAAGCAAGAGAGTAGATACAGTGAATTCAAGAAATGTCTTCAGAACTGATACTTCTTTTCAAAGAGATTTATAAACTGATGTTCAAACAGAAGCATAAAATGTTTCCATATGACAACAGGATGAAAAATGTCAGAGAGATCTCAGAAAAGAAGTTAGACAAAAATGCAATTGGAAATGTGTTAGCTTTTGCTGGGAGTGTGAATTTGGACATCAGAGAACTCCTGTAATGCCTGCCAGGCTGTGTTCTCTGTCCCCACAGGGCTTTTAGCACTAGAATTGCCCACCAGGCAGCATCAGATGAATCATCATGAAAACCAAACAAGACAACTTTACTTGAGAGAGAGAGAATATAGAATGTGAACAATCCAACTGCCATCTGTATGTTTTCCTGATGAATGGCATTATCGCATCTTTTTGTGCCAAATGAGTAAACTGTTTTCACCACACAAATACTGTCTATTCCAGCACATATTACATGCAAACTACCAGCACAAATTTCAGGGTGATGTTTGCAATGTGAATTCACTCTGCCAGTTGGAATCCTATCCAACAAGTTCTGGTTAGAAAAGTAATGCCAAAAGGAGTGTGGGTTTGTGATGAGTGCTAGGTCATGAAAACTCCACAGCTTTCCAGGGGCTTATAAAATGCAACTGAGTCCATCATTGTCACATTACTTACTAATGTACTTAAAGCCAACTGACTCAGTTACAGAGAGATGTACAAGCTGAAAATGTAAATGAAAGAAAAGAAAAATGGAAAATGGGAAACATGTATGCAGGAACATTTCAGTAAAATGGAAGAGAATGAAAACACTAATTACAATGTTGAGGTATTCTCTAGTGTTTCACAGGAACCTTCCAGGTTTCACAGGAATCCAGCCTGGTTTCAGTATGGAAAGTAACATTATTGGTTTACTATCTGTTTAAGTAATATAAATATGTATTCTATGCTTGTAGAAAGAACCTAACCTTTATGAAACAAACATTTTTTTCAGAATGAAATAGTTATAGCTAAAATATCCCTCAAAGTTTTCATATTAACAAAACCTAGAGATCTAGATTCTCAAGAAGCATTTGCTAGCTTAAATGTAACAACTTCTAAGATCTTATGTTTTGGCTCACTGAGGGTATTTCTTTGTGCAGTCTGTCTTACATACAATAAAGCCTACTCACAGATTTCCCAAAGCCTCTGTGCAAATCCACAATTTCTGGCAGCTCATGTTTATTCAACGATAATGTGCTTTCAGTGGAATAATGTCAGTAATGGACCAATGGCTGCCTGGACAAAGCTCTGTGGAAAGAGAAAAGTCATAAAAAACCTTCAACTTTTCATATTGATTAGAGGGAAGTAATTTACAGCAGCAGAATATAAATACAAAATTCACACTGTGAATCACACCGTGTGTCATGTTTGACAGTTGTCCTTCCTGGTTGTGGTGCTAGTTGTTGTTTCTCATGCAGCACTGTTTAGTACTAAATGCTTTCAGACCTAGAGGATAGTGAATGATGTTAGCAATGGTTAGGGCAACATTGAAGAATACTGCCATTACAGAGCAATAAAAGCAAGATTTACCATGAAGAATATCTCCATTACACAACTTTCAGGAGTAGTGCAAAAAGACTTTCTGGAATTGTGTTTGTGACAAGGACCTCGGTCTTTCAAGACCCTGCTAGGATTGGATTATGCTTGTAAACAGTACGTATTGCAAGCTGTTGACAAAAAGTTACTCTTGTTTTTTATTATTCCTTTAAGATGAGTATTTATCTTGCATTCTGTATGTACCTTTCACCCCAAGATATATTTACTAAATAATTTATGACACACTTGAGGTTCCCCCCCTACTTTGTGACAGAACAAACTGCTGTGTGTCAGCAACATGACTTTTTAGGACAAGAAGTAAAGCACATTGCCTAGTTGATAATGCAGTGCCAAGACTTGAGAGACAAAAAATGCACCTTTACATGAGATTCTTGACATTGAAATGGACATCTCTCCCAAGAACTCATTAAAACTTACTGAAGTTGTTAGGACAAGAATATCAGTCTCATCTGAAGAGTTCTGGTTTCTGAAATACTCTTTTAGTAGAAATACCTGATCCTGATAGAGTACAGGAGTACAGTAATGAACTACTTATGTCACTTCCTGCTGTACCTTACATTTATATGCCAGTTCATATACCAGCTTCTGTAGCTGGGTATGTGATCAACTGTTTAACTCTGGGAAAAATAAATAAGAAAACAAGAGGATTACAAGGTATAAATTTAAATTTAAAATCTAGAAAATGTTTTCGTAACTTGAAACTCAATCAAATTTGGAATAGTTCTCCTTTATAATAAATAAAGCTAACACAAAGAATTTTTTAGTATCTCAGACTCATGCAGTGATTTGGGTCTTGGAGGAGAGAGACTTTTTTTTAAGCATTTCCTGATACTATTTGCCAGACTCTGTAAATGATTTACTGAGTGGTTTCAGGGCTCAGTTATTGTACAATTCCTCAGTGTTAATGTATCACTCTTTCATCTGGAATGGAATTACCAAGGAAATTATTTCTCTTGATATTTTCTTGGAAACAGTGATCTTTTTTTGTGTCTCATGACATTTGAATTCCGTGATGGTTATTTAAAAATGTTTACTTTTTAAAAACATCGTTAATAATTTCCACATCATTTCTTTGTTTGTCTTTCACAAGAATCGCTAATATTACCAGTAGCAGTTCTGTTTCTCTGTCATTCATTGCCATATTAATTACCTCATTAGCTCTCCTTTGCCATAGGGAAATCACATTTTTCTTTCAAATAGCGCAACTTTTAAAAATAAGAAAAATAAACTGGGATCCATTTGTTCAAATCTTTATTCATCCTTTCAAACCAGAACAAATAATGGTGTACCCTAAACTTGTCTCTTTTTCCCCAGCTATGTCAGGTCTTCTTGTAGAGGATACTACTTGTCCCACCAAGCTTGCCTTACCTTCCTGTTGAGCGATCTGCATTCACCACGGCTGGGGCGTGGCTGAAGGAGGAATGTGTCTAAAGAACTAGGAGTCCTGTAACACTCGATTCCGATTCTTTGTTAAACCTGGGAGATGAGCAGGACCTCACAGTAACTTGGTGCCGTGCAGCCATGGAAGACAGAATGGGTCTTTGTGGCCTGCAGTTCCCCTCTCTGTCTTGCAAGGCTGTGCTCTACTGTGAGTAACTTGGCTTTGGAGCTGTAAACATCCTAGCATGAGAGTTGCAATTGTGTTCCTTGAGAAACTGCCCCTTAGCAGAAGTCCAAACATGTGAGAACTTTTTTCCTATTTTTCTGACTAAGAACAATCTACTTAATTTTTATTGAATTCTTCTTTTTTTTTTTTAATGCCTATAATTCTAAATATCTGCAAACATGTATGACCCTGATAGTTGTTGCTTAGCCAGTTGCCTTGTGACAGCATATTCAATGTCCAAAAAAGCCAAAGGAAAAAACATATTTCATTGGTTACTCTGGTTTTGCAAGTCATTTTCTGAAATAACTTTTGGTGAAAATTTTGAAACAGAACATTTTCATAAGGTATACAATGCAGTAATAAGAATTCATATTTTTAATTTGTTATAACTTCTCCAAAATGTCTATTGTGTTGTTGACTCAGAATAGCTTTCAAAACTGGATCTCAGCCATGATTCTAGCAAAATAAAATAAAATAAAATAAAATAAAATAAAATAAAATAAAATAAAATAAAATAAAATAAAATAAAATAAAATAAAATAAAATAAAATAAAATAAAATTGTTGATCTTCTGTCCTCTGACTACCTAGATTATCCTCATGATAACCTTTGTCATCTTTGATTTCAAAGTGTTATACAGAAGAAAGTCTGCTTGTTAACGAAACTTAGTTTACTTGTGCTGGAAATTTAGAACACATCCGACTGCTTTTCAAACCAGAATTGTGAATTGTGTTACAGCACTGAGAAGGTTGATGCATAAAAGGAAAGCAAAGCCAAACAAATACATAAATAAGAAATCTTGAAATACAGACTTATTAAGTTATTATACATGGTAGCTTTGTTAATTCATCAGGAAAGAATGTTTGGATTTTTTTTAACTTAATGAGCACATGAATCTGTTTATCACATGCCTCTATAAATGTCTTTGCAGATGTTTTCTCTTTATTGAAAATACTTTTTCTCTCCTCAGGGCATGCTACACTATTAAATTAAACTATGAATGTCCTTTCTTATTACAGAAGACACTTAGAACACTGTGGCAGGCACAGTGTTGGCATAACTTTTTAATATCAATTTTAAGAATTATTTAGAGATGAGTAGTGTAGCAGTGATATATTTTATCTAGCAAAACTTTTTAACATAAATTCTAAGGGCCGTTTGCATGTTATTTTAGTATTTCATTGATGCTGTGTCTGGGTAATCAAAAATGATCACCTAATTTCATTGAGAGTGATATCTCAGTAATAAATACCATGAATTTCACTGGCAGCTAAATGGTCTGGGCCACTTGGGATCATTTTATTATCCTAATTATTGTTACTCATTTGTCTGCCCTTTTCATACTACCCCTATCTACAATCACATTTCTTTCATAGTGTGGTTCATATTTATAATTTTTCTCTAGTGTCAAATGGCATGTTGTCAGTGTTACCTCGACAAACCCAGCTGTTAGTGACTGGACAATTTCTTCAACAGACAGAATAAATACAATCACAAGACTGTTTCTGAAGAGGCTTTATAAAACTCTAGAGAGGGAAGGGTGAAAGAAAAATAAGGAGTTGCTGTGTAGGAATTTTGAATTACAATATACTCTGATATACTCCTATTTATATTACATTTCAACCTGAGATAATTCATTGTTCCTGTCTTTTACAGTAAAATACTGAAGTCACTTGGAAATGTAACTATTAGTAAGGAATAATAATAGATTTTATTTGCATGCCCTATTTAAATGTGGTAGCTGCTGACTTCTTAGCAGTGAAATCTTGCCCCCCCTGCTATTTTTTTTAAACTTAAAATGTTCAGATCTGGGTCCACTCACTAAGCTTGTACTTAGAGAGCCAAATATTACAAACCTAGAATGTCTTTGCCTTCCAGTCAAGGTTGGCCTGTACTGATCCTTGTAAAGTTAAGCAGTTGTCACATTCTTTGAGTACAGCTATTATAGCTGTCTTACCTAGGCATAAGGAACATTCAGTTTGCATGCAGGCTCTTCCTAAGGAGAATTTTCTTGTCATAGTTTCTAAGATCCATGCTTCCTTCATTAGAAGAATAGCTTAAAGAAATAGAATATGGAACTACAAGAGATGACAAAGAGCTGTAAAATTAACTTTGTGTTTTGTGGTAATGTCTGTGAAGTCCTTCCTTGTGTGGTACGGAGTGGACATGATGTAAAAATCACATTGTTTACAGGACTGTAACAGAGGTCCTGACAGGGCACTGTTCCAGCACTCCACTGTATAGTGGCCAAGGATGTAGAGCTCTCTTGCAAAGAAATAACCCAAGGTAGTGCTGTGTGGTCATGTAACATTCAGTTCCAGTAGTTTGCCTCAGTTTCAGTCAGTCACCAAGAGAGGAAAGGGAAGGAATGTTGGGTATGTGTATAGTTGCAATAAGTTGTTAGTGTTTGTGCCACACTGACTGCCATCAGACTGAAGGAATGGAATGCAGTGCATCAGCAGTGAGGATATGTTTATGGTGGATTTGCCTGTGCTAATGCACAGTGTGATTTTCACCGTTTTACTCATTCCACTATTGTCTCTCATAGGTGAGCCACATTGCAGCCTTACAGCAGGGAGCTGTGGCTTGAGCACTTTTCAGATGTGAAAATGGTTTGTTTTGTGTATCTATAGTAACCAACTGCTGGCATTTTCCCTAAATGCTGTGCATAGGCTGAGGGTGTGTGACTGTTATTATTATCTGCTTTATAACTTATCCCAGGAGGCAGTGTAGCATGTGGAAGCTAAATTAGCTTGAAATAAAACAGTTGATGATCTGAAGTGCTTCAGCTTTGGCAGCAAAGATGCTCGTGAAGTTTAGCTGACCCTGCCAAAAATAACCTTTAGTATGTATAGAGAGACCTTTGGGTGTTTTAAGTTACCTTTCTTGATCTGAGAGCAGATAAAGTACAGTGGCTGCATGGGCTGTAATGCTCTCAGCTCCTATCACTTCCCTGTGTAGTAAACGTGCTTTTTAGCTGGTGGTACAGCAATCAGCAGGTGAATTTATGTTTTATCCAAAACATCGCTTCTAATTAAATGTCTCATCTTCTCAGTGGTGCCTAGCCCTGCTGAGCTGTTTTTACTCAAGTAATAAACATTCCTTTGCACATTGCAAATACAGCAGTAATGTGGCAGTGTAGTGGCAGTTACATATGGTGAAAGATTACCCAATGACAGCATCTTATCTTACCTATGTGTGAAAGGCAAGAGGTTTTATGATTGCAAAATTACCCACTGAGCAAACTTTCTTAATAATTCACTAAAGAAATTCGTTTGAAGCAAAGCTAAGGGTAAAGAAATAATCAGAAACCAAAACCATTACGTCATTTTTCAAATAGAATACTTCAAAACTTGTCAAGCTGCCGCTGCTTGGCTTGTGCCACTATTCCCCTTCCCTAGCACCCAGCCATGTGTGCTTAGGAGCTGTTGATTTCCTTCTTTTATATGCTTTTTTACTACCATCTCCCTTGGGTTGTGGTGGTAAAAAAAGAACGGATTTGGGAGTAAAAATCTTGGGGGAATTGCAATCACAGAATCACAGAATGGTTTGAGCTGGAAGGGACCTTAGATACTGCCTATTTCCAAGCCCCTGCCATGAGCAGGGACACTCCACACTAGATCGGGTTGCTCAACGCCACATCTGAGCTGGTCTTGAACACTTCCAGGGATGGGTCATCCACAACTTCTCTGGGCAACTTAATAGTGATATTGTGATATATTGTGATATTAGTGAATTAGTGATTCACTATTGCAATGATTAGTGATTCACAATATTGCAATCAATATTACTTTGTTGATGTCTTTGCATGTTTTCTAGTGGAAGTAATTATGAAGAAATTCTGTCTCTTACTTTATGTTTCTTGTCACCCTCTCTCTGTCACCATTTTATAACAGGTATTTTGCCATTGAATTAAAAATTAAAGCCTGTTTCTTAGTAGGCAACATATTACAGAACATGGAGTAGCCTGTTACAGAGCTTGATGCATAGAAGTTTCATGCTGTTTCTTCTAGGATATGTTGTGTCTATACCCTAAAAATACTTTATTGCCTTAAAGCAGACAATATAAGAAGTCTTCCTGTGTATTGTAGATTGGAAGTCAGGTGGATTACATCACTTTGTAAGTGATGTGGTTTTAAAACTGCGGTTAGCAGCTTGTTCTGATATTGGCATCCCATAAAAAAAGTTAAATGACTTTTTGAGAACAGGGCAGTGTGTTCCCTGCCATGTCGAAAGTGAAAAGTGCGGCTTCGAATGCTGGAAGTTCCTTCCGGATGACACAGTTTATATTAAATCATCCAACCTTTATGTTGATGCTTTGCTGTGCTGTTCTGCCTTGTGCAAAGATGGTTAAAAAAGATTTGTCCTTGTAAGAGAAGGTAAGTAGGCTAAACACAGTCATCCTGCTTTATTGCTGTAACATCAAGGCACTATAGAATTTGCAGACAAAGCAGATGGGAGAG
Source organism: Vireo altiloquus (assembly GCA_013396875.1). Classification (NCBI taxonomy): domain Eukaryota; kingdom Metazoa; phylum Chordata; class Aves; order Passeriformes; family Vireonidae; genus Vireo; species Vireo altiloquus. The sequence continues at coordinate 1,283,826 of VZRF01001720.1, read as the reverse complement.
GAATCTACAGCTTTCCTAATTCATTTACATAATCTTCAGCTTTTTAGCTCCATTTTTACATTCAAAGATGTAAAATCTTTGTACGTACTCATCACTTGTACATACAGTCGCTTACCTTTCCCATCACATAATTTTAGAATTTTTGAAGCATCAGGATTCCTTCACATCTTTAAATATTTTAATTGTAAAATTGCTCTTGGTTGGTTGAAATGAAACTGCTTCTAAACATCTACAAGTAATGATGTTGTTGGCTAATTTTTGTACCATTGCTGATAAAACAGCAGATGATGAGTGATCTGACAAGTATCACAACATTCTGGCAGCAAGTATTTGTTTAATTAAATTATACATGATAATGTAGGGTATGGGCTGCTCTGCTGTGAAGCCTGCGTGTATAGGTAAGTCTCAGTTTATATTCCTTTACTGGGTGCAAAATTCCTTAAATTCAGTGAAATATTGGGTAAGAGTTACATAACATGTAACAGCTGGCCTTTTATAAATTTGTACTCTAGATTATGCAGAGATAACATTTTGGAGTTAAAATATCAAGCATTTTCCATTTTTTTCAGTCTTGCCAGAACCCACAGTATCAAACCTATAGTTCTCAAAGGCATGGAAAAGAAGTATGAATTTTAAAACCTGCTGCCTTGCTGACAAGGCATTAAGCAAAAAGAAACAGGACAACACCAATCAGCAAATCATTAGATTCTGGCTCCTCCCAAGTTTCAGCTGACTTCCTACCAGGCCTGTGAAGCAAGCTGTAAGAATTATCTTCCTCTAGGCACTAGGCAGCAGTTTCCAAGTCAGCTTGCTCCACAATGCCTGCAGAAACTTGGTGGAAACAGCAGATTTTATCTTGCCTGGGGATTATAGTCTGCTGCCTGAAAAGATGGTGTTGACAGTGTGTTCCCTATCAAAAATGCAGTAGTACAGTATACAACTTACATAATCATCCACTCAGCAATAGAACTATTCAAAGCACATCCTTACCAATCTCCTTTTAATATAAGCAGGGACAATAACCCTGGGGTTTATCTGAATACATCTGAGGAACAAATTCTGCTTTTAGGATATGTTTGTCTGTTCCACTTCACTTATTCATTCACATCTGTACGTCAGATAGGCAGGTTGGAATCATCTAGACTAATCCCTATGCTCAAGCAGCATTAGATAGAACCAGTTGCCCAGGACCATGGCTGTCAAATTTTTAATATCTCCACAAGTGGAGATTCCAGCGTCTCTCTGGGCAGCTTGTGCCGGTGTTTGACCACACTCACCAGTAAAGAAGTGTTGTCTTATCTTCACATGGACTTACCTATGTTTTCATTATGCCCATTGCCACTTGACCTGTTGCTGGGTACTACTGGAAAGTCTGTCTCTCTCATTCTTGTTTCCTTGCATCAACTATATATTGAATGATAGAATAATTTGGATTGGAAGGGACCTTCAAAGGTCATCTGGTCCAACTCCCCCTGTGATGAGTATGGATGATAACTCCGAGCTATACTCTTCACCCAACCCATTTGATGAGCCTGAACTTTCTCCTCTCCAGGCTAAAGAGTCTCACCCTCTCCTCAAACAACAGATGCTTCAATCCCTTAATCTTTGTGCTGGACTCACTCCATGTCTCTTGTACTGGGCAGTCCAGTCCTGGTCATGCCGTGCTCCAAACTGTGGTCACACAAGTGCTGAATGGAGGGGGAGAATCATTTGCTTTGACCTCTAGTCATTGCAATTCATATTACCCAGGATGATGTTGGCCTTCTTTTCTGCAAAGGTGCATTACTGCTTCGTGATCAGCTTGTCCACCAGGACCCCCATGGCCTCCTCTGCAGAGCCTCTTTCCAGCAGATTGGTCCCCTGTGTATATGATGCCTGTGTTTATTCTTCTCCACAGTTTTCTTCAGGACTTTGCATTTCCCTTTATTATAATTCATGAAGTTCCTCTTGAACCAATTCTCCAGCCTGTCAAGGTCCCACATGGGACAGCTATGTGGTGTTTCAGCTGCTCCTCCCAGTTTTGCATCATCTGTGAACTTGCCGAGGTGCACTCTGTCACATCATTTCAGGTCATTAGTGAAGCTGTTAAACAGTATTAACCCCAGGAATGATCTCTGGATTACACCACTTGCGACTTGCCCCCAACTGGACTTTGTGCCGCTGATCACCACCTGCCAAGCCTGGCCATTCAGTCAGTTTTCAAGCTGTGTAATTATCTAGCCTTTAATTTGTCAGCTTGTCTTTGAGGATGTTGTAGGGTCTGCCTTAACTCAAGTTGAGGTAAACAGCGTTAGCTGCTCTCTCCCTTCTTCCCACAGGCTACTCACCTTGCAGAAGGTTATCAGATTTCTAAAGCATGATTTACCTTCTGCAAATGCATACTGATTGCTCCCAATCTCATTTTTTCCCTTCATGTGTTTGGAAATGGTTTCCAGGATGATTTTTTTCCATCATATTTCCATGGATATAAATTGCTGCTGTATTGTTTGCCTGTGGTCGCAGAGCTCAGATAATAGATTTGATAGGAAAGCTGTCCTATTCATTCTATTTTAGACAAATTTAAATGATGAAATCTGTAGATCCTGGATTTTCTTAAATGTCTCTCAGTTATCCTATGGAGATTAAATTAAAATTTGTCTTGTGGCCAGTGAATGGGAGGAGGGACGAAAGAGGAGCAAGTAGAAATCCTGTAGAGCATTGCAGGCAGTGAGGCTTCAGGGACTAAAAGGAGTGATTGGGATATGTGTGCAAAATATTGTGTTTGCAGTTAATTCAAGACTGTATGTTTTTCCTGTTTTCACAGTCTCCTCCTTTTAGAGCAATGCTACATTGAAAGTGACTTGATTAAAAAGCAGTCTAATATTCAGAATTAATGCACATATTTATCTTATAAGTGAAACTCTGAAGAGTGACACAAAATCAGTGGCCTTGCAAAGGTTTGGGAATATTGACTAAAACTTGTCTTTCCAGATTATTTAGTTCCATTTTCGCTTTTCAGGATTGTGGATAGACCAACAGGAATGTGTGAGACCAACTCCCTTACTCCATTCAGTTGGGTATTGCCTTACCAGAAGTGGATCTGTAGGACATACTGGTGGGTTTTTGTGGGCAAGTGAAATATTACCTATGAAAACAACCATGGCAGAGAGGAAGAGAAATTGGAAATCTGTCAGAAGATGCCTCAAAACAATCCATATTCTGGTAGCTAATTTTCATTCTCTTGCTAATCCAGGAGGACAGTGTCATTCCTGCTACTCAGATGTTTGGGGATTTTTTTTTGCCTTGAACATGTTTCTTCTCTTTTTAGATGTGGGTAAATCAGGCAAAAATCTAGGTGGAAAGGCAATCAGACAGAATGAAATTATGAGACTTTATAAATAATCCTGTTTTGAATACACTGAATAATCTCAGAGAAGTTGTGTGATTGGATGTGGTGTATGTAAAATCAAAGGTCTAAGAGAAAAATTGAAGACAACTGTCAAAAGCTTTTTGCTCTTGTGGTTGAAGGCTAGAAAAAATGAGTTTCATATCAGCACCACATAGTCAGCAGCGTTGAATGGCCTGATTTCTGCAGCAGTTTTTTAAAAAATTATGAAAATTAGCTGTACTGGCCAGATAGAGAAAATTAAATTTTAGTTATTACTACGGCTTGTTTGTGAAAATGCTAGTAAGAATTCATTACACTTACTCTTGTGAGAGTAAAACCATCAAGCCTCCAAATTCTTTCTTACTGTTTGTAGCTTTAAGGTCCCTCCTTGCAGTCTAGAATTTTGCCAGGGAATTGGCCCATGTATTTTCAGGACCGGCTCCAAAATTTTTTCATCCTATTCTGTCCTATGCTGACCATTATCTTTGTCCTGTTTAGCTCAGTATTCCATCTGCTCTTCCTATAGTACCAAATAATATAAATAACAGGTTTGTCATGTCTTCCATGAACAATTCTATTCTGTTCCATCTCTTGCAAAATGAGTGCAGGCACAGAAGTGGGGAGTTTATCACCCTGATGAGGTTATTTGATACAATAAACAGCTGGGAGATGACAGCTCATCTGTTATGAAAATGTTTTGTCTCATGTTGTGAAACACCTAGGATTTTGAATATGGAACAGTAGATGGTAGTTTAAGGTCAATCCCTATTTGAAAGTCAGTGCCTGGCAGGAAATGCCTCAAACATGTGCAAGGCTGGTTCAGCTGCTTCTTCTGCTTGTGCTCAGAGCTGCTCTGTTTCAAAGAGTGCTGTTAAGGAATGCTACTGGACTCTATCCCACTATAAAATTGTAATACAAAGTTTGTAGTGTAAGGAATCAGCTGAAATTCTGCAATAGCACGGGAAGATTTTTTAAAGTAAATTCTGAGCTGGGATAATGTGCAAACATTACTTTATGTTTCTGAAAGGCTGTCTCCCTTTGATTCAATACCATCCTGAATCTTAAAATTTGCTATTGTGACTACTACCATGCTTGCATATCCCTGATTTGATTTATGTCTTAAGCTTAGTGCATCTGTTTTGTGTGGCTAATTTATATTTTCACTCAAGCAGAAGAAGAAAGAAAAGGAAAGAGGAAAGGGAAGAGATAGTCATTGTTTTGTGATGACAGGACAAAAGGTGTTGCTTTAATTATTCCTCTGCAGACCCAAGAGTAATTTTGGAAACATTCTCCTTTTAAGAGTTATCTCCACCAATTCTCTCCTTGTAATAGTGCTTAGCATTTTGAATGTTCAGCATTTAGGTAAAGATCTCTTGGGGTAGCATGTTCTAACTGTAGAACATCCAGATTTGTAATTTCAAACTTAATGGATAGAGTTGGCAGTTTTATTATCTGCCTTGTCTTGGTGCTTTTATTTTCCTGTGGAAAGATTCTGATCTCACAGTTCTACAGCCAATTTTGCTTTGGCATCTAGTTTGTGTTTTCCCAAGATGCACAGTTAGTTCTTGCTGATCACCCCTCATGGCTGGAATAAAATGCAATGTACATTTTAAGACCTATTTCTGAAAAGTAGCTTCTGTGGGATGCTTACATAAGCAGACTGCAGTGTACCCTGTTTTGTGAAGGCATTTCTGGTACAGTGGACAAAACCATTACCTGTCCTGGTTTGTAATACTGTTGGGGTTGGGTTTTCTCATTCTTATATTTTTTTTCTTCATTAAATGATACGTATGTAGTATCCTTTCTGGATGCTTTTGTTTGAACTGGTTTAGGAAGATATTGTTTCTAGACATTTTGCAATATTGTTCCTCTTCTATCTGAGCATCCTGTGAAGATTTTTTTTTTTTAATAGAGGGACGTTGAGAACCATGATCCTAGCTATTTCTGATGTACTAGATTATTTGAGATTTTTCTAATAATTGCTTATGTCTTAGCTCCATATGCTATCTTGTTTCTGTTAATACTTTTTTCATCTCCCATATTCACAGTGCAGGATTAGACCATACAGGCCTGTTTTAAAGTTATTTGCTGATTCACCTTTGTTTTGATGTGTGAGTGACATTGTGAAAATCACACTGTGGTGTGGCAGAGAACTTAGATTTTATTGAATAATTTTATGTAAGCAGGTGTAAGACTTCTGGAGTAGATGTCCTCTCATGCACAGCCCATTAGATACACCAGGGGATTCCTTTGTCTCTTGTTGATCTAAACTAGATGTAATCCCTAGGATCACATACGCTCATTCAGCATGAGAATCTGTCACAAGAGAGGGTAGGTAACCTGTGGCCATTTCGTTGTTGCTGCCTTTGGCAAAATTGGTGTCACTCTTTAAGGAACTGGGCTGATGCCTGTTGCTGAGTCTGGCCTTGACTATGCCTATGTTCACTGCTTGTTTTGTCCTGGACTCACTGCAGTGCTCTTTCTTTGGTCTTTCTGTGCTTTTAGGCCTGTTGTGCTCTATTGCTGTTTAAATTCTAGGGCTCTTCTAGCTAAATTAGAGCTCTAGGTTCCCTGATTTTTCTTCCATTTCCTTTTGCTAGAAAGTCTTGTGTGTCTTAGATCCTTACCTGATCTGATTTCTAACAAACGAAGATCAGAAGTTCAAGATTAGAGGCTCACTTAGAATGAATACAGGAACTTTTTTCCCACTTTAATTCTCTGTGATATTCCCCTGGACAATGCATTCTTTGCAATTAATGTATTCAATTTTCCTTTAGAAGTCTGATTGGTAAAAAACTTGGGTTAAAAACATACATGACAGAAAGGAAAAAAGGCAAATGCAGAGCCCAGTTGCTACTCCCACTCCTATCCTGTATTTTTTGTCTTGCTTAACACATGAATACACAATTTATATACTGTCCTAAGGAACCAGGGCAAAGTGAAGAGGATAGAAAATACATGTATTTCATTGACATCATACCCATGTTCAGAGGCTGCTCCCTCTCATCTCTCTCTTAATCTGCCTTTGAATCTGTCAGTCTGCCATGTCCACTGCTATTGTTTTTTGTCAAGGGTGCTATGCCTTTGACATTGACAGATTTATGATTTTGTCACACAGATTTCAGAAAAACATGCCACTAAGTGCAGTTTGCCTTACTGTTTGAATATTTCTTTGAAAACCTTTCCGTTTAAATGGAGAGAGGCATAATTTGTCCAGCTGCTCAACCTTGCCATCAGGGACATGTTCCAGGGATAAGCAGGATTTAGCAGAGGTTAAGGGGGTACATTTGTACAAGAGCTACTTGTTAATATATTAGTGACGTATCACAGAAGGATTCACTTCAGGCAGGAGCTAAGTGTGGTCTTGGTACATCAGCTGATCTCTTACAATAAGCTCCATTCTAAACTAGACTGCTTGATCTTTTGAGGCTCATCAATTTCTAGGACAGTATTTTTTGCTTTTACAAATGTTCAAGTAAATACTTAATCAGACGAAGATTTAATGGAAGAAGTCCTGTTATTCCTAGTAATTTTTTTGATCTCAGGCAAAGTGCAGTGGAACTACAATGTTAGCTCTTACCTTGACAGCTTCTTCAGAAATATGCTTTCTTTGGCATGAGCTCTTACACACAACTTGTGCCAGTTATGTCTTGCATATTAACTGCAAACACAGGATGTGATATAATGAAACCCAGAGCATATCTGAATTAAATTTGGCATTGCTGCAGGAAAGAGCCAGTTAATGTCCTTGTGTAATGCTTATGTAATAGATTAGATTCTCTGCCTGACTGTTCTAGTTGTCTGTGGTGGTATATAAAAAGCTTGCCAGCTTGCTAGTACTCAATTAGCTCATTCACCACGAGTAAACTAGTTTTCTAGCTTATAGGAGGAAAGCACTTCCAATCTTCTAATTGGTTTATGCATATAATCTTTTCCACACACCAACAAGTGCAAAAGTTAACGTGGTAATAGAATGAGAGAATAAAGTGAGAGGGGGGAAAAATACAGAAAGATCTATAAACTCAATCTGTATGGACAATTGTTTATTAATAGCAGCATTTGTTACTCCTTCAGTTCTTTTAGGTTACTTGAGACAACAGATAAATCTTAATAGAGAACAAAAGGGATCATAGTCTCCTAATGCCTTAAAAAATGTTTGGTTTTCAAGATAGACAGTTGCTGTCAAACTCTCAAGCTAAATTTGTTTTAAATATATTTTAACTTTCTACATATTTTCTTTTTAATGTTTTTAGAGGATACAAGTAGGCTTTAGTTGTAACCTGTTACCAGTTTTTAATAGGAATTTTATAAAATCTACAAAATTCACAAAACTGGTAAAAGAGGAAATTTTCTCTTCAGAAAGCATGTTTGGAGATACTATGTCAATGTTAGTTCAGGGTCTTTGAAAAATTATGCCTTGTAGCCTATTTTATGGCATAGAATATGACCTTTTAGGGCTTTTAATTGAAAGTTGTGATAATCTCGTGGTAGTATTTTTAATGGACCTACGGAGTAGGGGCTCTTGAAACAGAATTTCTCTGAAACTTTAACTATAAACATTGTCAGGACAGAGCCAAGATAGTGCTGGGCTTTTGTTATTGTCTGGTTCCTCCCAGGGCAGAAGCACTGTGTCTGATGAGAGAGATTATCCTGAGATGAGACATGTACCTTCCAGGCTTCAGCTGCTTCTCCAGCCTTTCTGTCTTGTCTTTGTGACATCAAAAAATGCAGCAATACCTCTTCTAGAGTTAACCAGGACTATGGTGCTGTTCCACTTTAAATTTTGTTATTGCAGCCCCTTGTCTGACTTCTCATCCATACAGAGTCTTACCATGAATAAAATGTTGGAAATTCTTGATCCAAAGTATCAAACTTTGAAAACTAGGTAAAACTTCAGTGTTTTGTAACATCTGTCAGTAACATCTACTTCATGATCTGCTTTATTTAATGTCAGCCATTTTTAAAACTGTGTAATTTTGTTTCAAGATGCTGAGATGTTTTATAGATATTTTTCATCCAAATGTACATCTTCTATCTTGCTCATCTCATAGCTATTGCATGTTTAGAAACTTTTATATATGAGCATAGCCAATAATATATTTTCTAGTTTAAGAATCATTCTAAGAGTAAATATTATCTGAAATCTTAATTGTCCTACTAGAGTTTAAGCAGATCCTTGCTACATGCAGAAGAGAAAGTAATTTTCCTACAGACTTTTGAGTCTTTAATAATGATTCAAATTTGAAAAATCACATCAAGTTGCAATTGAAAAGCTTTATGTAGGAAATCAGGGTCATGGTTTCACTTGACCTATGTTCTTAGCTCCTTTTAAACTTCAAGAGAATAGCTCAGAAAATTTAAAAAACGGCCTGATCAAAGGAAATATGTGCGTTCCTTTTGCAGCATGACCAGGTACACTTTATTCTGCCAAAAGCTTTGCTCTGTGCCAGTGAACCTCTTCATAATTGCCACACAGGCAATTTATGTTACTAATTTCCAAGATATCCAGTGTTATTCTCTGAAAGAACTGCACCTTCTGGGCATTGTCAGGCTGGACAGCTGGTTCTGACTGTTACTTGATAAGAATAAAGTGTCTTATGGTTTACGTGTCCCTCTGAGCCTTTTTGAACCCTTACTATCCTAGAAACGTTTCTCAAAGAAGCTGGATGTGTTGAGTCTCCCTAAGCACACTGAGTCTCAGAGGAAAAAGAATGGCACCTTAGAGGAGAGGGCTCAGGGGAGACCTCACTGCAGCCTTCCACTACTTAAAGAGGACTTATGAAAAGAGGGAGAGTGACTTTTTATATGGGCAGATAGTGACAGGGCAAGGGAGAACAGTTTTAAACTACAAGATAAGAGATTTAGATTAGATATTAGGAAAAAATTCTTTATTGTGAGGGTGGTGAGGCACTGGAACAGGTTGCCCAGAGAAGTTGGGGATGCCCCATATCTGGAGGTGTTCAGGGCCAGGTTCGATGGGGCTCTGAGCAACCTGATTTAGTGGATGGCATCCCTGCCCATGGGCAGGGGTTGGAACTACACAATCTTTAAGGTCCCTTCCAACTCAAGCCGTTCTATGATTCTTGAAGGATCTCCTGGTACTGACCTGGTCAAAAAAACCCAAATCTCTTGAGAGCTTCCATTCCATCTCAAAATGGAGGATACTTTATTTTCCACAGAGTGAGATGGTAACTGAAAATGGTGATAACCTTTAATAGTTAATAGTCATGCAGGAGGCAAGAAGTTGTGGCTCAGCTTGAAGACAGCTTGTGTGGGAAAGGGGAATCAGCACCAGTGGAGCCTCCCCACAGCACCATCAGGAGGGCTCTGTCCAGAGGAATATAAATGTGTCTCTAGTAGAACGTTTCTATTGATGGATGCCTTTCTGTGCAGTGTCCAAACCTCATTGCTGTTTAGCAGTTTCCAGCACTGATTCCCTGCCCAATTCCTATTGCTCAAGGTTCAGGCCACTTTCTGGATGTGACAGAGAATGTCTGTTGCTGTGGCAGAATGCTTAGGAGAGAAACTCTTGATGACTAGGAGTTCAGTTCTGGTTGACATGGGAGAAGTCGTTTGAGGGACAGATTCAGTTTTCTGTAGACTGTTAGTCCAATGCTGTCTTCAGAATCTGAAGGTTAACATATTAGCAACATTGCTTGCTCGCAGTGATCCACTGTTATGCAGTCATTTATATCCAACAGTATTGAAAGGTTAAATGTTCTCCTGCAGTGCAAAAGTGAAACATGAGTCTTGCTTTAAGGTCACACGTTGCTTTATCTGATACTACTGCACAATATACTGCAAACAAGATGGATCCCAAAGCATTCATCTTTTGTAATGCTTGTCATAAAGAAGAGGTCAAATGGATTTTACGAGCCTGTATTCTGCCAAGCATTGTGAAGACCACTCTCAACTGACAGAAACTTTTTTGGACTGCCAAACCTCTTTGGAAAGTTCCACATCCTCTCATATTGTCATAGTTATGATCATCTATTTATCATAGTTTAGCAGATATTCTTTCAAGAATGGATGGTGTAGTTATAACAACAAAAATTGTTAAAATACCTTAAATAATAATAAATACTCCATTTAAATCATTAAAAATCATCAGCAAAAAATCAAAATAAGTGTGCAAGTTCATGATGCAGAGTCTTCTGTGATGCTCTCCTGTGGTACAGGAAAAGATAACGAGCTTCCTGGTTTTTGATTATCATACCTCTATCATTTACAGACATTTGTTTGGGTGGAAGTCAAAATAAAGAGACTGAACTCTCCTTTGTTTAGTGTCTGTGCCCTGAAAAAAGGGATTGGCATCCATGAAATTTTTCAGAGCCTCTGAGAAGGGAACCCCTTTATGAAGAGAAGACAGAAGTGCTAATTGTAGGAATAAGAATATTTCTTGTTTATTACAGAGATTTGCTTGAGGTTCTTTCTTGAATCTTAAGCAAAGTCCTACATACCGCAAATACAAAGCAATAGAAATTTATGATATGTTAGATCTTATGAAAAGGTGCTCTTCTTCTTAAATAATACATATTTTAAAACTGTTTTCTTTGAAAGGTTTCCCAGTAGATACAACAAGCTATTATCAAACTTGGCAAAGAAATACAATAAATCTTTGCTTGACACAGTCATTGAAGTTGCCCCCATTGAAAATGAACCTTACTAATTAATTATTTATCTCTGCTCTTGCACTTCCTCCATATCCTCCTGTCCCTGTCTTGTGATGTACAAATGCTAGGAAATGGGGCACAAAATGACTGGATGAGTATGGGAAATGAGCAGTGGCCCACTCCAATGTAGGTTTCAAAATCTAGTCTAAACTTGCTATAGGGCTTGTCACTATTAGATTTGTGGTGAGAGAGGTAGGAAAGGTCAAGGTGAGGATTTTCTGCGTGTCCTTAAATATCATATAATTATACAACTGTGTCCTTTTTTCCCACATTCTTGATAGTTTGTTTTTGAGAAGATAATGCATCTGCCAGTACCAGCATGTGCAGGAATTTGTGGATTAACATTTTTGAAGTTATGTTTTCTTCCCTAGAAGCCAGAACTATAAGCATTAGAAATTTGTATTCAAAAATACTTTTTAACAGTTCTCTGCTTTGCTCAGAAAAAAAAAAAAAAGGCTGCATATCACCCAAACTGAGTAATTTTTACTCCTTTTGATTAAAATGAATTTGAGCTTCAGTGATATGTTTTGAATATATTGTCACCTCTTCAGGCATTTGTGGAAGAATAGTAAAATAATGGTCACCAACATCTCTGGCTTGCTTAAGACCAGAATATTTGGACCAGCAGAGTCCATTTTATTGCATTTGCATTTTTGTTTCTTTGGGTGTCAAAACCTTGAAGGTGAAAGATATGATTGACTTTCAGCCAAATCCTTTTCATCACACCTACATTTAGAGAAACTCATTACTATCAGTTATGAATTTCTGATTCTTTTCCCTCCTCCTCTTTCGGTTAGTGTTTTTATCCATTTCCTATCTGTTTAATTAGATATTTGTAGACCTGTAAGTCCCTGTGCAGACTTGGTGTACTGCAGCTAAAGGGTCAAATCAAGTGGATTACATTTCTAATGTAAATAGTTGAATTGTTTTCCAGTTTAACACATACTTATGGTTTACCTTACTTAACAAAAAATCTGTAGAATTACCAGCAGATTATAACTATGGCAACAAGAACAGAGAAGATGGAACAATTTCTTTTCAGAGGGTAATAGGCAAATGAGTCTCAGGGTTTGTTTCCAATGCTGATGCTCCGTTCACAAGTCAAAACCAGTAATGTGTGATATCTGAAACATTTGGCAGTCTCACTTCTATAAAATGAATACAATGTGAAATTGTAGAATGATTAACAATGGATGTTAAACGAGCTTGTGATTTGGAGAAATAGTCTACAAAAGATTTGGTGAAATTTGTGAGATCACAGAGAATGACTCCTTGTTATGTATGTGGTTGAAAAACAATGCAAACAAATAATTTAATCAGTGCCAGATTAAGTTTTTACAGCATGAAAGTAATTATATTTTTCATAGCAATTAACAATTAAATATTCACAAATTCAAATCTATTTTAATGATAATTATAACAATTTGTATACACTTTCCACTCTATACAATACAAAGGTCCATCTTCAAAAATAAAAAAAATCTAGTTTCTCATTAATTGCTCTGGTGAACCTGATGAAACTTTAAGCGCTTCATTTCTTTTCATAGGGAAAAGCTATGTCAGTGACTATCGTCATTATTAATCATGGCTTCAGTTTCCTCTTTTAGAAAGGTTTTTTCTCTACTAAAATGTTCTGTAAAACCTGGGTCTGTCTCTCCCTGCATGCCCTCTGTCTTTGCAAAGGCTTCTTGGAAGTCCGTGGATGAGTTCTCCACCAGCAATTCCAGGTTCAAGGGTGACTGTTCAGTGAGTTGGCATGGAGGAGAAAGAACATACAGGTCTGTCTGCTGGTCATGATCACTTGAAATCCTCTGGTGCTTCATCACAGTTTTGGTCTCACTCTCAAACGAAATACCTCTTCCATTCACTTTTCTGTGATTGTTATTTTTCTTTCCTTATCACTAAGAAAACAAAAGTGTCACTCTTGTGTCTGACAGCTCTTCTGTAGCCACTGTGGCATTCTCTGTTTCCCAGCTTATTGTGATTATTTAGCAAAGTCATAAGAATCAGGCCAGAGTCCAAGTCAGACTGAATTCATCCTCCCGGAGGAGAGAAAGCTCAGTGCCTCAAGTGGAGAGATTCCACTGTCTCATAACTGCTACCTCTGATCACTCCCTGTGCAATCAGCCTTTGCCAGCTCAACAGCAAGAGCATGAGCCTGAGCTCTGCCTGGGACTCAGGGAAAAGTAGGACAACTGAAGGTTTTTCATTCATAGCTGATGCTGTGGTGAAATGGCTCCTTCTCCCAGGAAGTTCTGCCAGCCAGGTAGTATTGCCACTAGGGCTGAGCAAAACAACTTCACTGCAGGCAGCAGAGAAGGGCTCACCACCTCTACAACCAAAAAGCATTTGATTCACCTGCTGAGCAGCACCAAGGGTCAACAATATGATTGTTGTGATGAATCATCCTCATTCAGCTGAAGAGGATCATGGAAACCCTGTGGGAAACTAACCCTTCTGAAAAGAATAAATCAGCAGCTGATTTTTAGCAGCTGATTTGCTCAGACTGTTCGTGGTGTTGGAGGATAAGCCGGTTATTAGCGAGCACTAAGTGGTGGGACAGAAGGACAGTAGAGATGGAGGAGACAAAACAGATTTAGAGGCTGGAGCTCATTTAACATCTTTACAAAACTGGTAGCTGAGAAGAAGGTGGCGGATGCAGATCCTCCACAGGAAATCCTGCTCTTGCAAGCAGTAGCTTTCCTTATGCCACAAATCTCCAGACTTTTGCACCCTCTGATGATAGGATTTTTGGGTTGCGAGTGCAATCCCAGCATGGCCTGGTGAGCGAGACATACACAGCAGTCAAGTGGATGGGTGAGTATTTCTTCACTTGTCTCCAAACACAAAGTGTCCAAAGGATAGCCAGACAAGGTGACCCTCTCTTTCTTCTCAGGCTGTTCCTCCAAAGGATGAGCGCCATAAGACCCAGGAACATTCTAGTCTATGCATTTCTATCCTTCTTGCACGTGTTGTGTCTCACTGTGTTCACCTAGGTCTGTTCTCAAATTCCTGGTCTCCAAACACTGTATCTAGTCTTTGTGTTCTTTTGTGTCCCACTGTGTTTCACCACTGGAATTAAGGACCTAATCCATGTTTAAAGTCAGAAGCCTGGATCTAGTGAATAGTAGAGGACTGTGGCTTTTATACTTAAGGGTGAGTGCCATTTCTGTTTTGGGAACTCCTTTCTGGAGTACCTGTATCCTCTTTTGACTGGGAAGGTTTTGTAAAGAATTAGGGGAATGAATCAAAACAGTGTTTGAGAAGAGGATCGATAGCTGAGATCAGGAATAAATCTACCAAGTGTGAGTGAGGAAGCTTGGCGTTTGGGCTTTTTTTGTTTTGCCAAGCTTGTTCGTAGGCGTCTTGGCTGTGACTTCAGCATACATTCAAATAACTAAGTTACAATTCAATTTTTTATATAATGACAAAATTTTTAGTTTGTTGCAAGTAATCTGAAGTGCATGTATAAGGAAATAGCTTTAACCATACATTGAAATTCAATCAGTTTTAGATTCAGAAATTCAGGTGTTTATAATTAGGGCCAAGACAGGTTTGCAGTGCAAAAGAAGTTTCTGGTAAAGCAGTTTAGTTTGATAGTGATTAAAGGATTACAAGCATGTACAAGTGTGTACAGATGACACACATTTCCTGTTTTGAAATTAGTCTAAGTTAAAGGTAGATATATATGTGTATAGGTACTTTCTGGAATTTGAACAACGAAATGCTTAATTTTGTGAGGTTTATATATCTGTACTGAAAGGATATATGGTATGTATTTAATTAGTACCTTTAAATTAAGAAATAATGGTCCATGAGTCTGCTGAACCTCCTGACAAATCTGTATGTGGCTCCAGCTTTGGCTCCCACCAAATCTGTTGTGGAGAAGTCCTGGCTTCTGTATTTTGTTTGCAGAGTGAGTAATGACCTAAAAGCTTTTTTGCGGTGCTGTGTCTCTTTTCCCAGAAGATGTTGCCTTGTAATTGAAAACGTGATCTTATCAGTGGTGCCCAAAGTACTGGCACTTTATGGTCGTGCCTGACCATTTCAAGGTCAGTTTTCTCCGTCAAAGAAAAAAAATTATGAAAGCTTTCAATTAATTCACCTGCTCACTCATTCGTGTTGCGCATTTCTCACTGGAACCGAAGAGAAGGGCGGCTGGGAGGGGGGAGAGTTGAAGGGAGCTGTGATTTGCGGTGGCAGTGCTGGTCGGTGATGCGCGAGGAGCGCGGCTGCGGCGGTGGCTGCGGCGGTGGCTGCTGCCACCCGCTGGCGCTGGCGGGGGCTGCCCGCCGTCCCGCTCCGGGAAAAGCCGCATGGCCCAGGCGCCAGGGGTGTTTCTCTGGAATTGTGCAGCAAACAGGCATGACTGCAACTGTGGGAATAGTATATAGTAAGGCTAGTGATATTTCATTCGCAAAAACCTCTTTACTGGATACTGTCCCTTTTAGTGATGTCTAAATATAAAGTAGCACTTGTCTTTATTAAAAGACTCACAGTTAATACCTGCTTAGACAGTAACAAGGAGTCCACCTCAGAGCAAAACTATACCAGTGAGACCTGAGAATTTTATCTCAGCTGTTACAGAGACCTCTCCCCTTTAATTTACCCAAATGCCTCAGTCTCTCTAAACTCCAGAGCAAACAGACAAGCTCAAAAGGATGTTTTGAAGGTCAACATGTTTTGAACCTTTCTGGTGAAAGTATTGCAAAATCAGTACTGAACATTCTGGCAGGATCTCCCATTATTTGTAGACTGAGTTTGATTTTGCTGGGCACTGGCCTCGTTGCAGCACAATGTCACTTATAAACATTTTAGGCCTTAATTGCCCTTTAAAATGTTTTTTAGTATGTCTGTGGTTTAGTACAATGATTCACATCTATTAACCTCAGCATATGTCTCAGCTTTGCAACTCCCCTTCTTGTTATCTAACCCACTTTAAGGTACTGCTTTTTTAAGGAAAGGTTGGCTAAGCTAGGACAGAGATTACTCAAATGTGAGTTATTAGATACCATAACGATTAACTTCCAGGTTTTGATTAGCAACCTTAAGCTATCTTCTCCTTTATTGCATTAAATGTTTTAGCTTTCTCAAATTTCTTGGTCTCAGTGTCTGTGTCAAATCTCACATTTGTATCTTCTATCCCAGATATGGCTTATGTTACAAGCATCCAGGACTCCATTACTCACTTGTCATACAAGTTGTTATATATATACAACATATATATATATGTATATATTCTTGAAGGAGCTCACTGTAAGACTGAGATTTGAGATTACTCTTCTTTATTTCTGTGTCTGGAAGATAATAAGCAGAGATGAAGGATATTGGACAAATAATTGAATTCCTCATTTAATGGAAATAACATTTTCTACTTATGCTGACATGATCTCTGTGGCATCCTTTCAGTATGACATAGGGGAATTAAAAATTTTCTTAGCATGTAAGTAGGAGAGTTCAAGGTGGAATTGGGGTGGGAGTTGATTTATTACTCTCCAAAATAAATAAATCTCCAAAACAGATTCTGGGTGTTGTAGCCTGTTACATCTCAGTATAAAAGATTTGTTCTTTTGCACCCATACGGAGTGCAGCTGACCACTGTGAGACTTGTTACACAGTTTTACAGCATGTCTGGAGATGTAGTGGTGCAGAGAGGTGATAGGAAGTGGTCCAGGAGGGCTTGGCACCCTCCCGGCCTTTGCACTTGGAGTGATGTGCCAATGGAGGGGAAGAAGATAATCCAGGTGCCTGCTGTGTGTTTGGGTGTGTTTCTGGGGTGAGTCTCCTGACTGACGTGGTGCATGTAAGAGAGGCTGTGGTTGGAAAGCAGACATTGGCAAGGAGTGTGTTTTGAATCAATATATTTTGGAGAAATGTCATTTTTTGTTGTTGTTGTTTAAAAAGCCGCTGAAGAAGGCCTCTCGAGGAAATAAGGAGAGGCAAACAAGCAAAAGAAATGCAGGCTAAGAGTTGCATGCTGTGGTTTGCCGGCGGAAAGGTGCAGTTCTGCCTTTCTCCCACGGTGTGGTGGGAAGCTGCGAGTCTGCAGCAGAGACCAGGACTGGCTGCACTGCCTTGTCCTGGGCTTCTGAGCCTCGAACAGACTTTACAAGAGCAGAGGCATCATCTCCCTCGCACAAAACAGCTCATTTCTGTGATAGCTTCTTAATATCTTGTTAATAATATACTTCAGTATAGGCAGAAAGTCAGTAATTCTAGACTCACAAGAGTTACTCTTACTCAAGTATTTCTGATAGTTTTGTTGCTTTGTGATCCTGTTTTTCTGGTTTCTTCTTCCTTTCAGTGACTGGTCTTTGTTGTTTGCTTGCTTTGTGTCTGTCAGTCTGAGACTGTAGCTTTACAAATTATTTTACTGGTGGCTGATCCAGATACAGATCCTGCCCCCACAGCTGTGCACTATCACTGTTTATTGACTGTTTATTCTGCTGTAAGAGCAGTTTACTTGATTGCTCTATCTGCTAAAGCTTTGTGATATAAAAATGCCTTTTGTTATGAGGATTTTACCCTACGTATGTACCTTATGCTACTCTTCTGTTTTTAAATTTATGATAATGTCTCAGGTCTGTTGAAGGGACTGGTGAAACAAATACTATTATTGAGCAGAACTGAGATAATGTTAACTTCAGCAGCTGAAGTTGAATAATTAATTATGTGATAACTGGAGGCAAAAGTACATTGCTATTCCCTGTATATGACCCTATATATTCCCTATGTGGGGAATTTTTTTTTTAACATGATTTTTTTTTAATATGATGTTCTAGTTCAAGGCTAAATTTTGGCAAAGGAACCTTACATCTCTTCACAGGAATTGGCTCCCTGTCAGAAACATTTTTTCACTTTCATAAGCTGCCATCCACATGGGGCACTCTGTGGCGTTGGTCGTGTCATGTAAGCCTCGTGTGGTAAGTATTTGTATTACTTCTGTGCCTGCAGACAGGAGACAGCCTTTCTAAGCATTGCTCATGCACTAATACTGTTTTTCAGGAATGATGAGATAACATTAGAACTTTCACAGGTTGAAACTCTGTGTTAGAAATCACTATAAAGTCAGATTTATGACAAACATACATATGTAGTATATAGCCTTAAGTATTTATCATGAGCAGTGAATAACAAGGTACTCCTCTGCAGTTGTGATCCAAATAACATTGGCTATGGTTAGGAAAAAGTATGGTTGGCCCAAGTTTCAACGTATGCCTTTTCCAGATATCTAAATTGTTGCTTTTTATTTTGGATGTACACCTGTGGAACAGGTGAGAGCTGTTGAGTTGTTAATTATTTTTTCATAAAACTAGGGGTTTTCTTCTTCTCCAAATTAACAAGACCATGTAATGATTCCTGAGACAAACATGATTTTTTTTGTATATGAAAACATGTGGTTCTTTAAGATACTGTGAAAATACTGACTCTTCTGCATTGGGTTACTGACAAATGTATTACTCCCCATAATAACATGCACTTGTAGCTGCATCTGGTAATCAGCATAAGCTTCAGAAGAACTCCACTACCAGAATACTCTGTAACAATAGTTGCTGATTTTTGTTGCTTTCTACCTTTTTTCTTAAATCTCCTTTAAATTATTTATTTCTGCTCCCTGTTGTTCCAGAGCTCAGTAAAGCTGTTGTAACAGGAGTGGGTTAACTCCTGATGGGTAACCACTACAGTATTTGGAAGTGGATTGACCTCTAAAACAGTTTCAGAATGTTCTGGTCTCTGGTTACAGAGAACATGCTTCATCCTTTTCCATTCCTTAGCTTTTTCATAATAGATCCAGAAATGATCTAACCTGTCATGGAATTTTGTAATTTATTGTTTTCTTTTTGGTTTTTAAATAAATTAATTTTTTAGTAAAGTAGATTTTCAGCCAACTATGTCATATACGACATCGGATCTACACTTTTAGCTGTTGCATTAACAGGGGAGGCAAAGTTGCTGTTGAACAAAAGGTAGAAATATTGTAAATGCTTTGTGAGTCTAATAATGATCTGAAAATAATTCCACTTGGTCTTTTGGCACTTGAGTTGCTTTGGGATCCAGCTATTTCAGAGCTTCAATGACTGAAACAATTCAGTGCTGCAGGCCATTTTTAGGATGTAAAAAATACTGTGGGTGGCTCATCTTTATGTGCATATTCAGGGGATATACAATGTTCTGATCATTTTCCTTCAGAATCATAAAAACAAGAAACATCAGTAGCAACTTTTTGACATTGATTAAAGTTCATGTGAATAGTCATGAGGTCTTTCAGAAAATAAGGTTTTCTTTGCTAGTTAAGGACCCCTACAAAAACATTCCCAGGACAGTCTGTCTTTCTGCAAACGTATTTCATATTAAAGATGAGATTTTATCAGCAATTACATTAATTTGTGTACCCACTATTTGTGTTGTCCCTAAATGAATTTGGCAGTAGGTAGTTCTCTGTCTTGAAGGTTATTTGGAATTACATTTTGGATCAGAGCACGGTGAATTTAACCCAGTCAACAAATCAAAAATATCCAATGGGAAATAGAATGTGATAAAGCAAAACCATTTGTTTATTGTAGATTGTATTGGTCTTCCCCTAAAATAGAGAATCTCTTGTGACAGGAACACTGATGTTATTGATACATGCTTATTTCCTGTTTCAATTAAAATCAATTTCTGATAATGACAGGAGCCATCCCTTTTGTAGCTGAACACCTTTCCTGATACACCTCTTTATTAATTTCCGTCAAGTTTTTTCTAAGTTATTTATACAAAGGCCTATTAATGCTAGCATTGTTGGGAATAAAAATTCTATTATATTTATTCTATTATATTTTTCCTTTCAGAAAGCTGTGCCAAGGGGCACCATAAGAGAAAATAGCCTTTTGGATTTCATTTACCTTCTCCTGGTTAGGCACTTGGCTGCTCACAGCCAAGTGAATATTCATTTAAAGTGAATGAATATGCTGTGGCTGTGAATAATGGCTGTGTTGTAGTTGGAACAGAGTCATATAATTTTTCCAGTTCTGGTATTGCAAATATAGCTTCAGTTCAAATGTCTGCAGTATGCTTCTATTTTTTGCACACTTAAATAGAACTGAATCAGCTGAGGAGCACATATATATAATTTTGGCATAACTAGAAAAAACAGAGTTGCTCCTCATATTCTCTTTGAAATTATCCATAAATGAAGATTTTGTATTTTCTAATGTATAGCTTTACTGTTTATGCTCTGTGTGAAATTGTTTTACAGAATATACTGAAAATTGTAATCAACAAACTATTCATTAAAGATGATGTAGAACTGCTTTTACACTAATGAAATGTTGAAGGTCATCTCTTAGAGCACTCTCATAGTGCATTTAGGCATAGGTTCTGATTCATAAAACTATGCTGTGAGACAAAATTCCTGTATTATATGCAGGTGTGCAAAAGCAAGAAAGTAAAAAGCTTATTCATGAAGCAGTATCAGCTGTTACTTTTTTTTAAGCAAAATTCAGGTCCGTGTAGGTTATCTCTGTCAGAAAAAGCATGAAATCCTGTATCTTAAGGGCAATTCCCCCATTTATTGACAAATAATTAAAAATATCCCTAAGAAGCAAATCACAATTCTTTCTTTAATTGCAAGAAAATAAAATAATATCTTAGGATTTCAAGAATTCCAGTCAACAGTTAAAATAAATAAAAGTAATTTCATATGGTAAACATGTGACATCACAGTCTAACAGGATGATTTGTGGGAAAGTCCTTCAAAACTTCTTGCACTTTTGTACAATTTCCCATCCTCTCAGATTGTGTTTTTTGAAGGCAGGCTGCATAACAAAGCCAGTGTATATAACAAAGATGCAGATGGGAATGGGCAGCTGGGGGCAGCAGAAACAAAGCAGGATTTCTCTTAGCTTGAAGTTAATGCCTTCATGCTTTTATGGCTGCATTTTGATGTTACTTTTCTAGAGTTGTGTTCACGTTTTTCTACCTTCCTCTCATTGAAACAATATCCAGAAAAGGCCCCATTATTTTAATGATATTTAACACAACCTACCTGTTCTCTTCTATACAAGAGTCACTTCTGGCTGTTAATGTTAGAATTGTCGTTGCCGTTTGTAAACGATGCCCTATTTTCCAGTAGGGAGCTCAGCCTTCTGGTAGCTACTGTTCACTCTTGATATTCCACAGCAGAGCATTGCTCCTTTCAGCTGTACCCACAAAATCAACCCTTAATATCAGAGCAGGAAAACTCACATTTTCAATAGATAACATGATGACAGGTGAGTGGAGGTTAAAATCTCTGGAAGAAACCCCATGGCCTTCAAGTCGTGGAGTATGGTGTTAATGTTGATTTCCATTAGACAGGACTATCTACATCTGTGTAGGAGAATATTCACTGAATGCATCTGGTCCCTCTGGGGACAGAAATTTTAAGTTGTGCTTTTTCTGCTGAAAATGTCTGCAGTCAGGTAAAGGTTGTCTCAGGGCTGCTAGTGACATTTCTACAAGACTTTACAGGATTATGTACTGCATACAGGGAGCATGGTACGTGAGTATATTGGGTTTGCGTGGCAAGGTTTTGGTAGTGGGGGGGCCTACAGGGGTGGCTTCTGTGAGAAGCTGACAGAAGCTTCCTGCATGTCTGACAGAGGCAGTGACTGTGGGCTCCAGGATCAACCCACTGCTGGCCGAGGCTGAGCCCATCCGTGACAGTGGTAGCGCTTCTGGAATAATGCTTTTAGGAAGGGGTGGAAAACACCTGTGTAATGGCACCTGGGGAAAAGAGGAGTGAGGATATGTGAAGAAACAGCCCTCCAGGTGCCAGGGTCTCTGCCCCAGGCACTGGAGCAGGTATTCCCCTGTGGAAAGGACACATGCTGGAGAAGTTCACAGAGAACTGTCTACAGTGGAAGGGATCCCATAGGATCAGGGGAAGGGTGTGAAGAATCCTGCCCCTGAGGGGGAAGGAGTAGCAGAGACAATGTATGGTGAACTGACTGCAGCCCCCATTCCCCATCTCCTTGTGCTCCTGGGAGGTGGAGATAGAGAATTCAGGAGTGAAAGGGAGCCAAGGAAGAAGGGAGGAGTGTGGGAGAAGGTATTTTAAGACTTGGTTTTCTCTCTTATTACACTGCTCCAATTTGATTGGTTATAAATTAAACTAATTTTCCCAAGTTCACTCTATTTTGCCTTTCACAATAATTGCTGAGTGATCTCTCCCTGCCCTGATCTTGGCACACTAGCTTGTTGTCATAGCAGCTTTGGGGGACACCTGACAACCAGAGAGGGACCACCCACCACAGCCAAGGGTGTTCTAAACACGTTTGAGAGTACTGTTCTACTGAGAATGAGTCTAATGACATGGTGTTGGGGGACTGTAAGGACAGAAGAGCCAGCCCTGAGGATGTTTTGTCTGGAGGAAATTTAGGTTGAAATCCTCGCAAAAAATTACCTCTGGCCTTTATCTAAGCTTTGTTTTGTTGAGGAATACGCTCAGTGCAGGTAGCTCGGTGAGCAGCTGCAGTGCCAGCTCCAGGCTGAGCTCCAGGTGCTGAGAGCCCCTGACAAGAGGCTGTGAACTGGAACCAACCTTTGCACAGCAAAGGGCACAGGGACCTGTGGTGCCAGCCAGGGGACCAGACACTCAGAGACAGCAGGAGCTGAGGGCTCAGCTGGGAGACCCCAGACTTCTCTGCAGTTTGACTGTGAGGGTGTCAAAGCCCAGGGGTTCCTTTGCTCAGGGGCCCTCCCCAGAGGCACCAGCTCCAGCTGTTATTCTGTTGTTGCACCATGATTAAATTACTGAAAGGATCCAGAGGTCTGAGGCTCTGGTAAGGAAACCTGGTCTGACTATGTGAGTGTGGGGCATGTAGCTGTGAAGTGACCTCTGTCCAAGTGAGACTGCCAGAGTGGTTCATATTTGGTCACACAGTTTTAGGGGAACTAGTCATTTTGTTCCAAATGAGAGCCTAAACAGAACTCAGATGCATGCAGTATGAATCTAGGGAAGAGCTGAGAGCTTGTATCATTTGATGACATAAATTAAGTCTGTATACACCTCTGCCACTGATTATCTATTATGCATATATTTCACCTGTGAGAAATATCTCTGGTCTTTTCTTTATCTGTGAATACAAGGACTGATTAATGAAGAGCATCTGCCATAGTAACAGATATTTTTATGAAGACAAAGATGTTCAAAGCAGAATGTGTCTAGGGAATATTCAGAAAAATCAAAAGCTTGTTTTCTTCATTATGCTACTAGGCACTGAAAGGAAAACAAAGCATTTTGCATCAAAGTACCACACTGTCTCACTGCAGCACAAATAAAAACCAATCTAGTTTATAGCAAAGTTACTGAACTGCTAGCATGTGAACTGTATGAGCAGAAGGATAAATTTGTCTCAGATCTGTAAAATTTTCATAGAGTTATGCTGAGCATCTAGTTCCTCAAACTACTGCTGAACCTGTCCATCTCCAGGAAATGATAAATTTGATTTCTGAGAGGCCTAAAACCCATACCAAGCCACAGTTCTTAAAATGCTAGGTAGCCCTGATTCAAAAATAAGGGATTTCATTGTAAACAATCTAGCAACTTCTTTTGATTTTAAATGAAAATAATATAAAAGCAATATAAAAACAGAATACTGGACTATTTGGTATGTCATGATATAGTACGACAACTTGATAATATAAATAATGCTAGACACTGACAACATCAAATAACATATATATACTATGTACCTGTAAGATTAAGATAAAAATAATAAACATAAAAAACCAATTCTAGCACAGCATTTTAAATTTTATTTCAAAAGAAATATTAGGGTGCTCATATTTATTCTGAATTGAAATGAGGTCAGATTTTGAAACGCCTTTGTTTCCTGTGAAGTGGAAATTTGAAGTCCTCATCAGTTCTATTTCTAGGGCAACTTTGTAACTGATTAGGTGTTGGACTAATTACTAGCTCTTGTTTTCAAAAATCCAGAAAAAGAAGCTGTCACTTTGAGTTCCCAAAATAATTTTCTGTATGTGTGGTGCAATTTGTACATCTTTGTAGTCAGTCTGCTCTTCACTCAGTCATCTGTATGCATGTGGAAATTTCTCTTTGTTGATTCCCTTTTTTCCCCAATCATCAATAATAGTTATACCAAACATTGCTTTCATCATTGCTTTTCCATCTAGCATCCATACAGGAGAAACCATGGTAAAGCATGTTCTTTGAGAACTCAGAATCCTTTATTAGGCTGTAGTTATTTTGCATGTACTGTAGAAGAGTAGACATGATTAACAGTTGGACTCCATGAACTTTGAGGTCTTTTCCATCCTAAATGATTCTATGATTGTATGAGTAACTTAAAATTATGCTGCTCAAATCTTGTGTTCTGACCTATTTACCTGATTAGCCTGCACACAATTTTCAAGATTGGCCTTTCAGCTTCAGCTTAGATAATTACATTGACAAAGATTGTTAAAGCTGCTACTGTACAGTTTCCTTATTATAGACAATGTCAGAATGAATTAGGTGATTCCTGTTTACATGCATTCAAATTCTGGTTAAATGAAATGTAAATCTCAAAACTCACAACTGGTATTTCAAGTTATTATTTATCTTTGCCTATATTATGAGAAAATAACACACCTCAGTCTAGAGAAGTACAGGCATGTCTTGGGGGCATTTTTATATTATTTCATCAGCACATGTCCACTGATCTTTTTATTGCTGTAACACTGAAAGAGCAACAAGAGTCCCCAAAGAAACTGAGTGAAATATTGCCAATGGGATTTTACTTTGAAAATACTTGTACAGTATTTAATGAAAAAATACCAATGTGCTGAGGATTCATTAACTGTTGTACGTTACCAACAGAGGAATCATATCTTTTCCTTTCCTCCAGGCCACAAAACCCAACTCTATGTCTTTATCTGACAAAACAATGATGTGTTCAGGCTGTGAAATAACCTATAGTAAAGTGCTTTTTTCAACAAAGACATCCTAGTGAAAAATCTGATAGTTTTTTGACCTGAAGTTCCACAGTCTATCTTTGTCCTTTGAAATCTTTTAAAGAATCATAAAGAACATGTCACTTAACAATTTGGAAGTGCATCAAATACATTAATTTTTCATACAGAGTAAACTCTTGCCAGGAGAATTTAATAAAGTAATTGGCTGAAGCAGAAGACTGTTGATAATCCACTCAGCATATCTGGTCAGCATACAACACTGGCAGCTAGTTCTTCTAGATAAAGAGAGGCTTTTAGATGTAAATGTCTGAGTGATTCCTTTGTGCCTACATTTAAAAAAACCCAGTATCTAGGATATCATCACCGGGCAATAAGAAAGAAACAGATTCCCATGGTAGCTTACATGGCATCTTAGAAGATTTTCTGTTTGCATTTTCATTCCAGATTTTCATCTGAAATGGCAAAACAGTGTTATGGATGTTTCCCATCTAATAGAATTCTGTGGCAAATGCCTTATCATCAGATAATATTCATTCATAAGAACCAAGGGCTTTTTCTGAAAAATGATGGTTTTACTGAGTAGTTTCCTTGGCTTATTTAATTTTCAGTTTCTTTACCATATTGCTTTTTGAACATTGGTTTTGTTTTAATTTGAATTAAAAATGGTGGAGACTCAGAAGATCTGATAAAATTTTCAGTTTAAAATTTTGACTGAATTAATCGAATTACCTGTCTAGGAGACTGGGGAAAAGAGGAAAGAGGGAGTGATTTCTAAATTTTTTTCTCCCTTTACTTTCAGATTTTTTATCCCATCATAGTTTGAGGTTTCATTTTTTGCATCAAAAATACCTTCAGGACTGGCTTGAGGTTTCCAAATGATATGACAGCTCTATCTGTGGAGCTTTCTGGCCACCAAAACTCTCAAGGAACTCATGGTGTTTTTTCTGTTGTGGTCACTATACTTGCACCTGTGTAAGGGTGAGTTGATTGAGGAATGGCATGTGTGAATGTTTTGCGTGAAACCTTCTTGTGCTGGTCCAATAGAATCATAACAGCTGGGACCTGTAAGGGCCATGAAAAATGAAGAGGCATAAGTTCAGGTCTACTGGACTTTCGCAATTGATGTAAGGTCCAGATCTTCAGGTGATATTAATGAACAGCTATAATGACTTACTTGGAGCTCTATTGGCACTCTATTGGCACCATATATAGACCTCGGAGGATAATGGTATTTTAAAATCCTATCACTGTCACAAGAAATAACTGATTTCTGCTCTAAAATCAGTTTAGTAAGGAAGCTGCATCAAATCTGAGATCAGGATTTCAAATAATACCGGAATATATCATTATACTTGTATGGGTGGAATTGGAAATCAAGATTAAGAGATTATATAACTATACCTTCATTGTGATTACCAAATATGAATATGAAAACATACAAGAATATGAGAGTTTTCATGTATTTGTTTTTCTACCATATGGTTATGGTGAATACCTATGCCACAATAAGCATAAATGTTGATTTAATATTTTCCCTCTTGTGCACAGATGTATAAAACTCAGACTGGAAGTCAAGTGTTTTAAATTTGACTTAGCTGATGGAATAGCAAACAAGTGTGCTATATCCAGATTTCACTAACATGTAATAATCTGTGTATTCATAATGAGCATTTTCACAGAGCCATTTGTTTTGAAAATCTGTGGCAATACGACTATTTTCTTAGTAACTTGACTCTGGTCTTTCAGGTAATTTGATTCATTTTTATAGGTTTTTGTTTTGTTTTGTTTTTTTTTGTTTTGGTTTTTTTTTTTTGGTATGTGATGCTCTCTCTAATGAGTTTTGATATTATTACAGGAACTTCTCTTCATTGAGGTACATTTAAGTTGTGTAAATTATCTGTATAATCATGAGATGCTTTAGACAGTAATCTTTTACATGCTAGGACAGCTGGCATGTAAAAGATTACCAAGTAGAAATGTTTTCTGAGGCAGGAAGATATGAAAGGTACCCAATCAAGCAAAAGGAAGAGAAATGGCCTTAGAGAAAAATCCCTGAGAGAAGCTGCTAAGCCTCTGCTTTGTTAGTCTTTGTTCTCTTCTGTTTTGTTGAACTGTAGGTACAGTGGATTTATATGTATATGCCTAATTAAATTGTGACAGATTAATTGTCACAAGAGTCTTATTTTAGCTTTTTACAGTTGTGGTCTTCTCCTGTTTTACGTTGGATGATAATTTGGTAAAATGCCTAGTGCTTGGGAAGGTTAGTTGCTCAAGTGCTAACTCGGTTATATCCAGACTATTAAAATCTTTTCTTTCCAGTGATGAAATAGCCTTGATACATTTAAATAACTTTGAAAGAGTTTGTCAAATTGGCAACTGTAATTGTTCATCAAGTAGTTGGATTGCTATGGAAGCACACTGCAAGCTTTCAGAGAAGGCTGATTTCATTGACATAATTTCTCACTCCTTCAATTGCTGGGATATTGTGAGCACAGGGAGATGAGTACTTGTTTGAGCAGCTGCTGCCAATAATATGCCTGTCTGAAGGCTGTGCTAGCTGCTGGAAATTCTGTAATCATATTACCACAGTATGTGCTTCTCTTCAGAGGCAAGGAAGCTATAAAGCCTTAAACGTTGGATCAGCTAGAATTCTGTTTGCTCTTGCAAATAGACTTTGGCCAGGCTGAATTTGTTGTTTAAAAAGCAAGACCTGGCATGATATTTTCACCACATCCTTTCAGATCTGAAATAGGCCCAGAAATGGGTCTCAGTGGTGTAGTCATTTTCTGTACAAGACAAATTCAGAGTTGCCTGTTACATCGCTCAGACTGTGAGTGACTAATCCATTATAAGGTGTTTAAATCTGGCTCTTGCTTACTTCACCCTTCTGAAACTATAACACGTTATCTGACCAAGTGCTGGCTAACACTCTTCTTGGGAGACAAACTGTGTAAAGTCCTCTGGAGCAGGGTTTGAAATCTTTCCAGCCTTAGGAGAACTGGTCTCATTCATGCTCATTCAGAGTTCTTGTTCAGTCCTCTGAAGGACAGTGTAGAAGTAAAGTAACTTCTCAGCTAAGAAGCATCCCTCTCTAAGGACCGGAAAGCCTCAAAAGAAAAAGAATTTCCAGTCTGATGATAGTAATTTTGGATCTGTCTGTGGATTTTTTATGATCAAGTTCATTTTCCTAATGGCAATTATGTGAAACATAATTGACTTGTTCAGTGGAAAAAGCAAACCATGTGGAAAAACCACACAGTGGATTCATATTCTCCCTCTTCTTCCAGAAGCAGCGTTTGTGTGATAGTAACCAGTTAGTCCAGGTACAATGTTATGCTAAAGTAGAGCTTTTAGGCTCGCTGGGTGTCTCTGCTCTGCTGTGCTATGCACATAAACCCTGGCAGGAATGCTAGAAAGCAAAAGCCTGTGAGTTTGGTTGCAAACTGTGCTGCACTTAGAGTAAGAAAAATAATTGCTGTTTCAGATTTCTTATTTGCCTGGTCCTGTTGTTTCATAGGCTTGTGAGAGGAGAGGAAATGGCTGAACTGCTCACACTGAGGGCAAATTATTTTGTAGTTGTGCCAGTAGACTCCAGCTGAAACTGAGCTGTGCTGTCCTGAGGCCTGTAGTAGCTCACCTCTGCCTTCAGATGGTCTTAGCATTCAGATAAGAAAATCTACAGGATTAGAAGGAAGTAGGCTTAGTGAGGTGAAATTACTATGACTTTTCCTAATTTGTGGATCCAGATTCTCCCATTGAATTCAACTCTTCTTTCAGGACACTAGCTATGTCAGTTCTCTCTTTTTTTTTTTTTTTTCCCCAGCCTTATGTTCCTTAGGTAATTAAGACTAAGTGAAGTCAGGGGATGAATTTTTTAGGTATCTTTTGGAAAAGTGTCATTACACAGACCTAATTATGCAAAACAGAAAAGAAGATTTTTCCACTTGGCAAATACCAATTAGCTTTTTCAGTGGCTTAGTGTAGGAGTTCAGCATGATTTTCATATTTTGAAAATAAGAATTGCTGAGAGATTAGAATGACATGGATTGGGAAAAAACAGATATTGTGTTCTAAAAATGATTGTCCTCACAGTTTTGAGTTAACAGGACTTACAAGAAATGGTGTTATGTGAGTGTTTCATTGAAGAAAATAGAATTGCATAAACAAGCTTCTTTCTCATCACTTGTAAAACTTGCTCATTTTTCAGTTTTTTTGTGATTTAAATATTTTTCCTCAGGAGCTGTCAGATGAAATTAAACTAATCACCAACGCTATGCATTTCACTTAATTTCATGTACAGTGCATCTAAAGTGAAATCCACCTAGCAATTATTACCATTCACTTGCAAAAACTGCTACATTCATAATTTATGTTTCCCAAAATGTAGCCAGTGATAGAAAGTGTGAAATGCTTCTGTGCTGATGTGAAAACATGAAATGATCTCAGAATTTTTGACATAGATGGAATTTAAATATAACTCAGCATGATTGAAAATCTCAGTGTCCTAGATTTGCACTTTTAGGTTTCAATTTATACTAGGCATGAGTAAATGTTGTTAGCTGCATGAATAATGCATAATTTTCTTCAGCTCAGCTCATTCCCTACACGTATTTATTCATATGTGCTGTTTAAATGAACCTAAATGCCTGTATTGGTAGGTATTCACTGATGTTCTGACAAGCTGCAGGATAGAGCAGTTTCCTCAGGCTTGAAACAACTACAGACCTCCTTACCCAGAGACCACCTTTTCAAATGATCATTTATTCTTAGTCATCATCTGCATTAAATGACAGAAGCCCCCTTTCATACTTTGATGTCATTATATTGAATAAAATTTATATGTATTTTTGTAATATATTTCTGATGTCAGGTATTCTAATTTGTGGAAATGAGGAGTAGCTTTTGTGACAGAACCCAAATGCACACAGGGTTTGAGACCTGAGGATGTGTTTTTCCCTTAGATACAGGATGCAATCAGTCCACACCTTTTCAGAGCTCAGGGAGTCTGAGAACAAAGGATTGGATAAACAGGGCTGAATTTGTCAGGTTCCGTTGTTAGAGGAGCTGCACAGTTCTGTTTATGTCTGTTCACAAAAATTAATTTGGTCAGAAAAGAGAGACTAATATTATCTATTTTTAGATGAATGGAAACTAATTTTGTCACTTCATTGGCAATTTGTGTTTTATCATTCTACATTTTAAATTTAAATTTTAAATAAAAATCTTAGTTTTTATTTTATGTCACTTATTCAAACTTTTATGCATCCATAGTTTATTACTGCCCGTATGTAAATAATGAGTAAATTTCCTTTATATAATAAGGTTTAGTAACAATTGGTAAGGTAGCCCATTACTAGAATGCTCAAAGCATAACTTTAATCTGCAAAATAAGTTTTTTAAAGGTATTAGTGATAGGTATATGCCACACAGCCATCAGCTTCTGCATGGCTTTTTGCTCGGTTTCTTACCATGAGTAATTTATTTTCTTCATCCCAATGTTTGTGGTGTTTGTTATACATTAGGTACTGAGAAATGCAAATAACATGCACACAGTCACAATAAAGTCTGCAATAGAAAGGGAACTTAATTTGTGCTTCTTGAATCCACATTATTGCCTGGATGCTACAGTACTGCCCATCTTTTTTGTACTACAAAGTTGTGTCTTTGCAAATTATATCTAAATGAAGACTTACTAGCTATTTGAGTTATTCAAATGAAAAAGATGAAAAGAATCTACTTTTATTAAATCTCTTCCTCAATTCCCTCTTTCTGTAACTGTAAGTCCACTAAGACTGTTTGAAAAAAATAAAAAAAAGAAAACAACAAAAAAGAGAAAAAGAGAAAAAGAGTTTAGTGAAGTTTATTTGTGATGCTGGGTAGAATTTAATTTTCTGTATTATGGAAAATGTAGATGTATGTGTTTCAGAAACGTTGCAAAATTTTGCAATTGTGAAGTGAGATAAATCTAGAATGTTTTAAAATTTAACCCAGAATGAAGATCTGAATAATTCCTTTAATTTCTGAAGCAGAATTTCTTTGAAATTACACAAGTTATTTATGCTGGTGTAGGAGAATTTTTCCAAAGAAGAAATCCTGGTTGATTTATGTTAACTTTCCATCTTCCTGAGACCCATGTAAAATTCTTTAATCAGATCTAGAATCAAGCAGCTATTCCGTATTTATGTGTCATAAAGTCACTCCAAGACATTATGAAATACCAAGACTGCATGAAATAGCTGTTGGCAACTGCTGCTATCAGTTTAATAAGACTTTTTCAGAAATGAACAGTCTTTTCCAGTTCAGAATGTAGAGTTTCTGTCAGCCCAGTACAAATAGAAGTACCAGTCGTTTTCAGAGAAAATTATATTTCACATGCAAAATGAAATAAAACAATGGTCATTAAGGTTCATGTAAATCCAGTGAAATGACCTAAGTAATGATAGATCCATGAGCTACAGTCCCATAAAATTTTCCCATTTTGCATGTCTTAACTCTCTTGTCAGTCAGCTTAGACCTTAGAACAAGCATCAGCAATATGTTCTGTTTCTTTTCAGAGATGATCCAAAAGGGCCATTGTTTTGGGTTTGCATGGCTGGGTTTTAGTAGCAGGGCAGGGCTACACAGGGGTGGCTTTTGTGAGAAGCTGCTGGAAGCTTCCCCATGTCTGACAGAGCCAATGCCAAGATGGACCTGCCACGGGCCAAGGCTGAGCCCATCAGTGATGGCAGTAATGCTTCTGGAATAACATATTTAAGAAGGGAAAAAAAAATATTGTAGAGAAGTAATTGTGGCTGGAGAAGAGAGGAGGGAGAATATGTGAAGCCCTGCAGACACCAACATCGGTGAAGAAGGAGGAGAAGGATCTGCTGCAGAGCTGAGATTCCCCTTCATGGTGAAGCAGTTGTGCCCCTGCTGCCCATGGAGGGCCACATGGGATGCAGAGATCCACCCATAGCCCATGGAGGAGCCCCATGCCTTCTTGAAGTACTGGACCCCGTGAAAAGGGACCCATGCTGGAGCAGTTTGTGAAGAACTGAAGCCCATGGGAAGGACTCACACTGGAGAAGTTCATGGAGGACTGCCCACCATGGGAAGGACCCCACGCTGGAGCAGGGGAAGGACTCCTCTTCCTGAGGAGGAAACAGTGTTAGAAACGTGTGATGAACTGACCATAACCCCCATTCTCCATCTCCCTGTTCAGCTGAGGGGGAGGAGGTAGAGAATTGGGAATAAAATTAAGCCTAGGATGGAGTGGGAAGTGGGAGGTCAGGTGAAGGGTTATTTTTTCGGTCTTTGTATTACCTCTGATTATACATCTCTGATTTTGATGGGTAATAAACTCAAGTAATTTCCCAAAGTGGAGGGTTTCTTATCCATAATGATAACGATGAGTGATCTCTCCTGTCCTTATGTCAAGGCACAAGCATTTGATTATATTTTCTTTTCCCTGTCCAGCTGAGGATGGAATCAACAAAGCAGTTTTGGTGGGCACCTGGCATCCAGCCAGGGTCAAACCACCACAGCTAGTTAGACCAGCATGGTAGCATTCTGCATGATTTGGATCTCTGCACTTTGGAAATACCTCACCTGAACTCTGTGCATTTCACTATCTGGATTACAAATGAGCCACTGGGTGACAATTACCTCTAATTGCTCTTAGGAAAGGTTGGATCCAAAGCAAATGGTTTTAGAAAAGTGTGCTTCACTAAGATGCCTACATAAACTCTGCTTTTTGTTAGTCTCAGCAGCAGTCCCAGACCCTGAATGATTTGTTTGCTTCTTCCTCCACACATGTGCTACCTTTTCATCAATATTGGCACACACTGCACAGTGTGGGGAAATGCAGATGTCTGAGATAACTGGCAGTATAATAAATGGGAATTAACTGGCCTCAAAATGGGAATGCTTGACAAGTAAATCCATGAAAACAAAGGAAGACTGACCTTCATGAAATAGTAACAATATGAAAATAGAACTTCTTTTTAGCAAAATAATTTTCGTGACTATTTCCTTTGATAGAAACTTGTTGTAATAGAATGTATTTCTGGTAAATGAGATGTGCAACTACTCTATTCTGTAGGGATATAGCCTTTTCAGTGCTTTTAAGGCTCAGTTTCCTGGCTCTCCAAATGTCTTAGTCATGTGATCATCTCTAGTTCTTCCATGAGAGCACTTGGTGATCCTTCAAGTGTATGTAGTCCTTAATGTGCCTTTTGGGGCCCATATATGTGTGGTACTGATGATCTGCCTCATAATTGGCTCTTATCTAGAACAGCCAAGTCTTCTAGCACCTATCAATGGTCTGCACAGCAGAGCCATGACATCATTACATGCACCAATGCCCAGACTCTCACCCACTGCATGCTTCTTTGGTACTGGGAAAGAATAGGAACATTCAGCAGCGATCTCCAACAAGGAAAGAAACTGTGACTGTATGCTATATATGGGATTTTTTTCATCAGTTTATGTAGACTGTAATGTGTCAACATGAGAACTCAAGCATGGCAGTAGCAGATGTGGTTATGTCTTAGCAATATTTAACAATACAATACTTAAGGGAGAACAAATGAGACAACTGTGAGATAACTTGGGTGGTGACATTGAATAAGCATAACTGTTTATGGAATAAACATGAAAATGGCAGTGGATAGCTATAACAGACATAAGCAGCATTTGTCTTTGAATCATGAGCAGCACAGTGTTATGGTTATGGCAGCAAATCCCTGAATTGTCCCAATCCAAGAAGTCCTTGATACCCCTCTCTTGGCATTTTGGGCCCACACTCCTGGCACCTGATAATGTTGAGAGGCCCTAGGCAGGTGTTTATTGATCAATCAGTGTAACCATTGATTCTTAGATGTGAGGATCTTCAACACTGATCCTCTTCTGCTGTGATTCTACCTTGGTCGCCTTTGTCTTTTTACACCTTCAAAGTGCTGTGACCTAGGAACTTCTGTGCTTCTCAGTATGTACTTCTGTACATTCTCAGAGAGATTATTCATTGCTTCTGTTGTGTCAGTTCAATCTAAAGACAACTGGTCATTGTTGGTTACCATGTCCTCACCCTGCAGCTGTTTTCCAGCAGTGACAATTTGATGAAACTGTTTCTCTGTTCTCATGCCACAGTGGTCTTAATGGCACTGTTAATGCAATATTTTCCTGTATTTTATTAATGGCCTTCAATCAGAAATTTGTTAAGTCACTTTATTTTAGCTCAGCATTTCCTATACTAAGGTCTTGCATTTGTGACCAGCTGTTTGCTTAGTCCTTGTCTTGCCACAGTGCCGCAGGGCTAGCGAAGTTACATCCAAGCCAATCTTGATTTACCAGTTCCTGTACTTTGCTGTGGTGATTTGCAGCATTATACTGAGGCCTGTCTTGGCTCAGAGAGACCTGGCTCAGTTTGGTTATTTTCAGCTCCCTGACATATACTCAAGACCCACTTGTTGCTTTCAGCTGTGTGAGATACTCCTCTGCACGTGAGGACCTTTCCATTCGTCTTTGTTGAGCTCTATGATGTCCTGCCAGACCCCTTCTCCAACCTCTCATGATCCCTCTGAAAAGCAGCTATAACTTCCAGCATATTGACTGCTGTCCTCATTTTCTGTTGCTGCTGCTTTGCTTTTTTCTCCTTTGTCCATTTTCTACATTTTTTTAGGGTGTGAGACCTAAGTAATAGAGGTCATTTTGCCTTTATGGCAGGGCAGAGTCAAGGGTCCCTGTAATGTATTGGCATAGTGACATCCCCCTGTTGTAAGGTGGAAGAGCAGCACCTGAGACGGCACTCGGAGCAGCAGTATGAGATGGTGATGTGTGCTCTGGAGAAGCACGGTGTGGTGCTGGATGCCCCCTTCACCGTGGGAGCTGTGGCTGCTGAGGAAGTGCTCCTGTGTTGGGTGCTGGGCTGTGGGCATGCCCACCCGTGTCCTGGGAAGATTGCTTTGGAAGCACTTGGACAAGGAGCTCCTGTGCTGTATGTACTTGCAATGACTGCTGACGGCTGGGGAAATGATGGGAGCACTACCCTCTCTGGAGCCCCCTTGCAGGATCACTGGATTGGAAACGTGTCTTCTTGATGATCGTGGTACATTTAAGCATTTGATTCGGCCAGAAGGCTCTGATGTTTGAGAGCCCAGACAGGGTGTACCCTGATGGCATATTGCTTAACACAGCAATCACTGTGATGATTCTGGCAGTGAATTTACTGGTACAAAGCTGCTTGTGCCACGGATTCAGTTGAGAGGTGTAATAAGATTTCTTGGCATCAAACTGACCCATTTCTGGGACAAGATGGATGTGTAAAAATGAATATTCTGTGGACGAGAACTGCTGCCAGGACTGCTTCCATCACTTAGGACCATGCAGTGACCTTGTGCATTCAGGTATTAATGGCCCAGTAGTGGTTGTTCTTCAGCTGGTGGATAATAATTCCTTCCCCCTCCACTAGCCCTGCTCTGACTGCTGGTGATCTGACATCTCAACCACTGTGCCATGGCATTGGGAGTGGGTGGCCTTGGCCTGTGCAAGGCTGGAGCCATCAGTGACCATAATGGATGTGGCACTTCAGCTGCCAGAGCATCCTCCAGAGCCCTGCCGGGGCAGCTGCTCAGTACCACCAGTCAGACTGCCACCATTCCATATAAAGCAGCCTCATTTTTCTCACTCAGAGGAAATTAATATGGTAGTAAGACCACCACATTTTATTACTTCATTAATTACTAGTATGTGATTAATTATTATTAATTATACAAGATTAATTTTGTTCCGTTATGATTACAACCCACATACATAAATGCACAACATATTAATTATTTTAATTATGAAACCTTAAAAATCTTATTATTTTAAAATAAAATAATTACAGGTTTGGTAATCAAGAAAAAATGGAAATGTCTGGCTTATTCCAGTGAATAAAGATAATTTAGAAATGACACTACCCTCCTCAGAGGAATTGCTTATTCATTAAACATTACTAAAAGCTGCATTTCATCTTTTGAGTGCCTAAAAAAGTTAAAGTGATATTTAAATAATACAGAAACTGGAAATCTATTATGGAAGTAAATTCTTAATCTTGCAGCCATTAGGTGTGATTACTGAGGAAGTGTTTATGTACTGCTATTGGTGTATTGGACAAAATACAGATTCATAAATCTGATGAAGAGTGTAATTCATTATTTTACATAATACGGGTGAGCTGACCAAAGTGAAAAATAACCCTACAAATAAAAAAATCTAAACTATTCAAACTTGGAGTAGTTCATTGATCAAATTTGTTACCTTAGCCCACAAAAAACTGTCTGGTATCATGATTTGGGCAATCCAGAGTCACCTTAAGTTTGCACTAATGGAAAGAAAAAAGTATATGGAATCAGCTGGCATTTCTGGATTAATCAGTTAATTTATTAGCATAATACCATTAAGATCCCGATTCAGAAATGTATTTTTTTCAGCAAAACATGTCTTACCTTTCACCACTATCACAAAGTAGTCACTACAGATTCATTGCACTTTTACGTATATAAACATCTTCCCAGAAGACTCTGTATTTTTGATGAAAATATCTTAAAGAAAGGGATTTTTCTGCTGTCATGCTTTAGACAGAATAGCATTATGCCAGAGCAAAAATGAGATTAAATTGTTTATATTTTTCGATCAAATTGAAGAAAACCAAATGAGCCAATATTACATAGGACAAGAAACAAGTTTGGTTTTCAAATGATTCTGCTTCAATGAATGATGGTAGCTAAAGCAGCAAATATGAATATTCTGTAACCTTTTAACATACCAGTAATGATTTGTAAACATTGCATTATACCTTTTGTGTTTCAACCCTCATTGAGCATCTCTCATTTTTCAGCTTAAACATTCTTCAGAACAGGATATGTTTGCTCAGTGTCTGGAACAAAAGGGCTCTTGGTCTTAATTGGGGCCTTTGGCTTCTATGGTAATCTAAGCTATTAGGGAACAATAGCCTACAAGACTGTTAGCAGTATCAGCAAGGACATTTCAAAGGCCATTAATGCCAGTTAATGTTTATGTATCATATGAGAGGCCACTATTACTATGAAGTTAAAAATGGCAGTAGCAAGATATTATGAAGCTTATAACATTCACTTTACTTTTGTGGGCTAGGATTTTAATAACATCAAATTACTAGTTTATAATCTGCATCTTCTGATGATATATTGGATGGTAACTTGGTAGATGTGCGTGGGTGTCTAATGTCACTTCTGTTTATCCTTTCCATCACCAGTGACCTGCAAACTTCAAGCATAGAATCCTTTAGGGGATTCACATTTCAGAATGAAATAATTCTTGATATGGAATCACTCTCTGCTCTTTAAGGCTGTAACTAGTGATTTAGGAACTGTCATTGAGGCAAAGGCAAAATGTTGTCCTTCCTGCAAAAGGAGCAGATAAATGTAGCGTTGTTAGAGTTTCATGCCGTGTGCTCTGTTTCTTCTTTAGTTACAGGAAATATCTAAAATCATAGGCACTGTGATGGGAAATTCAATTTAGGATGGACAATACAGTGTACATCAATATTAGAAAAAGGAAGCAAATATAAATTAATTCAAAGGTAATGATAACAAATAAGCAATAATGGTAAAATGATTGTCTAAAAATAACAGTTAATCAAATACTGCTGTATATGCATATGTCATTTTGTGTCCTTACTATCACAAGCTGTTGATTCTGTGACCATGTCCCTTCCATAAGTTCTTCTCTACATGAAATTGCTCTCAGTATTGTTTAAAAGTCCCCAGCTGGGCTACGCAAAGCAGTTTGTTAGCTGAAATTAAAGCATTAAAACATTATCTAAAAATTTGCAAATCTTGCAACAACCTTCTTATCATTTTTCCAGATAGGTAAATGAGTTCTCATGTTGTTGGTTTAATTCACTTAATGTCCCCATGGAGTGGACACAGTGAAGTTGCAATTGTGCAGGGGCTGGGCAGATCCTGGGGCTCAGATGCTTTGTGATGCACACATCATCCCTACTCTAATCAGGGTAATCACATAGGTCTGAATTTCTTCATAGTGGGCTTATTTTATCTACTTTTTTTAGTAATCTTGAGTTTTTACCTCCTCATATGCTGTCTTTGATCCTTAGAAGAGTTTTCCTCCAAGTTCCTTTCCAAGTTTTACTCACATCTCTTAAGTCCCCTTCAAAGCACCACCTGTCCAGGAATTATGCCTTGTTGTGAGAGCTCATTCTGAGCTCTCTTTTTCGGTAACTAGCATCATGGTTATTTTTTAAAGCAATCATTCTTTTTTTACCCCACATCTGACTCTTTTCTTTTCTTTTCTTTTCTTTTCTTTTCTTTTCTTTTCTTTTCTTTTCTTTTCTTTTCTTTTCTTTTCTTTTCTTTTCTTTTCTTTTCTTTTCTTTTCTTTTCTTTTCTTTTCTTTTCTTTTCTTTTCTTTTCTTTTCTTTTCTTTTCTTTTCTTTTTTGTAACGAGAAAATGTAATTACTTGAAGAACACAATGTAAATATCTGGCACTACAGACAGGCTGGGATTTATGAGAAAGCTCTGCTTCTAGGTGGTGTGACAACATGTGATTTTGCAGCCCTGAATTCATCCTCTCTAGTCCCTATTTTGCTTTCAGTGATATGTGACTGTGCCCTCTGTCATCATAACTGTTTTCCTGTGATAATTGTAGCTTGTTAAGTTAGAGTAGCAGTAGCAGATAGGAAGAAACTTCCAGATTTAGACCTGTTCAGATAGCAAGCTAATAAGATGAGAGCCAAATTTATGACTAGGAACCTATTTTCCAGTTTTAAAGGGCACTGTCTTGTGCAATGTGGCTCATCTGGGTACTTGATATATTCAACTTACTTAATGAGGAATGTCCTGTGAAGAATTATACCATATATCTTGTCCTTGTCTTGTTAAATGCATCACCCAGAGGCATATTCAGAAGTCATATAAATTTGATGAGGAGGGATTAGCTCCTTTTTTCTCCTCAGTGCTCCAGATAAAACAGCTGGGAGCATAGGGATGTTATTACTAATGAAGGAACTGAAGAAGAATTTTGTCTTCATGATAAACTAGCATAAAAGAAATGAATTACTATTTAGCTAGAGGTTTATGCAAAACTCATAACTGCAGTATCTGAGTATCTTTTTAACAATGGAGACTATCTTGAAAACCGAAAGTCCTCTTATAATGCTTTAAAAGGTACTAAATGAGTTGTTTCTTGCTAAAATCAGTACCCAGAACTATAAGCCTGCACAAGGCACATCAGGCTAGGTTGGATGTTGTATTTGCAGCCTGAGTTCCTGTTGGAGCAAAATTAACCCCGAGAATAAATAACTGAAAGAGTTAACTCCAAGAATAAGTCATTAAAAATGCCATTGCATGAGGTAGCCTCTCATTAGTGTACTCCAAGGTAGTCTACATAGAAGAGTTACCACAGAATGGTGAACTAGGCTATGAAGGTTGGCTTCCCAAGCAGGTTTACTTTTAGGACATCCTAAAATGTTTTCTATCTTTCCTCTTGTAGTCTGAAATTCATCCAGCTTCCTCAATTTTTCTTCTTTGCGATCATATTAAAAGAGGAGATAATTAATTTTAGAAATATCTGTAAGCATTAGAAGTATTGATGTGATATCCACAGATACAATTCATAAGAATCTTACATGCTTTTCAAAAAGGTGTCAGTATGTCACTAAGGCTTACTCCATATTGTTTTACAAACAAGGCATTTGTATTCTCACAGATTCAGATATCACATTAATAAGATAAATTATAAAAGAGATTAATTTTATCCATATTAGAGACATTGTAACTGTTGCCTTCTTTTACATAAAGTCGTGTCAGTATGATGGTTGTGAAGCCTGACAAGCAGGAAAGTGAAATTAGTTCTGTCCAACTATTAGAGCTCATTGAGCAATTAGATTAAAAATATAAAAAAAAGGTATTCTTGCAGGTTCAGCTTATGTTTTCTTTGGTAAAGAGAAGGAAAACAGAAGAAACTTTGAGATCACTGATTTGTATATAAAGTATATGAGTAAAAGTTCATCATTTGCTGTAATTATTTAATTGGTTTACATGAGACATTTTCAAACATTCAGTGGAAGTTTCTAAACTGGAACCCTGACATTAGTCATATAATTTTTTGCTCTGAAACAGAGAAGAGTAATTGCCAGGTGAAAACAGTGTTTCAGCTTAACAAGACTTAATGCCTGAATCTCCTGAACATTTACTTTTCTCAGTTGGATGTGGAAAGGAGCAATTACTGTGTGAAACTTAAGTAGATGAGGAAAAAAATGCCACATGTCCTAAGGCTGATATTTTCCCATTATTAGAATTTTCTTGTCAAAAGTACTCCTTTAGCACCTTTTGTTCTGGCTTACAGAAGTTAATGTATGTCTCCTGTCTGTATTCTTAGAAAAAGAAAAAAAAAGATGGTATCCCTTTACTTTGGGACTGATATTGGTATTATATATATTGGTATATATATAATTGATATTGTATATAGATCAAGTCTAATGAGTTCTTTTCAGGCAGTGTAACAAGAAGCGAGGACCCAAGGATGCTGGATTTCATCATTGAATAGCACTGTCAATTTTTAAGGCACAAAATGGCATTGCTGTTCAAGATTAACAGAGGATCCTTATAGGAGAGAAATAAGTAAAGAGAAGAAAAATATTAAGCTTTTGGATGCCTGTATCAAATGAACTGGAGTTCCTAGAGGCTGCTTTTTTTTTGTCAGCAGGCTTCACACCAACTCCCAGTATGTCTGAGGAATGGTTTTCTATTATGCACACCAAAGTCTGTGAACCAGAAGTGTCCTTTTAATATTTACACTGAAATTATTTCATTGTTTCCAAGACAATTTCCTCTAAATCTCTATTCAGTCTTCAGGATTATGCCCTGTAAGATGTTTGGAAAATGCTAAGAGCAAGTATAATTTCTTAGTGAGAGAAAGTCTTTCTTGGGGGAAATCTGTCCTGCTCTAAGAGAAGGCCTAATGCCCTCCTTTAGGTCTGTACAATATAGGGAAAAAAAGTGGAAATACAGGAGTAGTTAATTAAAATTTCTCAAGATAAAGATAAGCAATGTATTTTCACAGAATTAAATTAGATAGGGTATATTATTTGTCTTGGAAGACAAATGAACCATTCTGGATGAGGTAATTGAGAGGTGAGTTGGCAATAATTATATGCCTGCTGAAAGGTAGATAAATAATGTATAAACACGCAATTTAAAAAATCCCTCTTGATTTGGGGCTAGTACTGTATTGCTCTTGAAAAGCTAATAGAATAAGTATCCTGGGAAGAGCACCAATAAAGAAAAGGCTGGTGAGTAGCCAGCTGATGAATTTGTGTAATGTTTGTAGTGTTTGTGATGAAAGACAAACTATCTTTTGGCCATTAATCCTAAAGCAGCTGTTACCTTGGCAACTGCAGGTAATGGATGGTTGTAGTGTTCATCTCTCCAGATTCACTTTTAACTACGAATAAAAAATTAGAACAGCTTGTCTTTTAAATGGCTTAATGTGGCTTTCCAGAGATTTGGTGCTCAAGTGATTAATCTGTTCCTGAATGGCAGTTTTGCATTTAGAATTGAATTTGGGGAACCTGACACCTAGTAAAGACAAGCAGTTCTTTATGAGGTCATCTAACTTTTTTGGCTGCCTTAGTGGGAAATCTATTATGGAAATAAAGCACATTCTGTTTCAATGCAGTATTTTCAGTGCAGGTCCTCAGGTTGTGTCTGAGCATGGTGTGGTTGGTGAGCCCTCAGAAGGGATAGGGAATGGCCATTTTGAGATTTCATGCTACCCTAACAACTGACTGCTTCCTTCTGCTCCTGCTCATAGCCCCACAGTTAGAATACAAGCCTGTGCATGTTTCTGAACCTGTTTGTGTGGAAGAACAGCCTCACTCAGACGTGAATAATGTCTTTGTGTACTATGAAGGGAGAGTCTTACTTGGAATTTGGCTGATCTTCATATGATGCACTAATCAAATAACAATGTCTGTACCTTGATTATTGTGCTTGACAACTCTGTTAAAGGAAATACAATATTAAAGCTTCAAATTTTCTATGTGCAAACTGATCCTTGAAGCTGTCCTTAGTGCTCCAAATTGGATTCCCAAGAAATTCATCAAGGTTAGCAAGACTAGTTTCCTACTTACATTGCAAATCAATATTTTTTGATATGTTGAAGTTTATAGTCAGTATACAGACCCCC
Source organism: Vireo altiloquus (assembly GCA_013396875.1). NCBI lineage: Eukaryota > Metazoa > Chordata > Aves > Passeriformes > Vireonidae > Vireo > Vireo altiloquus. The sequence continues at coordinate 1,241,642 of VZRF01001720.1, read as the reverse complement.
TAAAAAGAATTGTTCTTTCGAAGGTCCTCAGGATGTGCATGTGTTTTGTCAGTTCATTTATTTACTGGAAAGAAAACGAAGTTCAGCAACAGAGATTGGATTTTGATAGCGAACTCATGACAAGTTATGCAAATATCCTTCTAGGCCTTTTAGTAGATATTCCTCTATGGAAAATACTTGTTAAATCATATACTTAGTTCTATCACACTCTGATAAGTATTTTGATGTTTATCTTCTCTAGCATCAAGGCGTTATGTTTTCAGCTGATGTACATTCAGTTCCTTAGCAATAGAATTTAATGTCTTCTATATTAATAAGATTGTTGGAAAGTGTGAACAGTCCTTTGACAGAGCTATTAAGTCAGCCCTGGGAGCTACAGCTATTTTTATACATGAGAGATAAACAGAGAGAAGTTTAATATTGATACTGAAATTTTTGTTCTGATCTGTAGCACCTTGTGATCTATGGCATAGCCTTAAGGTATGAGCTCTACAAGCTGATCTCAGAAAACTGTGTAACTGCTTGCTCAGTTCAGGCTTTTGTCCATATGTTAACTTCTTAGGGTTTTGTGCATTTTATGCATGTGTGTAAGTGTACCCATGTTTTAAGTTTTTGTTGTAGAAAAAATTTTTCAATTCCCCTATTTTTGACAGCAGAAATAAAATATTCAAGGTGCAGGACTATGAGATTATTAAAAAACTGCAATTCTTATTCTTGGCAATGAAATGAAATTATGTAAGTAAATGCTACTGACATATTCATCAGTTTGATTTGTTCACTAAGACTTTATAGAGCAGCAGAAAGGCTTCAACAGCATTTGTCTATTTAATACTGCAGCTGTTTGTGGTTAGGAGAACTCAACGCACAAACTTATCAAAAATGACCAACCAAAAATTGAGACACATTCCAAAACATTGTCAAGAGAATCAACACGGACAATTTCTGCTTTCTGCCCTTCTCCTTGTCTCCTGGGATCATCTGCCTGCCGTCATCATCAGCTTTATCTGGCCTTCCAGGTCTACTAGAGATTGAATGTGCTTTGTTACCAGTGTTGGAGACTCTGGTCAATAGGGTAATGACAACATCTCTGGGTACTGAATAGTGAAAACTTGGTCATACACTGAATACCAGCTTGAAGGAACTGGGAAAACAGCAAGGCTCATCCTGTGTTGTAGCAGGTGTTGGCAAGCTTAGTACAGTTAGGAATACACACAATTAGACATATTACATTATATTATTTGATACAGAGCTAGAGGAAGAGATCTTCCTCTGTGTTGCAATACAGTAGAAACTGTAACATTTTCAGCAATTTCCTTTGCAAGAAAAAAAAAAGAAGTAGTTACAGTATTTCCACTGGCCTTAATTCAAGATGGAAATAAAGAAAATTAGTATCACCTCCTTTGCTGGGTCACTGCAGAAGGCTTTTTGGCATTCTAGCAAGAGCAGTTTGGTTGCCAGGAGACAATAAGTTAATTTTGGAAGGTAATGCCCTCCAAGCAAGTAATGCCAACATTCTACATCAGAGTTAAATCTAATGCTCTATAGCTAGAAGATTGCCTTTTAAAAGGATTTACCTCTCTTCCTTACTGATAATCAACAAAGTGTGCTGCTGCATTGTCTCTTGCTGACAGAACAAAATCCTGAACAGTAAAATCTTAGGGTGCTGTTAAGTAATCAACTTAAAAATAATGCTGCAGCAGGCTCATCTAGGTTAAGCCATCTGCTAGCTATGCTGGTACATATGTCGAATGACATACTGCCAAAACTGTTTTTCATGATCTTAAAATGCAAGGGAGACCAATGGAATGTTACAAGGACAAATTCAAGACAAGTCCACAGTTAATGTGTGGCATTAATTTCACCATATGGGACATGGCAACTAAAGGCTTTTGGGACACTAAACATTTACGGATGCTGTTAAAGTCTATACACAAAACCGTCCTGACACCTCAGAATGGAAATAGCAGCAGAGGAACATAAAAGAAACACAAGAAGCTGTATCTCTAATAATGATGCCAACTGTAGCAGTACAGAAGCATTTCTCTTCTATCTAACTGCAAAACTGAATCCTCATATATTCAAGCTCAAAGTTGTCAGAGTTATGGAGAACACATGGAAGATGAATATTTGAGACAAGAATCACTCATGAAATTGTTTGAGGTTTTTTGGATGGAGACGGGATACATAATCACAGGGATTGGTCGGAACTGAAAATCTTTTGATTTTTTGGGAGAATGGGTTAATAGGCACATGGATTGCAATGGTCAGCACACAGTAACTCTGATGTTGAACAATTTTGACATATTCTGCTTAGGAAAAACTACAGAAAATATCTTGTAGGATGTGTGCACTTCTTAATCTATTAATATTTCTATGTCCTTACCTGTTTCTAAAGTTGAGTTGGAAAATGACAGGATTTTATTGTATCCCTGAAAATTAATAAAATTGTATCGGTCCAGTGTTCCTATTGATATTTTTCCCAGATATAGAAGGATTTCTGAAGAAAAAGCCTCCTCAGCCTGAAGAAAATCTCAGAGTGTAGCACACAGGCAAGGAATCTAGACACTTCAAGGAATCAAGCCTTGCCAGCACCAGGAGATGTATGAGAGGAGAATGCCTCCCTTGCTCCACTATATATTTAACCATGCAGTGCCAGAAAAGGAGGGAGCCCCCAGTGGTGTAGTGGTTAAGCATACGGCACAGCAATTGCCGGGGCCCGGGTTCGATTCCCGGTTGGGGATACTCCCCGGGCAGGCAGAGCTCGTTAGCCCGCAGGGGGCAATCTGCCTACGTCCTGAGGAGGAACTCAGCTGCCACTGTCCAGAATCGCTTTGGCCCGGCAGATTGAACCTCGGGATTAAAGGGTGGGCTCAGATCTGCGCGCCCTGTGTCTCACCTAAAAAATCCAGTGCGCAGGCTGGAAGGTCTGAAAGGAAGAAGAGACCTTCCCTGGATCTTCGTACGCGAAGGCTGGCCAGCACAGCACAACAGCCAGAAAAGGAGATGGAATAACGAAATAATGTGAGAATCAGAGAAGAGGGTGGTGGCAGGATTAAAAAAGCAAAAGAGTATGAAATATAAACTGGAGAAGGGCTTAAAAGGTAAAGAGTTAGAGAGATGTGGAGAGTCATGGAAGAGGGAAAGAGTATCTTTTGAAATGGAAAAGTAAGTCCAAAATCATTACTTCCCTTAATTACCTATATACTCTGTAGGAGAACAGAGACTAACTTCTTCCCCTGCTTATCTGCACTCTGTATTATCCATCCTTTATATATATATATATATATATTTTTCANAAAACCCATAGCCTTACCCCATATTTATGAAAAAGTTTGCTAAAAGCCTAGGGCAACAAAATCTATATTCTGCCTTTCACACTATTTCTACTTTTCTAGAACGTGACAAAGCTGTGTATCTTAGAAAATAGCTTTCAGAACATGTCTATTCAAAGCTATTTTGCCCAATNTATTTCATAAAAAAAAAGAATAGTTTAAAAATGTGCAAGATTGGAAGTTAAAAATAATGGGGATTGCACTACTATTAGTAGTTCCTCCTAAAAATTTCCATCTTAAAAACTCATTTATCAAGTATGAATCAAATGCCTATCTTATATTTAAAAGGTCAGAATGGATTTTCATATTTTAAGGGCTTGTTTCCATATCCAGATTAAAAATTAATGCATCAGAGAGGTTATGTAGCTTTTGGCTACAGTTGCCTTACAATATATTAATTTTAGATGTGTTAGAAGAGTGTTACAGAAGGATATTTCAAGATAATAGATTTACCAGACAATGAAAATAAAACTGCTGTTAGTTCATACCAGCATACAGAAAGAGCAGAGCAAGCCAAATATATTCTAAAAAGGAGATGATAACTTTATGCTTAAAATAGAAAATATTTGGATGATATGTTTGCCTTTTGATGAAAATGTAAATGATGAAAAGTATTTGACTTGCAATATTGGGTTTGACTCCTCTCCTCTCCTCTCCTCTCCTCTCCTCTCCCCAGGGTGGGGCATCCACAACTTCTCTGAGCAAACTGTTACAGTGCCTCATCAGTTTGACAGTAAAAAAGGCTATGTTTTAAGAAAAGTGTAGGAATATGTCAGACTTTTATTTTTTGTTTAGTGGGAGGACCTAAGGCAGGAGAAGAGAGTGATGAAGGTGGACTGGAGAACAAATATAGGAAAATGAGATAAAAGAACCTTAAATTTCAAAGCCTGTACAACAGTACTATTCTGCAATAGTATAGGCCTTCTCTAGGACATGGCAGTGCGAAAAACAGTAACACTTAAAAAGATGTAGTACATGAGGAACACAGTGAATGATCCAATTGTGCTGCTGTGAAAAAGTCTAGTGGAAGTTTTGAAATAGTAAATAGGTAAGGAGTAGTAGAAAGTTGGTATTACTTCTGTATGTGGCGTTTGGTACTTCCCACAAAGGAAGGATATGAATTTATATAACAAGTCTTAGTCATGAATACTTCTTGCTGAAAAGCATTCATAACAAAGCACCTGTATCATGCTTATCTTCCACCTTCTTAGTGTGTACTCCTAATATCCCTTTGCACTTACTCAACTGCACACAGATTATTTTGTTTCTCTGACACAAATTTTTGCTATTTAAGGTTAGTTCAGGAGAGTTTTGCAATCAGTGACTCATGCAGTATCTGAGAAAGTTCAAGTGAGTTAAGTCAATAAAATCTACTTGACTGGTAAAATGACTGTAAACTGACAGTGGAATTACAGCATTTGCAGAGAAAAAATTAGTGAGACCTCAGAGAACTGCAACAGTTATTTGAACATTAGAGAAAATGTCTTATAATGGCATAATTAAAGATTAAGATAACTGAGAGGTGACTTGATTATGGTACATAAGGTCCGGGAAAATTAAGGTAGTAATATTCTCTTTCAGTTTAAAAAAATTACACCATAAACCCCAGAATCTGGGAATAAAAACTAAGCAAACCTGTAATCAGATGTAAAATCAGATTTTTACCAGTGTGGGTGATAAATTCTTGCAATGAGCTGGATGCTTTATGAAGTATGATACTTTGTGAAACACAGGTAACAGGGCTTGTCAGAGATGTAGATGAAATGGCTCAGCCTGTGATGTCCAGAGGGGTGTGAACAGATTACTTGTGGTCTCTGAACACTATACCATAAAATATTTTAAAGGTGTTTGAGCTTCAGTTGAAAAATTATACTGCTCCACACATCCAGAAAGAATGAAAACTATCTGACAGAATGCTAAAGAAAGCCAGGTTCATACTGAGATAATATCTTCTATTAAAAATGGGAAAGTACAGTTGTGTCCATATATCATAATTTTAATGTATAGTCTAAAATACCCATTTTAACTTCAAAATCTTGAAGTCTGAATCTAGTCATTACATTTTCATTCTTAAAATTATTGAAATTTTCACAAATAGTGTGGCAATTTTCTACATTAATTAGGTTGTAGCTATTAAAGCTTCTGTTCTAAGGTGCATCTTGTGTTTCAAACACATTAAAATAAGAAAACGTTGAATTTGTATTTGTAATAGACTTGTGAGTTTTCAACTTCTGATTTTTGAACTAGTGTAACCATGGTGGCTCTTCCTACATGAAAAAGAATAAATTTATGATTCTTGATATTAAAATGCTTTACTCTAGCTAAGGCTTTTAGCCCAGAAATTACCAGTTCAAGACAAAGATTACCACTGCAGCTAAATTGACAGCTTTGATAGAAGAGATGGAGTTTGATAGATAGCAATGAAGTTACTGTAATGATGCTATTTGGTCTGCTGGATGAAGCAGGACATAGGACTGTCCTGAATTATTTCCTGTATGTACTGGGGGAGTGGGGGAGTGTGAGATCCAGTTATGGAAGTGGACTACAGCCTACAGGAAATGTAACGTGACTACTCTCCAGCATTTCCTTATGATGTGTTCATTACCACTTTTGGGCCCAGATGAATTCCTTTGCCTCAGGCACCCAACCAGGGTGTTGCTGTGTCAGATGTTACAGAGCCTGCTCACAAGAATTGCTTGGATGCTGTTTGGATCATGAATGTACATGTTGGGTGACCACTTATACAAGAGTTGGAAGCCCACAAGGTTTTTAGGAGGAATAAAGAGTCTAATTCCCATTACATTCCCTATCAAACTAAAACCAGTTTCCTTAACTTCCACTGTGGATTCTCCCCACTGTGAAACCTAGGGACAAATCACCATTGAATATACAATCACCTATTGTCCTTGTTCTACCAGAAGAGGGAAAACTTAGGCGAGCTGATAGAAGTGGCTGAACTCTTTATTAGAGCAGCAGTTGATGGTGGACTTCAGGGTGGGCTTGCAAAGGAGTTTGTTTTGAAATTCAGCTTGTCCTTATTTATATGAGGGGCTTTTGAAAGGGAAATCACATGCTAAGTGATGCTACAAATTGTGTTTTTTCTGAAACAGTTTAATCCCAGTTCAGTCTCTTGGCTAGCTCAGCTACTGTCAACTCTCACACTTGAATGAAAGCCCAGGACTTGTAATACTATAACAAAATACTCACGATGTTCTGATGTTAAATGGATATTAGCTAAACCTCCTCCACTCCATTTTTTATCTCCTTCCTTTCCACTTTGTGACTTATTTTTCCAAATGTTATGGTTCTTACGGGCCATATGGTTCATGTTTGTAGGTGTAATGCCAAAGATAAATTTCCCTGTGTTTTTTAGTACATTTTAGAGTATTTTCATAATGTTAAATAAACCAAAAAGGGCATAATTCCATCTTCCCTTTGAAGTCACTTTAGAGCATCTAAATGTTGGATTTATTTGGCCTTCCCTTCCCTTTTGGGTATTATATCCATAGTAATTTTTAGCTTCTTTCCCCTCTTTTTCTCATTTACTTCTTACAAACTACTGTAGAACCAAAAAAAAAAAGTTGAACATTCAGAAATGCTATTATTTAAAATTATAAATTCATATAATAAGCAAATTAATGAGACCAAACTCACCTCGAGTATAAGTGTTCTGTAGTTATTATTGGAGATTATATTTCTCTTCTCTAGTTATACTGGAGAGGAATTACTTGCCATGTCCTCTATGCTAGGCTAAAATCAGTTGCCTTTAAAATTGTAAGAAGTTTACATTTTACTTCAGTGGATATTATTCCTTAATTACTGAAAATTTAATATTTAAAAGTAAGATTTTCCCTAGGAATGTAGCAACCACCAAAATCCTGCCATGAAAATTATGTGGCAGAACAAGCCCAGAACATAAAAGAAGTTGTGGATGCTAGGAGTTATAAGAGCTAATTTCTCTCCTCTGCTCTAATACTGAATGATAATTTACAAAAAAAAAAAAAAAAAGAAGAAGAAATTGGTCTTTTCCTGTTAATATGTAAATTTCTAATGAAAAGCTATATAAAATAATTAAAAAATCTATAGAAACTTGAATATCTGAAGCATTTTATTAGTAATACCTGAGTCAGGTACTATGGGGTAAGAGAGCAGTTTTGCAATGGGAATGGTAATTTTTGATAAGATGAAGTTGCTAGTAGAACAGTAAGGAATCCTTGTAGAAAGGATTATTTCATTTTGATCTGCCAAATTTGCTTCTTTGACTTGTCTGGATTTAAAATTTCCTCTTAACATAATTTTGTTCAAGTATTATCCAATATATTTAAATTTATAAAGAGACAGTTGAATGTTGGCCTTTCAGAAGAAAATAAATATCACTATCTACAATGCTTTAAACAGTGAATCAAGGCTTCCTCAGCTAGCTTGAAATAATATTAATTATCATTGCTTATTTTTTTACATCCACCTGACATAAAAATTGCATATTAAATAAGAAGATGGTAGATAATATATAATGACCTGTTATTATACTAGGATATTGCTTTAGGTAGCAATAAAATTAATGAATTTATGAACATTATCATATTAATGTATTTAAATATATTTCTGCTGCTGATCTTCAATCTTGTACTAATCATTTGTTTGTCCACTAATAGAATTTATTCCTTTCAAAGTGCAATTAGAAAATTTAAGAGACAAATCAGCTTGTCTTTGACTTCCACAGAAAGCTGCTTATTTTACTTCATGCACAGTGCTGGACATGTGCACTGAAGATGCAGTTTGCTTTTGCCAGATGATGCCAAGCTTGCAAGCAAAAAAAAATTTGCAGTTCTTACTTAAATTTGATACAATTTCCATGCTATTATTCAAGACACATTTAAAAATATTGCTGACCCCAGTGTAAGATTGTGGATTGATCCAAATGTAAGCTTGATCTAGAGAAGGTTTGTAAGCCTGACAAGTGTAGGATACAGGGAAATTCCCAGTCCCCAAATTCCAGCCTGATTATGGAACCACTAGTTTTATGACAGCCAAGGAATTAAAACAGGAATGAGTGATCCTTTGATTTATATTGGAATTTTCTGCCAGTGGTAGCAGTGTTTGGAAATAATTTGTTCCTTAAATTCCTCTGAAGTCTCCCTGGAAGCTGATTGAAAATTAACTCATTCTTTAAACTGTTTGCAAAAATTATACTTTGTTCTGGGTTCTACTTGATTTTTGTATTTCTGGGTATCACCAAAATTTTAATGTGTAAAAAATAAAAATAGAGGAACCATGGGCGTTTCAAGGATTTATTATAATTATTGAAGATCTTTATGTACATAAACAAAAGTAAGCGACTAAGTTCAGTAGAGGAACTGAAGACAATTAATGTGCTGTCAACTGCAATACATCAAAACTGGTGTTCAGTGGATAATTCTTTTGACTATTTTGTTTTTGTCATGGAACTCCGGGCAGCAGGTCAGGAACAGCAACACTTATTTGTTTAAGCACAAAATGTATTTGCAAATTGTAAATTGTATTAGGTATTATGACAAAGGCAAAATGCCTGTCAATCACACAAACACACACACATATTTATCCCACTGTTCTCAGTGCAGCTCTCTCAGGTTTACAGTGGGATAGGTAGGGATACAGGTGCTGTATAAGCAGGATTAACTCATAGGAATATCAGGCATTAGGCTTTATTTCTTCTCATTACTTGGGGGCCTAAGGGAGCCATGTAGGTATAATGAGAGCAAATACACTAGATAATTTTAATGTGCTTAAGTATCTCCATTCCAGAAGAATCTATTTGGTTTTATTACAGATACAGTATGCAATTTAGTTGATAATAGCAGCATTGAGCCTTGAAATTAAGCAACACAGCTAAGGAAGGGCTGTGTGGCAAAATGTGTTTCATGTCTGTAATTACAGACTTCAAAAACCCTCTCTTCCCTTGAAATCTCTTAAAGATTGCCATCTAAAGGGAAATTTCTATAACTGAGTTGAATATTGAATATTTTCAAAACTCGTGTGGGAGAATCACAGTAATGTAAGAAACAGTAAATCTAAGATTGTTATAATTATAATTATTTTGCAAGAATCACCTTTTCCCCCAGGAAGGCAGCAGTGATCATGATGCATCCTCTAGAAAGATATCTAAATGTTTCTCAGTGCATATCACCTGCAGCTCTAGGTCTAATTACTCGTTTTCACAATCTTCTTGTAATAACATTTCTGTTTTGTAGAAGGCTGAAGATAATTAATGAAGGAATTGTCTTCCAATCATGTTAACATCCATTCACACAACTGCTAAAAAGGATTTTAATGGGAGATACTTATTCACTAGGATGCCTCAAAATATTGGATTCTGCAAAATGTACCCATATGAAACTCTTCATGCACATGAGCAGCTTCACTTGAACAGTGACTATCATTCAATAGTTAGAGAGCTAAGTTCATGACTCTGAAACTTTTTAGTCCTGTAAAGTTATTTCTCTGGTGTTGATAGTTATGACTTCAGGGTGGTAGAAGAAGAGCAAAGCATAAATCTAGGCTTTCAAATCTTAATTCTACAGCTGCTTAATTCTTTCAAATACAAAAATCAGTGAAATATTTCCTGATGTGTTTTGATGTTGGAATATCGTATTTTCCTCTGGTCATTAGATGTGGCCTTGTGCCCATACGGTAGGACTGCAGGACATTAACCAGGAGTGTCGTGTGACATCCTGGAGAAGCAGTAGGAAGGAATCTGCTGCCTCCTCCCTATTCCTTCAGTGAAGGTGTTCTGAAGCCCAATACAGTATTTCATTTCTATTTATGTGTTCTCTCACTTTGACTGGGAAGTAACTCTTAGATCTGTGGGAGGAAACAGACATTTTGTGACACACACATTTTTGGGAAAAGGCATGAGAGTCTATTATTTCTATATAGTGAGTATAGACACAACTAGAAATGGCATCTAAATCCCATAATGTAGCCTGAGGCCAGTTCGTTTTTAGGGATGTATATGTCAGAAACATGTGACAATAGGGAGTTGAGATGAAATGCTGTGTTAGAGTTGTCTCTCTTATTCACTGCAGGTTTGGCTTGCATTGTATCTGTGCAGGCGTGTTAGTTGAGATGACAGTCACGGGAGTACAGCTGTTCTGCCTTGAGGGACAGCTCATCTGGAGGAGACAGATGCTCTGAGCTGGAGCAGAGCCTGAACTGTGGGCCCAGCTGGATGCTAGCTGGCTTCTTGCTGGTCAAACATCTTCTCAGAGCCAGGCATACTGGGAGATGCAGCGCAGAGACACAGATGTCTGAATAAGCTCAGCCAGGCTCCAACTTGGGAGTATTAGCTGAAGTTCAGGGCTGGCCCTTGTAGACCTCCCAACGAGAGCATTCAACAGTGACAAACCTGAAGCTCAAAGAGGGACAAGAACAAAGTTGAGGGAAAGGAGATGACAATTTCTTTTTGGACACTTTGCTTTTTAGCTTAACCAGTGATGTGTTAATGCCTGGAACAGGCTTGAGGCAGCACCATGGCCCCAGTCAGTGTTCTGGGAAATAAAAAGCCATGATGTCCGAGTGACCCTGTGACATATCTGAGTTTGTATGTTACTCATGCACATCTGTCTGATGTCCTGAACTCCTGAAGCTCCCTATGTAGGCAACTACCTGTGTAGGTGAAAAGATTCTTAAGAAGACAAGAATGCTACAGCAAATGAGCGTAAGGATTTTCTGGTTATATTGGTTGTGGATGAGGATGGAAGGTAAAGGTTATTTAGTAACTAAAATACTTTAGAATAAATGTGTTTGTTCTTTTTAAGCACAGTATATTGTCTGAGAAAGCCAAGTTGGCTTCTGTGTAGAAGTGTGGGAGACTTTTCTCATTTGTCCACTGATATTTAATGGCATTAGATAGCATTCAGACACAATTGTCACTGATTCGCTTATTCTGGAGACTAGAGAAAGTATCAGATGAGCAATGAGGCTCTGTAGTATGTAGATGTTACGTATTTGCCTTGCTGCTTAGCTTGAGCACTGCCAAAGTTTCTTTCAAGACTTTCAATAAATTGCTAGGGTATGTTAGAAAAAACTTTGATATGAACCCATTAGTAATTTACAGACAATATCCAGTGAGTGAAACTCAGGATTTCTTAAAGAAAGAAATCCATCCATCCATCCATCCATCCTGCACAGAGGATTGGATGAAATATTGTAAAAACCATTTGGAATACTATCAATAACTTTATGATACGGACCACCTTATGATACAGACTACTGACAGCTTTCTTTTTTTCCTATGAAAAAACATTTCCTATTCTCATGTAATAATTGAATATAATATGTAAATGCCGTCCTTTATTGTGTGTTTAGAGGTGGCTGTGTAGTCTCCATCCCTAGCAGGACTCCAGCAGTTCCTCATCTCCCAGAAGCAGAAACATACAGCTCATACCTGAGGTATGGTTTAGAAACTGAGACATGTTTCACTGTAAAGTTCATTTTCTGCCATGAGTTAGCTACAGCTCCCTCATTATCTCCTGTTTCTATAACCTCTTTTACCTCCTTAACCTTTCCTTAGATTCAGAAACAGTTGCTTCACAAATTAATAATTGTCACAATTCTTAATTGTGAGAAGTTTTTGGGCATCAAAAAAAGGCTGTCCCAGTCATTGTTGATGTGCAAACCATAGCATATTGCAATTAAAAACTTCCCCACTGCTTCTCTCCTGTGGAAAATGCTGTGTGTGCAGCAGGTAGGCTCTCAAGGAAAATTAGTCATATTAGGAGTTTTGTCTGCTTTAGTTGAGACTGGGCAACGAAAATTTTGGCTTGAATGGCAGATGATGTGTAACATATGATTTCTTCTTTTGTTTAAGAAAAAATAAATCCCAATAGCCCATCAGTTCCAGACTAGTCTCAGAAAAATCCAAGGACTTTCATGTTTTCTATAGTGAATTACATATTTATGTTCAAATCTATTGGACATTAAGAAGAAATAAAAAACAAAACCATTTGTCAGAAATGTCGATTTCTATTCAAGAAAGCTTCATCACAGTTGTTACAATTCTATTACTCCCCTGCATGCCAAATCAATCAGTGGAGCTTGAAAAAACAACCAAACACACATTCTTAAAAGATTATTCTTGTTTGAATTAGTCTTCAAGATTTTTCAAATAGCAAAGCCCACATTAGGATTTTTTTTAATTTCTGTTTATGAGGCTCTCTTGTGTTAGATTTCAGTAGGCTACATACAATAGCTTTTTATTTTTGTAAAGTACTATGAAGCCAGTCAGAGCCAGACAATATAATTAGTATTTCTTATTCCCTGGACAGTCCCAGTAAGGCTGTTACTAACTTTGATAACATCATGGAGAGTGACTCAGATACACTTCCAGATAATTTCCATTGAAATTGGATGCATAATTTCTATTATAAAAAAAGGCAGATTTGATTTAAAATATTTAAGCCTTGTTAACTCTTTCATATAATTTTACAGAAATAATAAAATGAAAATGAAGTGTAAAAACTCTTCATTGCTGGATATCAATTATAAAATGATTAATTTTTGATTAGGATGCTAATGTGAGCTTTAAGAAGCAGCTTAGGTAGGTGGCAAGATAGAAAATTTGACCAATATTCTGGCAGAGAACAGTGTGAAGACAAAAGGCAATACCCCTTAGCAAAGGGACTTTGGCTAGGAATGCAGATGAGTTTCTTCCTTAAGACAGATACTGTGCTTGTCATTGAAAGCTCTGCTCTTTCAGACATTTATCTGTCTCATGGCACTAACAGTTTGGCATCTGCCAAAGCTCATCCATGTGGTGAGATTTAACCACGTAAGGATGGCGTTCATGGAAGATAGCACATGGCTCTTGTCCTCAGCTGGCTTCTGGAAAATGTGAATAATGGGGTTTGTGGTTTTAGGAAAAAAAATCTACCTTTTCCTAGGAGTTAGATTTCCAAATCTGAAGTATTTGGCTCTTTATCTACAGAGAATTTTCTGGGAAAGTCTAATGCTATTATTTCAGAAATTTAGCCTTATATTCAGGGATTCAATAAAGCTGTCTTTCAATGCTCTTGTCTGACACAGAGGGCTTGTGCCTCTTATTTGCAGCTACAACAGAGCTTGCTTCTCTGTTCAAAAATTTGGCTGAAAACTCACTAGAAGATGAGAAAACTCACATTCTTTTGTTTCTTTCTTTCTGTCACTGATGCTTCATGCTTAGTGAATGTAGCTGTCTACAGTGAAATTACTCATGTATCTGTAGATTGCTTTGTAAGGGACATCTTTCTGACTAAACTGCTTTGAACACTAAAGACCAAAGAATGTGATATTTTAACATGTTTCTGTTCTTTTTCTATTATAGAACCACAGAATCACTAAGGTTGATTAAGAATCACTAATCATGATTGGGTCCAACCATTAACCCAGCATACTATGTTTATCATTAAACCATATCCCTAAGTGCCACATCCACACATCTTTTGGACATTTCCAGGGATGGTGATTCCACCACTTCCCTGGGCAGCCTGTTTTAATGCTTGACCACTCTTTCAGTGAGGAACTTTTTCGTAATATCCAATCTAAACCTATGCTGGAGCAACTTGAGGCCTTGTATTTTCACTTGTTACCTGGGACGGGAGACCAACCCTGACCTTCCTACAATTTCCTTTCAGGTGGTTGTAGAGAATGATAAGGTTCCCCCTGAGCCTCCTTTTCTCCAGGCTAAACACCCCTAGCTCCTTCAGCCGCTCCCCACAGGGCTTGTGCTCCAGACCCTTCACCAGCTCCATTGCCCTTCTCTGGACATGCTCCAGCCCCTCAATGTCCTTCTTGCAGTGAGGGGCCCAGAACTGGACACAGCACTTGAGGTGTGGCCTCACCAGTGCTGAGTACAGGGGGACAATCATTGCTCTAGTCCTGCTGGGCACAGCATTGCTGATACAGGCCAGGGTGTCATTTGCCTTCTTGGCCACCTGGGCACACACTGGCTCATGTTCAGCTGCTCTCAACCAGAACCCCCAGGTTCTTTTCTGCTGGGCAGCTTTCCAGCCCCTCTTCTCCAAACATGTAGCATTGCATAGGGTTGTTGTGACCAAAGTGCTGGACCTGGCACCTGGCCCTTTTGAACCTCATAGCACTGGCCATGGCCTGTCAATCCAGCCTGTCCAAATTGCTCTGCAGACGCTTCTTGCCCTCCAGCAGATCAACACTCCTGCACAACTTAATGTCATCTGTGAACTGACTGAGGCTGCACTCGATTCCCTTGCTCAGATCATCAGTAAAGATGTTAAACAGGACTGAGCCCTGTGGAACCCCACTAGGGACTGGCTGCCAGATGGATGTAACTCCATCCACCACAACTCTCGGGGCCTGCCCATCCAGACAGTTTTTCACGCAGTGAAGTGTACACCTGTCCAAGCCATGAGCAGCCAATTTCTCCAGGAGAATGCTATGGGAGACAGCATCAAAGGCTTTGCTGAATCCACAGCCCTTCCTTCATCTGCTAGGCGGGTCACCCTCTCACAGATTTCTTTCTCATAGAAAGAAATCAGGTTTGTCAAGCAGGACCTGCCTTTCCTAACGCCATGCTGGCTTGGCCTGATCCCTTGGTTGTCCCCATGGTAATGTGCCATGTGGTGGCACTCAAGATGATCTGTTTCACAGCCTTTCCTGGTACCAAGGTCAGGCTGACAGGCCTGTAGTTCCCTGGCTCCTCCTTCTGAACTGTCATGTAGGTGGGTGTCCCATTTACTAAATTCCAGAAAATGGGGCCCTCTCAGTCAGCCAAGACTGCTGGTGAATTATGGAAAGTGGCTCGATGAGCACTTCCACCAGCTCCCTCAGTACCTTTGGATGGATCCTATCTGTCCCCATGAGCTTGTGTGGGTCTAAGTGGTGTAGCAGGTTGTTGACCAGTTCCCTTTGAATCATGGATTATGGGGACTTCATTGTCCTTCCTCTTCCTTCCAGCTCTGGGGCCTGGGTACCCCGAGGACAACTGGTTCTACTGAAGCAAAGAAGTCGTTATGTACATCAGCCATTTTCTCATCCTTTGTTGCTATATTTCCCTCTGTATCCAGTAAAGGCTGGAGAGTCTCCTTAGCCCTCCTTGTGTTGCTGATTCATAGAAATATTTTTTATTGTCTTCAGACAAAGTTCTTGCTGAGCTTCGGCCCTTCTATTTTTTTCTCTGCATTATATCACACCATCCTTGAAGTCCTTCCAAGTTGCCTGTCCCTTCTTCCAAAAGTGATACAAATTAATATTCCAACAAAAGAATAGATCAAACTTGTCACATCAACAATAACGGCAGCAAAGTCACTTCTTTAGGTCAAGCAGCAGTATCCTTCTTACAGCCAAGGAAAACAACTTCCTCTGTCTAGCCTTTATGGATGTTGTATTTTCTCTTTTGAGATGGTCCTTTCTAAGGAGTATGTATGTACCACTTCCCCTTCCTTCTAAGCCTGTGTAAATGTTTCTCACAGAGCAAAGAACAGCTCTTCAGGATCTATAAAGAGGCATATTTTACAAAGGTGTATATTGGCTTATTGAAAGTTCTGAAAGGATTTTTGTTAATCTGAGGGACAGATTGGCCGGAGATGGCAAAGAATGCCTTCTTGTGTTATTGTAAATGATTTATGAACCCTGGGTTTTCATGGCATGTTAAAAATTCATACGAACATTAGATTTAAAATTTAATTATCTAAACTAGCTGAAGCTCTTCTTCAGGCTTGTAATTGGGCAGATATATAGCACTATACACAGCAAGGGAGACTTGGGACTTGTGTCCAGATCATCAGATGTATTATGTAGCCCACTCCTATTGACAAAGAGTCTAAATTTCATACTTGAATAAACAACTTGGTATCTCCCTTTAATCATCCAAATACAGAATATGTCAATAATTTATGTTTTCTCTCAGACAGCCTGATTTTGCTAAATTTCTTTAGACACATTTGGATCAGTAGCCAGTAAAAATTTACTTAACTAGGAAGCACTGCTAAATGTGAGTGGTGATAGTGAAATCTGACCCTGCATTTTCTCTTTGCTATCTTTCTGGTTTTGTAAAAATTATGAAACAGTTACCTTGCTCTTAATTGTCTTTCTTACTCAAGTCACACAGCTTTGTTGGGGCTGTATTCCTCTTACTTGACCAGAGTCATCAGAGCACATTATTAAAGCACACTAAACATGTGCTCCAATTTAATTTGTTGAAATGGCCTTTTAGCAGACAGTATGAGGAAACTCTGGAAGGAAGATCATCCCACCTTTTAAAGAGTGTGACAAACTGCCTGTCTCTCTTTCCCTGCTATCCATATGGGAGTATGGACTGTTAGGTAGGTAAGTACACCTGGTCAGATAGGGAGTTTAAGGGGTACCAAGTTAACAGAGATGAATCCGTCAGAGATGTCTTTTTTTCTTTTTTTTTTTGTTTGGTTTTTTTTTTTTTTTTTTTTTAATTGAGAAATCAGAAAGGGATCTATATGGTCCTATTTTTTGTATAATAGCAAAATACTGTCAAGGAAACTGATAAGGAAAGATTCATCTAGTATTCTCTTAAATTCCTAAAAAAATAAAATTATTGACAATGGAGGTAAACAGAGTGATCCAGTCATCATTCAAAACTTCAACCAAGATCAAATATTTTTTTATATATGCTTATGGGATTTAATTGGCTAAAATAACTTCTCTGAGATTCCTGGAATAAGAAAGCCAATAAACTGGAAATCTTCAGTGTTGCTCTTTAGGAGTAGTTCTTTAAGCATTTGGTTTGAGAATTTGTGTGAGCTGGAGGAAAACTCAGAGTTACATTGTCCTAATTGTACTTAAATTTGAAATCTAGGGATAGTCTTCTATATAGCTTTGAAAGAGCTGAGATAAAGGAAAATTAAACTATTTACAAATAAAGCTTTATTGCATAAAAGAGAGAAAGCAGTAACTTATATGTGTAATGTAAATGTTTATATTTCCAATGTTCTCTGCCAGACTTTGTACAAAACATCAAATATTCAAAGATATTTACACTAATTGTTTCTCTTACTGCAGGTGGTAAAGAATTGCTCCTTGTTGTAGAAGTGAGCATGAAAATCACAAGTATGCACCTAAGTAGAAAGGAATGCACCCAGTTCTGTAATATAAATCTATAGCTTTTGGTTTGATGGTCTTCTCTTGCTAAGAAGGGGCTGCTTGTGTAAGAGGAAGCTGCAGGCAAAGGGAGGTATCAGATACTGCACCTTAGTTCTCAGACAAGATAATGTGGTTGTCCCAGGACTGGCAGTTCTTGTCCTCTTGGCTGATGATCTTGTGATTTTTGATATTGTCTTCTTCTCCATGGAGCCTTGTTATCTCGGAAAGGAAGTGTAACCAGCTATGAGCCTGTGCACTTACACCTCCTTTGAGGAAACAAGGGTAATCAATGAAGCAGCACAACACTGGCATGTGCTGACCAACCTTCCTGGCAGCAAGAACCAGCTTGCTAGATGTAGCTTCCTTTGTGAAGACATTATAAAGGCTACAGTGTTGATTAGAAGGGCCTCACTGTAGGTGAGAATTTTATCCCTGTCTCTCCTTATCTTTCAATGACTTAGTGGCAGCTGTGGGCTAGGAATGTACAGTCTGCTCTCTGGAGATCAGGGATCTCCTATCAGGATAATGGTCACGAAGAGTGGGAATGTTACATGAAGATTGTGCCTGCTGCTGACCAACAAGTGGCTTGTGTTTCAGACCAATAACTTTTTTCTGATTGAGGCAAATTCTTTCAAAACTTGCCATCTCTCTTCCTCAGGGTAGACAAGCAGATGGCCATTGCTGAAATATTATTTTTTTCCTAGAGCCCTGAAAATTCTCAGTAGTAAAAGAGTAATGATAAACTTGTGGGGCTTAAGGTATAAGACATGAATAGGTTTCCTTTTCCCTGTGTACAGTCACTTTAGAAATACATGCTGCCTGAACTGGGACCAGACAGTCCTTTTTGAGTTAGGCCTATGCAGAGAAGAATGTAAAGTTTGCATCAACCTTAGAGTGATCCTTTGATCTTAACAGCTCTAAGTCCTGAATGCACACTGACATGAGCTCTGAAAGGGTTTGTTCATACAATCTTCCTCCATCGGAGTACCACCTTCTCACAAGACTCTTGAATGAGGTCACCAATACTCATGGAAAGGTTTCAGAGTCTTGAGAATATGTTTAAAAGGTGTGACACAACATAGCTCTCTGCTATAATTCAGCTCCTACATTCTGGGATCGTGGGCCTTTTTGGGCTGGGGTGTCCACTAAACTGATCTCCAGACCAGGTAAGAGGTTGAAGTGTGATGAGAGCTGAGCTAAATAGACAAGGCAGAATCATGGGACTACTGATCTATACCCCTCATACTACTCATATGCTTGCAGAGTGATTCAGATGCTTAGATGATGAGTACAGGTTGAGAGTCTGTGTAGAACAGAAAAACACCGTTAAATGAACAAATGAGACATGTAGAAAGCAAAAACATTTCATTTGTAACAATACCAAACAGAAACTTGGGCAAATATCATCACTCTTGGAGAAGAGCACTGAAAATTTCTGATAAATGTTTGTTTCTATTACTAAAATATGATCTTCATATAGGTATAATATAAACAAAACTGTGCAGTAGTACAAGTAAGACAAGAACTACTAATGCTGCAAAACATTATTAAACTCCAACAAATTACATGTTTCCAAAAATATTTTAAGTTCGTGTCTATACAGTATACCAAGGAAAGCAAGTCAAATTTTCAGTTGGACTGATTGTAAGTATTTATCAAAGCAGCACAAGAATCTCAAAGGGCACTTCACATTAGTAGCAAGTGCAAATTTGGGAACAGAGTCTGATGTTGTGATTCTTATTCTGAATCAACAAAAAAGAACACTTTTTTATTTGAAGTTAAGACTCATAAATCCTAACATCCCTATATTTTGCTATCTGATCTGCATTCTGAACTCCAGTCTAAATAGGTCTCATATTGCCTTAATGGATGTCTATTCATCTTCATTCACTCAAATGAAGATAGTAGAGTTCAGTAATGTAAGTCTAGATTTCAGTGCCATTTGTGGTGACCTAAGGGATCCTGCCAGGTTTCCACACTTCTGCAAAAGACCACAGGTCCTGTACAGTTCCTACATTGTATTTTCTGGTCTTGTGGGGATATTTCAGATGCACAGTCCCCTCTCTGTAGCCATCTAAGCTGCGATATCTTCATCTGTGAGGAAATACTTGCAACTTAGGTTATATAACTAAACATACTTTCAAACAGATGGCTCAGCAGCATCCATTTGTCTGATTTAGCGGGAATTGTATATGTTGTGCAAGTGCAGATATGTGGTTAGCAAGCTCTAAAAATTTTTACTGTGGATGCAGAACTAGTGCATAGCTATGTGACAAGTGTGATTGGTAGTGGTTAAACTGGTAGAAGCCAAACAAGTTACTGTTTAAGCATATCCAGAGAAGGTAAAGAAGTTCCCTGCTCCCGTCCCTCTGAATGCAATAACACTCACCATCCTGGGCCTTACCAGACATTTCTCTTAAGGTCTTTGTTGCAATTCCTGACAAAATACAGAGATGCCAACCTAAAGTCAACTTGTGCTCAAGAACCTTTTACACAGCTTTTCTGTTTAAAGATTTTGGGAGTACTGCATTTCAACCACATCTTTTTACTCCTTATGCCAGGTGCTTTCCCTGCCACTGGTCACTCTCTTGAGGCCTAAATGCTCCAAGTGAGATCAATGGAGGAACACGTTCATTTCTCCCTGCTGGCAACAGCATTATGCTTCCAAAGGAGAAATCCAAATGTTCTTGGAGAGTAAACTCTATGGGTAAGTCTAAAATGGCTAACCATTTAAAAGTCTGCTAAAGTTCTGTTGTGTATTTTGGGTGATCTTACCGCTATTAGAATCCTTCAGAGGCACAAGAAAAGTGAACCTTTAGTGAACTAAAGAAGGTGTATTTTCAAGACGAGAAGTCAAATTCAGAAAGACGGTTTGTTATAAAAAGTGAAAAAAAAGCATTGTCGACAATTAAGTGGAAACCTCTGTTAAAGACCCAGCTGGAAGGTACAAAATGGAAATAATTCCATAATATATGACCAGGATAGCAACTCAGTACTTACTGCCCCTGGGAGAGCAGTGAATCCCCCTGCTCAGCATGGGTCTTCTTGGGAAGTAAAGCTATTGCCTGGAACAAAGATGAGAAATTTCCAAATGACGTAGTGTTCTTTTGTGCCTGAATTGCAACAGACTGGAATAGCAGTTCAGCAGCCTTGTCAGGATTTTCCCCAAGATTTTTCTCCTTTCTGGAGAAGGAAAAGAAAAGTTATTAAAAAGTTTCAGGTATGGAAAGAGAGTAAGATTCCCAGGACCTAATAATTGAATTAATTCCTAACAAGAGCATAACCTAGGGATGCTTTCACAACACCTGCACACCTGCCATTCTGTGGCCTGGAGAGGGGGCACAGGGATTTAGGAGAGTATATTGTGGGTAGTATATGATATACAGTCTTTTCTTCAGCCCCACAGACCCAAATTGTGAAGACTTTCTGATCTTTTAATCAGATATCTATCACAGCATTGACTGGAGGTCCCCTTTTGTGAGCAGCTTATTATCTGAAGTTAGAGATGGCCTTTGAGAAAGATCTTTGAGGTGTGGTCTCTGGAATGCCACATCATTGTTTTTCAGCACTCACTTCCGCTTCCATTTGCATTTCTGAATGTGAGTTTCCTCTTGCTCATAGGAGGGTGCAGAAAGCTAGATTCTGGAATGAAGTGGTCGAAGTAGAAGTTTTTGGTGAGACTATGATAAACATGGATAGAGATTTGCTCATCCCATCTCCCTGTGTGGAGACTCATAACATTAATAGGACTTCTTCCTAGATCTTAAGAAGCTCCTATTATTGAGTTAATTGTTATGGTTGAGAAAAAGGCACATTTTTTACTAAGTCTGTTCTTCTGGACTGAGAGGACTCTGCAACTCTTCAACACATGTTCTTTTCTTGGATTTATTTTTAGTAATGTTCTCTTCATTTTTTGGTGTATTTTTTTTCCCAAATATCTTTTCATATAACTAAATTAAAAAAGAAGGGAGAGAAAATCAGTTTGCAATGAAGCATATGACATTTCACTTTATTACTTTAACATAAAAATGGGCAAAGGTAAATGTCCTGGAATATAGCAGATCTATGAGCCATCTCTAAGAACTACTTCCAAAAAATTCCTTTCCATCAATCCAATTTTTTTTACACAAAGGAATAGAAGAAACATTTTCAGCATTTCACTGGATTGAGTATGCAGGAGGAATACCATGGGAATAAGTTTAGAAATACTGAGAACTCAATTCAGACTCTTTGATGTTAACAGCTTTTCTTGCTACTTCAGAACATTTTTCTCTGCTTAGGATAGAAATTCATGCTATTACACATACACAGCTAAAGTGAAACTTTTCCTAGTTCTGATGCAGTTTAGACAAGAAGGTCTTACTGGAGCACACCACATAGGTTTTCTGCTTCTTGGTGATCAGAAGAATTAAATTGGACAAATCTCCCTGCCACCTCCTCTTCCCCCCATGAAATGGGCTGATGGATAAGAAAACAGAGCTCAATGATCCAAAGATCAAGATGAGCACTTTGGGCTATTTGGTCCTGAGGGTTGTAGGATATGGGTATGCATGGGAAGAATAGGAGCCCTAGGCACTACAGAGAAAAGACAGAGGACTCAAACTGTTTCTCAAACTCAGAGAAACAGTTTCTGCTGGGAGCTTAGGGTACCAGAGATCTGACATACTCACAGTAGTTCAGGTAGCTAGTTCAGCAAAGAAAGACAATATTTAAGGTCCTATTCTAAACTCATCTTCCAGCGGAAGAAAGGAAAAGATAAGAAAGATGCACATGGTCTTGCTGTAATGGATCTTGGTCTGCTGTGAATATGAGGTGACTGTGGACATGCCATCTTTCAATAGTGCCCATGTGGCCACTGCCAGCATGACACAGAGGCACTGCCTATCAAGGGTGTGTGATCCATTCCACGGAGGGACCGATGGGATGCTCGCTTATTGTATTTCGTTCTGCCATGTACAATACAGAGTGGTTTAAGCAACCTTTGAAAAGATTTGTTGATGGTTCTGTTTTTACAATGTTTAAGTGTTTCTTGTTCAATACACCAAAATCACATGAGAACTGAATCACATTCACCCATTTCCAAACTGTGTGTGACGATCTGCATCTCATCTTTTCTCATGAGAAACTGATAGCAGTCATTGTATCTTTTAAGCTCATAACTCAAGTATCAGAAGTGCCATCTGTATTTTTTTCAAATTCTAACTAGATTTTTAATGCACCTGGTAAATGTCTGCCCTTTCAGAAACACCATTTCACTTCTGCCAAAATAAGCATTAAGACTACTAATGCAGGTCAAGTAGTTTATTGATGGTGTGAGCAACACCCATAATTTGAATCTAAAATTAATAATAGTAGCCCATAATTTGAATCTAAAATTAATAACAAGTAGCTGTCATTGTACTATTTAAGATATTCTTTAATCAAAAGAGAAGGCAGTAAGATAATCAAAGAAAAGGTTCCTGAAAAGACAAAAGGAAATAATGTTACAGCTGAGTTGCTTTTTTTGTTTTTGCTGTGACACTGTGGTGGGAGAGCAAATGGGGAGGTGAGTGGAGCCCCAGATAAAGGATTGGAAAAGCTCCAAAACCTGTTGTGAAAAAAGAAACCCTGAATCTCTGCAAGAACGCTTTTGAGCTTAAAGAGCTGAATCTGAATGAAGAGAACTACCCCCAGTTCCCCACATCTCCAGGGACAGCTGGTCAAAAGCCTGGTAAGACCCTGGTAACAGAGTGTGCAGAGTCAAATTTGCCACCACACGCAAATTGTTTCACTGAACAATGTGCACCACACTGTTCTAGTCTGGTTTAAACTGTTTCTGAATTAAATAACTAAAGCAGTCTGGGACAGGGGTCAGTGTCTAGCAAGCTAAGTGGAACTCTGGTTTATTCATGGACTTTGTTTTTGGACAAGTAATTTGATTTTCTGTGACACAATGATTATTATTAACTTAATAGAGGAAGCAAAGCTTATGATTTCTGAAGAGAAGTAGAAGAATTAGTGGTAGCTTCCTTGACCTAGAAACGGACAAGAATCTCTGTTGTGCAAGTACACTATTCACTTTCTGTTCTCACTCTTTTACCTTTACTTATCTCTAAAGCTGAATTTCAGGTCATACTGGAGACAGTGAATTGAATTTTTATTATATGCTTCAATTGAGATCAAAATGTCAAAACACTATAGAAAAGTAATCTTTATTTTTAGCCACAGAGAGGAAACGCATATACTTGAAAAGTCTGTCCTTGTGAAATGTCTGCAGCACTTCTGCAGAGGCAAGAAATGCAAGTACTAAGTGATTTGTCATGAACACTTCCATTGAATAATAATTCGTCCTTGTAAAGTAAATAAACCCAACCCTCATTCTCTGCATGCCAAATAAGGTCTTTGTGATTTGAGGATGCTGAGATTCAGCTCAGGGTCCAACAATATGCCACCCTAACTTCTATAGGATGTGCCTGTCAGCAGTCCTGAAACACTTGTGTTCCTCTATCTCCAGCATATTTAGGTGCAAAATTATGTTATATTGTCCTGTTTTGCATTGTTATTTTATTAAAAAATGCTTTGTCCCTTTGCCACCACAAAAAATCCCAATGACTTCTGCTGCTGAAAACTGACAGTACAAAACAAGGAAGAGGAAGGTTTATATCAAAATGAAACCCACCAAAGCAATTGTATCTGAACAAAAAAAAAAAAAAATCCCCCCCCATCTGATTGATAAAGACAATGGCCTGTGTACATCTTTTTTCCAAAATTTCAACTTAAATAAGCAAAAAAATATATATGACGTACAATTTACCAATGTACAGATTTTACCTATCCCTACTGTCACCGGGCAGCATTTTTAGCTGATAAAATTGATACATTTAGTCAATCTACAGGTCTGGGATTTGGAGTTCTACTTCCTGAAGAATAGTCTGTGGATCTCCCTAGGCAAGATAGGATGTAGTAAAAATTACAGTATTGGCACATTAAGGAGCCCTGCATTTTTATGTGGATTTCTATTATTGCATTTGATAATAATTATTTTTAAACTTATTTTTCTCCAATACCACTACAGTTGTGTCTCACTTTAATCTCTTATAGTGAAACAAGAAAGAAATTTCCCTCTTTTGTGGTCAGTTCCATTTGCTTTACCTCTTGCAACAACTGCACTGAAATCGCAAAGAAATCACAGACTCATTCTAGTAGGTGAACATGAGTTTTCCTGTAAAGCTTGGTGCTACTTAAGTATTAAATAATAGTGCTTAGCACTTGTGCAACTTAATGCCTTATAATCTTCAAATCACTTTACAAATCTTAACTAGTTAATCCCCACAGCAGCTCTGCATGGTAGGTTATGAAGGCTACACATTAAAAATCTTCCACAATGCAAGCTTGACTGCATAGTAAGCCTATGGAAAAAAATATCAGTACAGTTATGTTCCTGAAGTCATGTAACATGGCTTACGTTCAGTAAATTTGTTCTGCTTTCTTATTCCATTCAAAACAAATCCATTATACCCTGCAGCATAGCTCAGCACAACATATTATCAAAATTTTGGGGATATTTTTTTATTACTAAAACTCCTGGAGGCAAATAAGAAGCAGAGGATATGATTTTTATTTAAGAAATCAGGTTTCTATTGCCAGTGATTGCAAAGACCGTATATGGGAAAGGGTCAGAAAGTCTCTAAAGACTGAAGCACTCAGGAGAGTAACTACCATTTTTAGCTCCTCCTTTTGAAAATGTGACTTTTGTGATATTGAGAGGGAAAAAAAAAATGTTTATACTAAATTTTACTGGGAAACTTAAGCCTTTTGAGACCCCATTTCATTTGGGAAATAGCATGTTTTTTCTAGCTCAAATTTTCTTTGGATTTTCAGGTTCCAGAAAAAAAAAAAATACTTACTGCTAAAGAATATTGCATAGTTATTTTTTTAGCCTTTTCAGGTCTAAAATTTCCCATGAAGTGGAAATACTGCCTTTAGTTCACTGTAGTACTATCACAAACACCACTGCTTCCATCTGTTGTTAGTTTTGCTGGAAAACTTTTAAAAATAACGTTAAAGTTTGACAGTAATATTATAATTCTATGTGAAGAACAAATTCACCAACCAAAGGTGTGGCTCATGGCTACCTCTCAAGCATCTGCATAGAAAACAAGCCTCTCAAAGGTGTTTGTTCTCTGTAATACTTATTGTAGAGAGGAAACAACGTCTTTGACTGATGAGGCCTTCTTCCAATGGAAGCAGACATAAAGTAGAATTTTTGTCACAAATTAAAAAAACCCCATCAGTTTTCTGGAATGTCTACTGAGACACTGCAGCCTCATTTATAAATATAGCATGATACTTCCCCCCCAGGCACCCAGCAACTTAATGCCTCCTTTTGCTTTCAAGTACAACTGTCTCTTTGTAAAGCTTGTAATTTGAGAGCTGATCCTTTGTAATAAGGGAGCTCTATGATATCATGAAGACTGACCTTGATTCTTATTTCCCTACTGCTTCAACCTGGAAACTTTTATTTCCTTGTTTTTCCTTCTCTTTTTCCCCTCATATTGTTTTTAATCCTTTTTCTTTTCTCTTTTTTTTTCTCTCACCTTTAGAGGAAACTCACAAATAACCTTAGAAGGAATAATTAGCAATTGCTGTAACCCTGTGGTAAAAACCTTTACTTGATTGACTACAAAAGGTTATCTAAGGGTAAAGGTTTCAGACAGACCAGGGAAAGAACAATCCCCAAATGAGAGATGATAGGAGATGAGAACAAAAGAGATGCTGGAAAGTAAAGGAATAAATGAATGGGAACACATGAGGCAACATAATTAGCTAGTCTTACATGCTTGCCATTACATAATTTCTGATGTTCCAAATGGAGCCTGGTATTCTGCAGACAAACTCATAATTAAGTACAGGGTTGCAAAGCACATGCACAAGAGGTCTGAATTAAGGTTTCATGGGCAGCCTTCTGGCTTTCCCAACATTTAGTCACTTAATTTAGTGACCTAAATCCTTTTTAATATAGAAAAAAATTATTTTAATAAGGTCTTTTAATTGTTTGGGGAGGAGGGTCTGCTACAGTGTAATTTTTTGTGTAATTGTAGATGCATAGTGCTTCAAAGGAAAAGGTATTCTATTCTCATTCTGCCTAAATTTGTATGATGAGACCATGATGAGATCTTAATAAATGTGGGGTTTGGGGTTTTTTTTTCCTAAAGTGTATTAAGCTAACATGGCTAACATCTAATTTAAATGCATCAGAAGCATGAAGTCTGGAGAATCTATAGCACTGATTCGTAACTATAGTTTTAAGGGATGTCCAGGAAAGATTAGGTGGCAAGGGAAAAGGCTGTGTGAATTCCCCACAGTAGAATTTTATGAATCTACAACAGAATCTTTTTCTAAGAAGGTTAAATTTGAGGCAGTTATTTAAAGCTGAAGAGCTTTTAAAATTAGTAAATAATTATGTCAACAAATAACATGGACCACGCGGTATTCAAACTTGAGGAATTTTACCTGGAGGAAGAATGAGGTAAATATGGCATCATCTTCCAAAAGAGGTATCTGAAAGAGTCTGGGAATGGCAGACCCTAATTTGTCTGCACCAATTTAGCTGATACTATGTTACAGAATTAAATTAGCAGAATGTACATGGAAGTATGGAATAACAGGGACAAATCAACACAATGTTTGCAAAGGACATTCATGTCTTGCAAATTAGAGCTCTTTGAAAGTGTTAAGAAGGTTAGTTATTATCTAGCTGTTGAATTCTTTCATAATGGAGACCAAGAGTTTCATGATTACTCCATGACTTTGGTACATTTTATACAAGGTTAGGTTTATGTGTTTTCAGTACAGTTATTCTCATCTTGTTCTTATAATCTTCCCCTAAATCTTTTAGTTCAGGCAAGACTGTCAAAATAAAGGGAATGCATGTTCTTGAGTCATTTTGGCAGTTTTGAAAATCCCATTAATACACAGTCATGTTCCTCATAATCCTGTCTCCAGGTACCTTAAAGATGATTTGAGCAAAAGACTACGTGTAACAGTAAATACTTCAATGCATTCAGTACTTTGTGCAATGTTGTGCTGAGTTCCTTGCCTGTTATACTGGCTGGTATTGCTTCATTGCATTATTCTTTATCTGTAATCTCTTATACATAATTTATAAGTTCTTGGGACAGGACTGTCTCTTTAGCTCATGTTTATAGTGCTAACTGTATCGGGGTCCTGGTGCACGGTCGGGGTTTTGTGTACTTGCCCAATGAACACCTGTAAGTATATGAAAGTATAGAAACAATCTGCCATTTTTAGACTGATAGGAATCAGTGCGGGAATAGGGGAAGAAAAAATTATTCACTCTCAAGGGTCACGGGCTGGGAAGACTTGCAGACAGGACCAAGTCACAAAGGTAAGCTTTGAGCTTAACCTCTAAATGAGCAAGGGCTAATCTTCCTTGGCCGCTTTTGCCATCAGCAGACAGCAAGGTTCCTCGGTTTAGAGGAGCTCGGGGACCCTGCTGCTCCCCCCCACCCACCCCTTGACAGAGCATCCCACCGCCACCATCATCTCCATCAGCACCACCCTCCTCGCAGAAGACGCCCAAGGGATGAGACAAGACCGCAAGGAGAAGAGTTANGGGAAGGGACGACGACACACCACACGTGCGTAAAAAAAAATTAGTTAAATCCTCCAAATCGGGATGGATCAGCGCCGGAGGGGCGACTCCCGGCTCTGCGGGCTGGCCTCGGGGGGGCAAGAAGAAAGGCAGTGGTGGGGACAGGGCAAAAAACCCCACCCCTGGGTGGGGTTTTTTGCCCTGTCCCCACCACTGCCTTTCTTCTTGCCCCCCCGAGGCCAGCCCGCAGAGCCGGGAGTCGCCCCTCCGGCGCTGATCCATCCCGATTTGGAGGATTTAACTAATTTTTTTTTACGCACGTGTGGTGTGTCGTCGTCCCTTCCCCCCCACCCTTCTTTCCCCGCCGTGTCACATTTTAATTGAAGGGAGCCGCGGGTTGCAGAGCTGAGAACTAGCGTGGATGTTGGAGCTGAATTTGGTGTGGCAACTGGGGAGGTTTTGCAAAACGCAGGGGGGAATTTGCTACAGAAACAGTAAGTTTCTCCGTGGTCTCCTGGTTAGTTAAAAATTAGGTATGCGCTGTGCATTGGTATACAGTCCTAAGCTGTAATAGTTCATAATTATTTTCTTCCTTTCCTAGAAAATTCGAAATACTGATGTATTGCCTCCACATCGAGCTCTCAGCATTGCAGAGTATTCGCTGCTTAATGAATGTTTGTAAAGGGATTTTCATTCCCACTGAGCATCAGTGGGAGCAGCCAGAGCTCAGGGAGTCAGCTCACCCCGTGCCTTTTCTTTTGCAAAGAATTTCTGGCAGTATTCAGCATCCCTGCTGTGTTGACATAGTGCACAGGATAACATTCCTCGCTGTTATAGTTGCTTAGGTGGAGCATGCTGCTGGAGTTTATGATTTTGTGCATGAAACTCGAGAAAGAGATAAGAAAAATATTCAGCAGCCTCTCTGTGAGCAACAGAACTGGTCCTCTCAGGACTTCTTCATCCTCCTTAATGGACCCCGAGGGGATTGGCTTTGTTTTAGTAACTTGTTTTCAGTCTAGGACATAAATATATTTACTTAAGTAATATGTGCTATTTATAGACCATGGCTTTGAAAAGAGTTTGAAATCAGCCCTGCATCAAGGGATAAACACTTCCCATGCAAACTCTCAGATTTGCAGGTATTCTGCTGTTCGTTCTGGATGGATCAATCAGAATATGGGACAGTACAAACAGCATAAGGCTTGGTCCTGAAAAATATTTGCAAATTCCTGCTTGTAGTTATTATTCATAGGCTACCTGAGGTTGTTAAGGTGATTTAAGTTAAGCAGATGTCCATGTCTTTGCAGTTCCAGGTTCTACATGGGCCGGTTTATAGGCAGTGATAGCGACGGAATACTCCTGTGTGACAAAAAACCATGGCTCGAGGGCTATATGTCTCTTAAATTGATAAAGATTAAAGAGATTGAAAAAATATTTCAGGCTTCTATATGCTTATGAAATAGTTTTAAAATGAAAAAATGAAGAATAAAGACACTGATATGTGCCCTCGTAAATGGACATAGAAATATCAACTGAATGACAAGGGAGAAAAAGAGCCTAACTGAAAAATAAGATAAATACTTGTGTCGTAGCCAGGCTTTATGTAACTGACTTAAACTCATGTGACACAGAATCCTGGCTGAATTTTTTTCCCTCAGAAAAGTTTAAGCAGAACACAGTTGGACCAAAGACACTGTATAACTTGGTTTGTGTTTTGCTGTTGAAAAATATTCGATTTTGAAGAAAACTTTACATTCATATCAACATGTAATAACTTCAGAGAATTTAATTACTTGTGTCTTATATTTCTTCTAAGATAATTTTTCTTTTGATTCTCCAGGTACTGATGTTTGTAGGAACTTTTGTTCCCCATCTTACAATAATTTCCTAATTTTAAGAAGAAAAATTACACCTAAAAAGGCCATGGGATTAAAATATTTTCCAAATGGAGAGCTATAGTAGTGTTTATATGAAATTTCAGCTCCCTCAGGGAGCCTTTCCTTTCCATGCTGATGAGAAAAAAAATTTGTTGTGCGAAGGCCTTTCTTGGCTTTAAAACAGAGGACTTAGAAAAAGTTATGTAAAAAGGTATCGCTCATACTATGATGCATTTATAATGAAATAATCTTTCAATAAAGTCTGGTGATTTTTGAAAACAAAGGGTCTTCTCTAGGGATTTTGACTATGGGACTACTAGGCCTTCACACTCCTCAGTCTGCTACAGCTACCACTGGAAGAAGCTGTCAGTGAGAGACACTTCACTGAGGGTTACACCTCAGCCTTTTAGTAATGATATAATGCAGTTTTTCTGTGTCTAAATCTAAATCTGAATCTTGATAGGATTACTGTTGTATCTCCAGGAGCCTTTGTCAGCTGCATAAGCACCCAGTTACTTTTAGAGAGTACTTAAGATAGCTTTGAGCTCTAGCCTCTAAGACATATGAGACACCTTTTCTTTTTCAAGAAAGTAAATATAAATACATGACTTCCTATAACTAAAAAATACAAAAAAATAAAAGTGTGTGAGTAATTTTTTAGTTTTGTAGGATTACAAAAATGTCACTGGCTTTGGTTTCATTCTGGTGGTCATCTACTCAGGTAACTTAATACCAAGTACTATCTGCCACAAGATCTGTTCTTTTAAAACTATATTTTGTGAGTATGCTGAACACTGAATACATTTGTATATGAATATTTTAAGATAGGAAATTATATGTTCAGTTGCAATAAACATGATAATCAAGAGCAGTTTAAAAAACGTATCAAGAGAAACCACTTAGTAGTTCTGTAATTACTGTAATTGATTCTGCAACGTTTTATATTACATCTTGAGATCAAAGGTAACCATTGGTAGCCTCCATTTGGGATCCTACTTGATAATGTGCTAATTATCTTTCTGTCTCTGAGATTTCAGCCCAAGATATGTTTTCAAGTAATTGAATGTCTTAAGTCAGTTTGTAAATCATTTTAAATGGGGAGGTTTTGTATATTACACCAAGTACCATGTAAGCACCTGCAGTGATGTGCTCTATGAGTGAAAAAAAAAGGAGAATTATACTGCATAAATTAAAATTAATCCAACTGAAAAAGGTACTCTAAATACTAAACCCAGAGTGTGGGAAAACAGAAGAAATTTAGAAAACTGTAATTCCAGTACTGTAGAATGAGATTCAGGAATCAAATGCTTCGGTGAATATACTTTGGCCTAAAGAATCAAAACGTATGGAGAGGATACAAAGAATGACAACAATACTTGTAAAAGACTGCCTTGACTGATTGATCAGAGAAGATGAAAGGAACTAAATATTTAATGCTTGCTTGACTGCTGGAAAATGAGGAGACATGATAATTGTATACAAAGGGTTGAGAGATAAAGGGACCAAGGAGAAAAAATAGCTGCATTTAAAGCTTATGGGTAGATTGGCATGGCCAGGGGCTTTGAGATACTGATGCAGGGCACAGAGTATTTACTGACAGGTTCTTAACTGACTTACATTTTTAAGACCCCATTGATGGAGGCTCCATGTCCTACCCAGTCCACAGTCATTTCCAGTGTTTTTCTGTTCTTCTTTTGTTTAAAATGCCCTATCCATATGTTCCTTGTTGTAGGTTAAGCCACTGTCTTTTGTCTACCCTTCAAGTTTGCTAAACAGGTTTTTCCCTCCACTTTGCAACAGCCCTTCTTGTTGGTTGCTTTCTCATTCTGGACAAACACTTTGAAACAAATTTCTGTCCCCAAGGTTTACTTGATTCCTGATCTCTCAGAGATACACAATATCTCATAATTATTTGTTCTCTCCTATGTCATTCTTGTTTGAAATTGAACATAATACTCAAACTAATATGCCAGCAGTGCTGAGTGTTGGAGAAGGAAAATTTTATGTAACTTGCAGGTATCTGCCCTATTTCTGTGTGCTGATCCTTATTTTGATTTTGGATTTTTTTTTTTTTTTTTTTTGGCAACAGTATATTGCTAACACCACCATAACAGCATAGCATGTATGGTGTTAAATCTGTGAAATGTTTTAGAGCCCAGATCCACTTCTCTAGAACTGCTGCCAGTCATTCCATCCTGCCTCCTTCAGTCTTTCTTTATGCAGCTGGTTATTCTTATCTAAAAGTAATGCTTTGCTTTTGTCTTTTTTGATCTGTTTAAACGTTTGAATTCTGACACCATTTTCCATTTAATTTTAACCCTGACTATTTGGTCTGTCTGCAGGTATAATCCTACTCTCTAGTCCATCACACAAGGAAATTATTGAGGAGTGTCCAAAGCATATTTCTGGACAGATTTGATCATGGTGTCCTTGCAGTGTGATAGTGAATTTTGGTAACTACACTCTAAATATCCTCTTGAAAATGAGGATACCGACCTTCTACTGTAACTTATAAAATGTAAGACAGCTGTCCCTAATTTTTTTACTAGAATATGATGTGACCAGGGATTGTACATGGTGCCCATAGCTCCTCAAAGCTAATCTCTTGTGGCTCTGAGACTGGCTAATCCGAGAGCAGTGCAATCAGTTCCGTATGTACTGTTTATTACTCTAGTTGTTTAGAAAACTCTAAATTTTCTCCCTAAGTTCTTATCCTTTTGTCGCTGATGTATTGACACCTGGTGGCAATTAACATGAACAGTGAAGAAGAAGAACCTAAACACTTTGCTCTTCTCAGCAGCACTTACTATTAGACTTTCCTTCCTGCTTAGTAGGCCAAATTTTTCCTAGTCCTCCCTTCTCCTCTAATGTCTGTACAGAGTGTTTCTGTGCAGGATCTGAAGATGCATATCAGTGCACATCCAGCATCACAGGTTTTTGACTGTGTGGGACTTCAGTAGGAAGCGACTGAACTGATTTGTGGTTTTGATGTGATAGTAAAGACAAGCAGACATAAAGGGACTGTGAAACTTCTGCATGAGTATGTTCCTCCTTTCAGGGTTTTTTAATGGCCAAGGGTCTATGTTTGTACATTTTCATTTAGCAGAATGTTACCCATCTACAGAATGGAGTTTATGTACTTAGTGAAAATAAATCTGTTTACAGTGCAACGTTTCAGGTACATAGACTATGACCCTAAATGGGAAACAGCAAGGGGAAAATTAAATGATTAACTGATCCAAGAATGTGCAGTGAATAGTATTAGGTTCTGTCAGAACTGGAAAATAAAGCTAACAAAATGAATGTGACAGTGAATGGCTGTCATTTTGAGTTACTAGCGCTTGAACTATAAGCTTATTTTGTCCAAGGTCTTGCCAGAGCAGACTCAGTCCTTTCAATGTTTAGCTGGGAAAAGGTTCAATGTATTTTAGTAAGCAAAAATACAATGATAGTGACTTAATTTCGGTCAGTGAAATTACTTTAAAATGCTCGTCTCACAGTTAGTGTTTCAGCTAACGGTGGTTCTTGTCAAATGTGTCCCAGCTCTTTATTTTTCATTTCAGGATTTCCCAAATTTTTCTGGAGGAAGGGTTTTGAATCAGGATTTCAGCTCAAAAAGGTCTTTGTAATGCTGCATAGAGCTCCCCTTGCTCTGATTTCAGGCTATGCATTTTCACGGGATTATAATGGTTCATGCGTGGTTGAAATTAATTACTGAAGCTGTTAGCCTTATGTAAGCAAATCATCTCCTATTGTATCCTCTTGCTAAACTTTCATTGCAACTAGTTTAGCTGTTCATGACAGCATTCCTATTATTTTGTTTCATTATCATTTGTTTACTAATAACAGCTGCTTTGTGTAATGATTCATATCTGGAAGCCATTTAATATGCTGGCAATTTGTTGTCTACATTATTGAAACGAGAAATCACTGTCAATAAGAATGGAAGTTGCTGCTATGATTTATAAATTCAATCCAAGGGTGAGCAAAGTTCTGATAAAGAAATCTTAGGTTTGTTTTTGGGAAGGGCTGCAATGTTTTGTTGTTGGAGAAGAATTGGATTTTTGTCTTTGCTTGGAAAAAAATACTGTGGTTTATTTATACTGTACAGTCCACTAGGACTGTACACTTAGTTTTCCATGGCTACCTGTATTTGAATGAAAAGACTGATAAGTCTGGGAAGTAAACTGGGAGCATTTCTGACTGAATAGATGGTTCTTCCTGTTCTAGAGATGAAGGGAGAGGAAATGCAAATTGGACTGCCCCACCTTTTACTTAGTTGTTAGTAACAGCTACAAGTGCTTGTGTTACTGTTGGGGAGCAGGGTATTGAGGATGTGGACCTTGCGCTTGTGGTTTATCCTGTTCCATTTAAGCGATTAATTAGGTTATTGCATCCATAGCTGGAGTTCAATGTGTAATCAAGATTTATGTTGCTGTGGCAACAAAGAGAGACACAACTGTGCTGAATTTCCTAGATCTTTGAGGCAGTTCTTCTTACCCAAAATGATATTGAGGATTCCCATCAGCATGTGAAAAAATTGTATCTAAGAGGCGCCTTCAATAATAGGCTGAAATCTTGCACTGAATTGAGTGAATTCAAGATGCTCATCAAAGGGTTAGAGAAAATAGGCAGTTGCAGGAGGGAAGACAAGGAGGCCTGTGGCTCAAATTAATGAAGAGCAATTGATTTCAAGCCAAATAGGAGCAATGCAGGAAAATTAAAGGTTGGTCAAAGAGGCCAGTGACAAAAGCTTTGTGGCATATACCCGGTGTTACTGTGTTTGGCCTGGATATAAAGGCAAGGAGGGGCTGTACATGAGCCAGGTCAAGACTTTCACAGCATTATACATCAAGTTAAATAGTCGTGCTGACACAGCACATGCTAAAGGAGATGGAGGAAGGTGTAATAAATGAAAAGAAGATGGGAGAAGAAAATCGTAGGTGATTGGGAGGAGATAACTTGAGGTAGGTGAGAAAGCCTACAAGTGATTCAGAACTGGAGGTGTGAAAAGCTTTTGGTAGACTGTGGTAGAGGCAGTGATTTTGTACTGAGCACTACCTCCTGTGCTTTGGTGTCAGGACACCCCTGGCATCTGGGAGCCAGCAAGTATTTGTCTGCTTGAGGATGAAGTATTCAATATAATTAGTCAACATTGTAAATTAAATGTTTTCAAAAACAACAACAAAAGTTCAAACACACTCCCTGTCTCAAAAAAACCCACCAGAAATCCCAAACATGATTTTTTAAAAATGTTGGAAATGGGGGTTATTAATTTTGGTTGGTTTCATTTCAAGGTCACTTGCTCAAACGTATTTCTTACTTCAGCAGCAATAAAAAATATCCAAGCAACATGACTTTTATTAAAGCAGTATCCTTGAAAAGTTAATTATCTAAGAGGTTGCAAAATGTTAATGGAAATGGAAGAAATTAGATTACCTTAGAGTCAGAGAACTCTTAGTGAGATATATAGCTGGGAAAATACGTATCGTGTTTGTACAATTCATTTTACCTTCTGGGAAGCTGTAATATTTTACGGTTATTTTTTTGTTTGGTTGGTTGGTTGGTTTTGGGTTTTTTGTAACAGAGGGAAAATAACAGTGCAGGAAAAGTCAGTGGACTATAGCCTATTTACTTCCATGTACCACAGTTATATGTGATGGACTGGTGATCCATTTCCTGCAAATTTGGCAGAACTGACAGTACAGTTTTCATCCAGTTTCCTCATTTAATACATCAGGTGCAGCAAGGTCACGTTGTAGTCTCATGAATGAATCACCAGGAAGATGACCTGGAAGCACTGAAAGGGAAGAGAATCCTGCTCTTCAGTCCAAGCTGTTTGTTTGTAGGAGGTGGACGTTTGTTGAGCTGCATTTACCTTTCGAGGACTTGGTGAGACTTGCTGCAAAGTGACTGAACAGCTCAGTGCCGATTTATTGCACACTCCCATCTCTGCTCCAAGCCTCTGCATGAGCCTTTTGACAGGAGCATAAGCACAAGAGAAGAAGAATTGAGCATGGGAAAAGTGTCCATAATTACCACCTTCTGCTTATCTTCTCTTTGCTGGTCTTACCAGACAGCTTCTGGGTAGCTTAAATGAGAACTCGAGCAGATGCTGAAGCAGTGGGATTTCTGGGCAGATTTTCATTACCTACTTTGCAAAACAGGCTTTCCAATTATCCTGGAATCCAGAAGTTGGATGAAATGAACATTTTCTACAATTCATGTCCAATGGAGACACTGACTGTGGTATTTCCAAAGCCAAGAAGTTGTAGTGGTTGTTTTTGTTTAGAAAGAGAAATAGAGGCATTGAGTTTGCCTTGTAAAGTTACATGGGTCTGGGTTTCTGGTTTTTTTTGGTGACAGTATACTTGTGTGAAAGTGCTGCAGGCCTGGACAGACTCCACAGGTTCCTTGCATTTTGTAAACATTGAAATGAAGAGGTTAATTGCTAGGACATTTCCTGCCGTGCTGCAAAGTAAAACCTGATAGTATTATGGATCTCAACTGGAAAGTCAAATTGGCAAGTTTAATTTCATCATGTGCCTTAACTATTTGCCAAATGTAAACAATCAGCAGGAATGGAAATTGTTTCGCAGTGGTGCATGAAATTATTTTAGCACTAATTATTTTAGTCTTTTAGTACACTACCATTATTCTATTATAACCAAATAATTTTCTTGACAATATTTTTAAGTATACCTAAAAATAATAACCTCTAATGCTGTATTGTAATACATGGAAGTCTCCAGCATGTCCTGTGTAGCTGAAGACTCAGTAACAGTTCCAGTGAACGAGAAAGTTAAAGGAAGAACTTAATGGTCTTGGATTCAATAGGAAACTAAGCCAGATCTCAGTCTGCATTGGAATTCAATGTAGACATTTTAGGAAAATAGAGAAAAAAGATAGCGTTTGGAATTCAGCATGAATGGTTGAAACATTCTGTCTTTTCTGTTTCTTTAAGAAATGCAAAGATTGAACAAAGAGTTTGAAGTGGAAAGACAAAAGAAAGCACTTGAATATGCTGAACCACATAGTAACT
Source organism: Vireo altiloquus (assembly GCA_013396875.1). NCBI lineage: Eukaryota > Metazoa > Chordata > Aves > Passeriformes > Vireonidae > Vireo > Vireo altiloquus. The sequence goes on along the minus strand of VZRF01001720.1, from coordinate 1,204,694 downwards.
AAACATAAAATATAAATTAGAGCAAGGAGCTTATCAGGCAACAAAAGAAAAGAAATGATTTTTAGTCTTTGGAATTACTGTGTATAAATAGAGGATTCCTAGGCAGTTGAACAACAAAACAGACTATGTTTTGAGGCAGAGAAAAAAAGACAGCTGGAGACATGAAACACCTAATTTATTTTATTTAAGGGTCAAATGAAAACAAAGAATTGGACTTTTGACTCTAAGGAATACTTTCTTAAAACTACTGCAACTAACCCATTCTATGTCACAACATAACTTGAAATAGATGCTGAGAAAAGCTCTGATTGAGTAACTTCTGGCACATGTAATATAATTTCAAGTCTATGTTGCTTCTCTTGTTCAGCCTGTTACAGCTTTTCACTTTTCAGTGACACTGAAAATATGCCTATTAATGTACTATACTTTTCCTGAAATTAATTTTTATGTATATGTGTATATGCACCTAGCAAAATGTCAGCTAATGCATCATAAAAGGAAATTGTGGATCATAGAAAAAAGATTAAGGATTGTGAAAATATTGAACATAAATGTTTTGAAGCGAGATATTCATAGATACTACAGTCAGAATAGACTGTGACAATTGTTAACAATTTGTCCCCACATCTTACACAGTATCAGTGAAATGCATCAAGCCTTACATGCTATTCTGTAAACATTCACAAACACTTGAAATATGTTTTTTTTCCAGTCACCGGGATTAAGTCCTGTTTTTTAAATTTAAAAGACTGTATTTGCAGGACAGGTGTAGAACAGATTGTGTCTGTAGAGCAGCTGAGGTGACAGCTCACATTATTTATTACGCATGTATTTTAAAAAATAATTTTTTTTTCTCATAGATATCATAATTTCTCATATATTCTCATCTATTTTCTCATACTAATATATTTCAATACTAAAAGTGACAGGAAGAAGAAATTTTTATTATGGTTCCAAAATGTATATTATTTGAAACTCAAGGAAAGTAAATGAAAGCCTTTGCTTTTGACCTTTTCAAATGCAGTCAAAGGAGTCACTTTTATAGTTTTATCTTGATAATACATTTCTTAGTCTGTTGGATGTTTGAAAACAGGCTTTAATATCTGTTGAGTTCTTGGACAATTAAATAAGTTTTGTTTTAATAATGAGAAGAAATATTTCCCAAATAAATAGGCAGCTTGAATTAGTTTGAAGAAGGCCTTAACAGTTCGAAATGTAATCTCATCAGCCTTCATCAGATATTCAAACCTGACCTGTCTGGTCTTTGGATGATAGGATATATTAAGGAAGATGTAGGATTCTGTATGAAGGGATTCAGTGTCTGCATCCATACTTGGTGTTCTACATGAGCTTAGGGGTAATATTTAAAGTTTAGGAAGATACCATTTCTCAAATCACTGAACTAAAATATTTCTCTAAGACATGAAGATAGCAGAGTGGGAGTAGGGAAATCGAGGTTTTGTTGATGAAAAATTTTAGTGAACTCGTCGCACTTCTAGGGCGTTGATAAACCATGAATCACTTACATGTGATTTAGGGGCTTAGGTTTCAGGGACTAGGCTATATTTCAAGTAATGTAGCAGTTTGCCAGCCTATTCACATTAGCAACAACAGGAAAGTTAGTTCTTAACATCCTGTTTGTAAGTGGTTGGACTGATGATCGTAAAGGTCTTTCCAAGGTAAATGATTCTCTGATTCTATAACCATTCTGCACTTTCTCTGAATACAGGCTCTCTCTTGCACCAGATAAGCTTTTACTATATTGGTGAACTTGGGAGTGTGCCTGTTACTGAATAGGCATGTGCAGTTACATAATGCTTCACAGGGGTGATGATGCATTCACATTTTATCTTGACTTTCATGGAATGAAATCAAATCCTCTGAGTAAAAACTATTCTATAAATAAGGCTGTTAGATGAATGTAATAATTTTATGAATGTAGACATACAAGGTCCTGGATTATGCATGCCTATAAAATGTGAAGTCTATGCTGCAACAGTTTGTGCTTTGTTGTATGTAATCTTCATTATGTTTTCAGGATGGAACATGAGGCTACCCAGTTAGAAAAGCAGCACGTGCACAGTGTGTATGAAAATACAGCTGCCTACTTCAGTGATCTGCAGACCAAAGCATGGCCTCGTGTTCGGAACTTTCTGCTGGAACAAAAGCCTGGCAGTCTCGTTGTTGATATAGGTAAGCCATTCTTTGACGTGGCGTGAAAGATTGTTTATTAGCTTTATTAGTTTACATGTTAATCCTATGTAGCCTTCAGATTATTTAACTTGTTTAAATCTGGTTTAAAACTGTTTTTAAGCCCCAATGCTAGATACCATGCACCACTTCTTTTGATTCATTGACAGTGTATCAGGTCGACAGTAAATAAATTTTTTTCCCTTATTTTTGTTGATCTAAATCTTAATCTGTCCATTTCCCTACTGGCTTAATGGCCTGTCATTCCCCTGAAGCCCTTTTAAAGAATTGTGTTAATAGCTCAATTATTTAATATTTCAGTTTCTTTAGCTCTCCTGGTTTATGTAGTACCCGTCTGCAATTTATTGGTTTTAATTTGTTCTAAAGCTCCTCCTAGCAAGGCTTTTTATTAAGAGAAATCTTCTGATGTGATTGCTATTAAAAATATTAAAAAAAAAAAAAAATCTGAGCATCTCCTTATGATGCTAAATACAGACACCAAAACCTCATTTTCCTGCTATGGCATATTCTTCCCTACAGGTAGCATTTATACCTGGATTTTCTGTTGCTCTTGCAGTCTTTCTGTGGGCTTCCAGGTGCTGGCATGTTCCCTTTGCTTGCATTATTACTTCAGTCCTATACAGCACATCATTGCAAAACAGATGTTCATTTGCACCGTTGTATTTTCCTTACTGTTTAAACTAATAAAATGCTTTTACACATCAAAGTTTAATGAATGTGCACAATAAATTATGTATCTGCTTTATCCTATAAGAGAAAAACATTATTTGAATATGCTGTAGGCCATAATCAGAAAATAATATGTAGTTCTGCTGCTGCTGTTGAGCACTCCACCAAAAATACTTGATTAATTTTGAATATGTAGCTATTTTTATGTGTCTGCACCATTTTCACTAATAATCTCAGGAAATACCCTATGGCATACACTCACTCATCTGAGACTTAGATTGATACTTCTCAGCCAAAATTGTTGCCACCTCAATAGAAGGTACTTGAATCTTAGCTGAAGTTCTTTGAGGCTTTATCACCAGTGATTGCTGAAAGCTTAAGTCACCCTGTTGCAGTCTCATCTGGAGAGAAGGTCAATCCTTAGAGCTGCCAATAAGAATACTCCCATTAAGGCACACAAGATATCTTCTTTTATGACGTTCAATAAGATCTACAGAAATCTGACTACTGTGTTTAGTTTTGGTATGTATTTAAGGAGGAGTTGCACTAAAGTGGCAGTAGTGCCTAGTGGTGCTAAAATTTTCAAAAGGATTTTCTTTTCAGTTTAATACTACCTTTTATTAAAATATCTTTTTGTCTATTTGACTTATTATTTTTCATTACTCAAAACATGTGAAAATAGCTTGGCCATTTTTACCTTCATGAAGGAATTCACCCTCCTGATGACTCATTTAAAAGTGAATCTCTGGCAAATGTAGATTTTTAGAATACTGGGATTATTGACACTATTTAGCTTAATTCCAGAGAGGACCCTACACTTCCAAAAAACTCACAGTGATTAAAAAGCACTTCACCAAAAACCATATATTAAGAAACTGAATCTTCTAAATTAATGATGGTTGAATAAATGTGTTCCTCTGCAAACACAATAATGAATAATAATTTATACAATTTTTTTAAAATTTGTGTTTTCTATGTAACATGCAGAGCTTCATGTTTTATTGCATATATTCCTTGAACTGCATTAGCAATATTAGTATTTTCCATTTCTCTCAAGTGTTACTTGAAAGAATAGTGCTTGCTTTTAGCTTAGAAATATGCTCCTTTTCACCACTGAAGTGTTGTTCTGTTCTGTAGTAGTTCCTGTGCTGTCTCTGTAGATAATGGTGCACATTTACATCATCGAGAGCAGCAGCACTGCAAGAAGCAGTGATGTTTCTAAAGATAACTCCAGGCCTTTAAATTGAATTACCAATACTGAGATGATTCTCTTTGCCAAGCTGCTACCCCGTTGCTTGGCTGTCAACTTTCAGAAATTATTCCTCACTAGTGACCCGGAACTGCAGTGAATGGTTCCCAAAATAATTTTGAAAAGTGCTTGTTATGCATAAGGCATTGAGGGATCCTCTGAAAGATTTCAATTTAGTCAGCACAGTCCTTGAGAAGACTGACTTGTAGGGAGAAGACATTCTGAAACAGTTCATTACATTTACATAGATTATAATGCATTGGCGCAAAGACAAAAAGAGGATGTGCCTGCAACATGGAAAGAACTTCTATGATTTATGGTTATTTTTGAGTCTGTACCTAAAGTAAAAGTTTTCCTCACTGACTTGTGTCAGTGGCATTTATGGTTTATGACTTCTTGGAGAGTAATGGGATGCACTGGAGAGGTACTCCATGGGGTTTAGCAAAGACTGGGGAGGGACTGGGGAAAGAGATCTGTTGGAGATCACAGAAAAGACAAAACACACTGACTTAAGCTGGAACGGTGTTTGGGACAGGGGCAATGATGCTTATCTTTTTCTTACCCTCTCCTGGGCACCCGTTTATGCTCATTGTTGGAAATGGGACACCATGCTATATAAAGACTCAGTATGAAACAGCATGGTTGGGTTTTTATTCTCTAAGATGTACAGTGGTGGCCATGGAGGAGCACTCTTTCCTCCTTCTGCCTGCACTCACCCTTATTCCCTACAGAAATACAGATAACCTGCTATTAAGCAGGGCTGTGTAACAGGTATTTTTGTTGGCAATGTTCGTGCTGTTACAATCCTAATAGTGTGAACATACAATTTCAACAGTCCATGTGAACCCTGCAGCAGTTAGGCTAGTAGGCACAAACCCTCACTTCGTTTTCCCGGAAAATTTAGGTTTAGGAAAGCCCTCATATTATTTTCACTGCTTTGGGAAGGAGAGCAAATGTTTGGAATATGTGACTTCTGACCTAGTATGCTTTTCTTTAGGTTGTGGAACTGGAAAGTATCTCAGTGTCAACAGTCAAGTGTATAATCTGGGCTGTGATTACTGTGAAGCACTGGTAGAGATTGCAAGGAAAAAAGGTGATGAAGTTCTGGTGTGTGACAACCTTAACCTTCCCTTTAGGGATCAGTGCTTCAATGCAGTCATTTCAATTGGAGGTAAGGCAACACGGCTGCATTCTGGCCCTGCAAATGAGAATTTCTGAGTGCTCTTTTCTTTCCATGTGGCTTCATTTCAGTTAATTGTTTTGAAGCAGTCCCTTAGAATCACAGGAGATATAACTGTAATGAATGTGGTCAACGTGAAAAAACAAAACTCCGTTACTCAAGAGACACTGTTGACCGAGGAAATACGTGTATCACTTCTTTGTTTACATGTGGTAGAGAAAAGATTTCCTTCCAGCATGCATTTTAAACAAGTGAAAACTGATCTAAACATGGCTGCTCAAAGTTTAAACAGATTAGGTGGTCAAGACAATCTCTTGGTTTCTCCATAGGATCTGTTTTGATCAGCAAATGCATTGAAATTAAAACTTTATAGCAAAACTTGAAACTCATGTTAACTGCTATGTGTTATGAGTTCAGATTTCTCTTAGTCATGAATTAAGAACTTGAAGCTGTACAAGCACTTGTTGTCTAAAAGAAGCAGAGCATCTCAGCATCTTAACTCTTCTGACCTCTCTTTTTGAAAATATTACTCATAATTTGAGAATTATAAATTACAAAGTGTAGATAAAAAATAGAGTACCCAGTTACAGTCTACATTTTTAGCTCTAGTCTTGATTGAACTTCTTGCAGGGTTTTTTAATGCATCAACAAAAACATAAAACATGATAATTATTACTGATAGCAATCAGCAAACTACTTGAAGTGTGATACAAATGTATTTTAAAATGTATCTTTCACATGAACAGGTGGAAGGAAAGGGTGACTAATATGCAAGCAGTAATCATATTACTTTGCTTTGGTGTTGGATAGTTAACCAGTGAGCTCTACCCACATTTTAGGTCTTGTAGCATAATTTCAGTGCTTGTCAGATCAGCTGACTCTGAAGGATAGCATATCTATCTAGTGTTTATATCAATTATAAGCCAGACAAGTTTAAAAGTTCATGTGCTATTTCAGTACATTTAACAAGCATGGATTTTAATTCCTCTATAATAGAGGCATGGTATTCCTGAGTCCATCTAATTCTAAATAAAGTGGTTTTCATCCCATTACAGAGAAAAATAAGTATTAATGTACGTAGTAAAGTACTCTTCTTGGCTTTGCTGGTATAATCATATTTATAGGATTGATTTTTCTGCAGAACCACCAGAATAATTCTAACCAGAAGGAATATTTGACCCGTTAAAGAGTTTACACAGATTCTGTTGGTTGATTGTAATTTTTTTCTGGTAAACTAACCTTGTATGCGTATGCTATCTCTGTTAGTTTTGATAAAATTTTGCAGGAGGCTCTGTGGTGATATATGGCCTAACTCCATTACAGGAGAAAATATCAGTTCCCTTCTCCCTATCCTGTGCAAAAAAAATTGCTTTTTTAAATTTTTTTTTTTTTTTTTCAAAGTTTGAGAAAAGATTCATTGGAATCAGGAGTACCTGGAAACAAACAGTGACTACATAGAAGGGAAACTCTTCTCAGAGTTGTCTATTTTGTATTCTCAGCTGCTTGTGAGGGCCTAGTTAATATTAACTGCCAAGAATGCTTTTCTTGGCTTGTGCATTTTTCCCCCTTGGTAATTTAATCATTGTTTTGAATAAAGACAGGGCTAGTTGGATGCACTTTTCCTAACTATTGAAACTAGTATTGAACTAACACTCCTTCTACAACTAGAAGGAGAATTGGCTACTGTTAGGCAGCACATATAATCAAATTTTTCTGAATGTGTAGAGATGTTTTCAGCTAAGAACATATGCTATTATCTGCTGTTCTGTGGGTAGATTAAATGTTTTTCATGTAGAAGTGGCTAGCTCCAAGTCCACTTTAAAAAAATTAGGGGATCAGTCCTCTTTACATCACTGATTGAATCAAATCTAGTACTGATGGCATATAGAACAACATGACTGATGTGTCCAAGCTCAGTTCAAGTTAATGCTTCTGGGTGTTTAGAGAGAAAATAGTTGTGTTAGCTGTTTTCTGACTGTTAAAATTGGCTCATTTGTGTGCCAGGTGAATAGAAATAATGTAGGAATCTTGAAATGTAGCTTCATTTCACATTGGAGTGAAACTGGAAAATGTGGAAAGTGTCCTGGAAAAAAAATCCAAATATAGTGATCAAAAGTTTTATTTTAAATTTGACTTTATTTTTTACTAGCAAAACATAATGTAACAAAAAACCAAACCAAAATCCATGCTCAGATATGCAACGTCGACATTCTTTTTTACAATAATGAAATTTAATTTTGCAAAATTAAAGCAATGGTGAATATTTGTCTAAAATTTCTCACTAGCTCTTTTGAAAGTGTGCTGATATAAAAGTTCAAAGTATCTTTTTTACTGATACTACATTTTGCTGTATTTATTATATGATGAAAAGATTTTCTGTTTTCAGTCAGGTAAGTCTGAAAATTGTGCCAAAAACTAAAGTCAGCTTGATACCACTTAACTCTTCTGAAGGCTAGGCATTTAAGTAAACGCTTGTCACGTTATGTGTTATAATAATGTGTTATGTGTTATGCAGAGAAACAGAAACCTCCAGCTTATATATCTGACTTTTCTTGAAATCCTGTTTCTGGGATGAGATTAATTTCCTTCTTTCAGATTTTCCTATTTTTATCCATTGAACATAATCATGAAAGAGAGGATTTTGAGGGAAACTTCCATTGTGGTACCTATAAATTCAGCACTGTTGCTGACTTGCAGCAAGTGATATTTAGAATGAGGCAACTGAAATGATTGAACATGTAGAACAAGTTGAAGTTAAAAATGCTTTGTCCTTACTAGTATTCAATACATAATACCTTTCCTTTATTTGCAGTGATACATCATTTCTCAACTAAACAAAGAAGAATTAAAGCAATAAAGGAAATGGCAAGGGTGTTGACACCTGGAGGCCAAATAATGATTTATGTTTGGGCTATGGAACAAAAGAATCGTCGCTTTGAGAAACAAGACGTGTTTGTTCCATGGAACAAGGCCTTGTGCTCACGCCACTTTTCAGAATCAAATCAATCTGGAGATAAGGGTGAGTTTGTGCATACTGCAAAAGGCCAAGACATGCACCCTGCACAGCTTGTCATCTCTGAGTGCAGCTACCAAAACAATCTGCAGCCAGAAACTGATTCGAAACATTCCCGCAATATGGACCGTTGCTTACCCAGAGCCTGCTGCATGAAAATTTCTGAAGAAGAAAACAGATTTTACAGTGCTCTAGGAAGATCTTTCCGCTCATGGTTTTTCTCCAGATCCCTTGATGAATCAGCCCTGAGAAAGCAAAATGACAAAATGAAGCACTTGAAACATGAAGGAGGGTGGGCAAACAGTACTGTACCCATTCAGCATTCACGACACTGCAGTTTGGATTTAGGTCACCATGGAGCACTGTTAAATGAACAAAGTTTAGATGATGATGATGTGTTTGTGGAAAGCCTGTCTCTCAAAAAACCACAGTGGTCGCCAGCCACAGGTGCACTAAAGGATTTAAGTTTAAATGGAGGACACCAAAGCGTAGCTCAGGGTGACAAAGCTTCATTTATGAATGGCCCAGTGGAAGACAGGGACTGCATCTGTGGTTGTAATAAAGATGGTGCTGGTAAGTCTGATGCCAGCAAGTTTTTCAAAAGAACTTCAACAAGTGACTCCACTGACTCGGCTTTGGATTCAGCGGTGTCTGTTGGGGACCAGACTGATGCCGTGTTGGATACAAAGGCCTTCATGCGTTATTACCATGTTTTTCGGGAAGGGGAGCTGTGTTCTCTGGTAGAAGAGAACGTGCCTGAGCTTCAGATACTTTCTTCCTGCTACGACCATGGAAACTGGTGCATTATTGCAGAGAGAAGAGGATCATAGCTATAAAGAGAACAAAGCAGAATCCAGTGACTGAGGATTTTAAGCTGTTCCTTGTGTTACTGTGATTGTGCAGTGTGGCGTGGAACTGGAATCTTGTAGTTGTGTGCCATTCATTTTTGAGTTTTATCTCTCAATTATTTAACTAGCTAATGCAAGGTCTGTATATAGGAATATAAGTGGTAGACAATATTTATGTTTTGTTAAACTTTTATGAAGTTAAAACTGGAGAGTTTTATATTGCTTTTAGCAAATAATTGTGTTTTAAAATATACTTTTCTATTGGGAAATAAAATCTTTTTATAAAACAAGGATCAGGGCATCTTTTATGAGAAATATCCTCTCAGTAGAAAGTCTAGTCTTTGTTCTTCAGATGCTAGAAGTGTGTCACATTGCTCCCTATTCTTGAAGTCCTGTAAATGAGACATAGATGCTATGTCTAAAATTGTGCTTTTCTGTACACTGGTGGAGTGCGTGCTGCAGAACTGGGAGCAAGCATGATCTCAGTGCTACTTAGTTGGGAGTGGAGTTCTTAATGGGCAAAAAGCTATGTACCAGACAAGCTCTGCGTATTCTGTCATTTGATGATTGTATTTGGGAGCAAATGACAGCACAGATTTTGGACAGTACGTTTTACTTTTGTTTTAAAAATAATTTAATTTGTTTCTCAGATGCAGGTGAAGTTTTATGCGTTAGCTCTCACAAATACTTTATCTTAATTCCCTTTGCTGTAGTTTTTCATTGGTTATGTGTATATAAAAGTCAGAGGGATTTGTGAGAGTGTCAGTATTATGTAAAGTTCTAAAATATCAAATCCTTGAGATACATATATCTTTTTGATAAGCCTGTGAAGCCAAGATTAAATTAATAAAAATCCAGTGCATATCTGGTCAGCTGTCATATTTACTTTGCTTGTTCACTGACATGAGAATCTATATTAACAGCATGTTAAATAATGTAGACAGGAAGAGGATAAGCCCAGTTTGCACATAAAGTACAAATGCTTGTCTTGTGAAGTTTAAATGAATCTTCTGAGAACTAAATGATAATAGATTGTTTACACAACTTTCCTGTCCCCTCCAAGACACACCATCACTCTCCATCTGTAGTAGGTTGTAGCAGTTTATAGTGATGGGGATAAAAATCACCTGGCTTCAGAAGATCAGTAGTGGAACTGCCTGCAGAAGCAGGGCTAGAAGAAGCTAATTGCCTTCTTAGCACAGAATTACTCCATTCCTAGGCTTAATTTATACTCAGTGGTTACAGTGCAGGGCACACGTTCAGCTGGTGTGATTTCGTGACCTTTAACGGAGCTGCGCAGCTTCACATCCCCACCCCCCAAAAACAGAACCCCCAAACCCCTTTTGTTAACAGCAGTTTTAGAGAGACACATAATTAAGATGTCTGCCCTATTATTGAGCGAGTAGCTTTGAATACGAGGCAATGGGAGTGAAATGCCAAGCTTTTCCAGTCTATGTTGCATGAGTAGGTGGATTTGGGATTGTTCAGTAGAAACCCCTGATGGTGCTAAGTATTTTTTGATGTAGCTTCCCAGCTGTTAATTGCCACATGGTAATGTATTAGAGATTTATTTACTGGAGCAATGTCCACAAGCAATCGTCTTTGTCTTCCTCATAGCTTGGGATCCCTGTACTTTACCCTTCCTGGGTCTGTACCACTTGCACTCCCCAGAGGCCTTTGAAAATAAAAGTGTGGCCAAAGAACCATACATTTGAGACTTCTGAAATATTATTCCACTCTAAATGTTACTTTCGATACAGCCTGGGGCTGTGGCTTTCAGTTGCTGTGTATGAACCATACTTCAGAAAACAGGCAATATTCCCTGCCTTGCTGGGTCCAGCTGCTCCTGGCTGAGGGGGCTGCACCTGCTGCATCCTCAGGTTCCAGATTTAGACACTTAGTGCCAAAGTACCCATATGGCAGAGCCAGCATGGATTGTGCTGAGCTCCACACAGCATTTGCAACGTGGTTGTGTCAGACAGGGGAGGCCTGCCTCTTTTACTGGGAATTTCTGGATGAGCTTGAGAATTTTCGAAGGGAAGTCCATTGCTTCTGGGTAAGGTATGCCAGTGGATATTCAGCTCTCCTGGAATTTTGGGCTGCATTTAGGAAAGAGGTAGATTATTATCACCCTATATCCAATTCTGAAACGTCATCGTTAAATGCCAGCATACAGAAACTTTATTACACATCTGTAAAAATATTAAGTATTATTAATCTTAATTGACAGCTGGGTTTAGTTAATTGGGAGAAAAAAAATCACAGTTTTGTTATCTGCACTTCCGCAGTCTGACTGGCGCATTCAGTGTGTATTTAAGTGGACTGATGAAATGTGGGTCCAACTGAGAAAGGAAATGTGTCCATTCTCTTTAGAATATAGACTAATTATCCTTGCAAGAGACTGAATCTGTGTCAGGCTCCAGTTAAAACTTCTTGCTCTATCAGCTGTTTGAATAACAGTTGTCACCCCAAATCTCCTTGAAGTACTTTAAACCACTTTTGTGGTTTGTAGACTTTCCCTGCATTATTTGGTTTGAGCTTCTTGCCTGGGGATACTTTTCAAAAATCCTTATTTCTGTGTTGAATTTTCTCTTGCTTTGAGTTGATGCTGAGTTTGAATTGTATTCTTATAAATTCCTGAGAGAAGGAGAGGGGAGGTTTGGTAAGTGTTTTTTTTTTTTTTTTTCTTCCCCAAATACTAATTTTTCATCTGAGGATGTATCATCGCCATGTACCATAATTTTTATGGACTGGGGTCAGTCAGCTGAGGTCATGACTGTGAAGTCTGCACAGCAAACCTTTTTTCTTGTAGGCAGTCTCCCATCTATTAATGGAGGCTGCCTAGACCTGTAAGAGCTTTATCATCTCATAAGGCAGATTACCTTACTCAGAGCATGGTGAAGGTCTCTTCTGACTGCTTTCTCTTTTGAGGAGGATCACCTTAAGCAAAAAGTAATTTCCAGCAGAATCCATGTGATCCCAGGCTTTAGTAGCTTACAAAGTTAATGTGCTCAGAGAAGTGGATATACCATTAAAAAGCATAGTAAATGAATGAACATGGAAATAAAACCCAGTTGTCCTTGAATGCTTAAACTTTCAGCAATGCCAAGACTGAAAGATCTGACTGTTACAAGGTAAAAGGCAAATGTATTTTTACATTTCTTGTCTGACAAGGGGGCAATAATCTAATCTCAATTCTGCTGATTAAAAACCTGCTTCTGACTTTAGGGGACTAGGATTGCTCCTAAGATTCTTATGTAGCACTGAGTGGCACATGGAGAAGTTTTGATGATATGATAAAAATGCCCAGGTTTTATACAAAATTAGTTCAAGTGGAACTTCCTGTATATCAGTTCCTGCCCATTGCCTCTTATCCTATTGCTTGGTGCCACAACTGCAATAAAAAATACATTGAACAGGCTTATTTTTGCCGGACTAATACAATTGTAATCTTTGATAAATTTGCATTAGAAGTGAACAAGTGCCATTTTTTGGATACTAACAGTGACTAATTTACTTTCTACCAAGCTCATAATAAAGGAATTTTAAAATCATGGATGAGAAATGAAAGCTAGAAGCATTCTAGCAGACTTTTTTTCTGGTACCTATTTGTATACACGTTATTTATGAGCACAGCTCAAAATGCTGAGTGAAGAGTTGTGTTATGTTCCACCAGCAGAATATTGCTAGTGAACCACTTGGGCAGGTTCTGAATAGAAATAATAGCTCTGATCCTGCATCCTCTCTGCTATGCCATGCCTCCCTCAGACTACATTCATACCTGTTGGGCTATATTGGTATCGACATTGTGTTAAATCTGCTGTGCTACCCAATTTATTGCTCAGCACTTTTACAGGATTTGGTACTACTTCAGTACTCCAGGAAAATGAAGTGTGTCAGCGTTAAATATATACAAGTGCTTCTCTCTTTGAGTTCAGCATTTCTTACTCTTACAGTATATGAATCCTGGCAGCTAGCCATGGTTTTATCTTCCAATCTGCTGGCAAAAACTATGCTTAGGTACTGCTCTGTAATCAATTCTGTGTCCATACATGGAACATATTCTTTAGTATTCAACAGAAAATAAATCCCACTTGGTTAAAATAGAATTTTCTACAAAATTCGTGTGTATTCAGATTAGCTAATAAATGTATTAGCCACTGGAAAATCTGTGTCTTGGAAAGCTCTTAATGAGTGTTAAGTTTGAGAAGACTGTGTTAATACTGTTTTCTCATTAAGTTAGACCACAGGGGCACAATGTGAAACAGGAAAGCACAGTGATTTGCTATGAAGCAGGAAATCTCTGCCGTTTGAATCACTTAAGCTATGTCTACATCTTCCTAGAACTTGAGGTGCTTGAGGACAGCAGATGCCTCTGTTGCTCTTGTGGCAGTACCTGCACCTGCTCCCAGTGCTCAACAGAGACAAGTTGTCTTACAAATACAAACTGCCCTACTTTTTAAAAAAGCAACCAACCACCCCCCCACCAAAACCACCACTACCACCAAAAAAACCCTAGTAGGGGTGCTTCAGCAATTCCAATTATTTCTAAGCAGAAATAAAAATGCGGAAGAAGAAAAAAGAAAAGAAAGATATTATGTGTGGCACTCCTAGGTTTGAAAAGATTTCTGGATATAAATTCTCCATCCCCTTTAGCCTTGTTGACAAGGTGCTAGTGCTCTGCTTTGATGAGGGGCTTATGGATAGGACAGTGGACACAAGAATGGTGAGATGGTATTAGGTTGCCCTCTTCAGTTGTGACAAAGTAGATTCACTTCTGCAGAATTTTATCAGTTTGTTGTTGCTTTTTGTACAGTATCTCACATTCTCTTTTCTGAATGAAGAAAGTATTTCTTGTCATTTTGAAAATGTCAAAAGTAAAATAGACAAAATTCATAGCTGAAGATATTGCTTTGTACACGTGTGATGGCAAAGAAGTCTCTGTGTGCACAGTCAGATTGAAAGCTGATGCTCTTCTTGCACAGGATAAAACCAAGTCATTTGTGACAGGCATTTTGGTGAGACAGCATCATATTCTTTCTGTCTCTCTTCTGCATCTTTGCATAAGAGACTGTGCTACATTAAGCAGAATTTCTAGGAATAAACTGACCCTTCACATCTCTGCTCCCTTACCACAGAACTGACAGGATAGTCAGGTTTAATTCTGAACAAAGTGTTTCTTGTCAAAGGAGGAATTGGCCATTTGGACAGAACAAATGCTGTAGTGCAGAGAAAGCTCATATACTCCAGACAAGGTAAACCTCTCTATTTAAAAAGGGGAAAGCAGGATGTGTTGTGGCTCACTGGCCAAAGCTGCATTCCAGTATGTCCAAGAGAACGCAAGAGAAGAAACAGTGAAAAAATTAATAGAGAGCAAGTTGCACACAGCATTTCCAGGCTGGTTAAAATTCGTGTTTTCTTCCATGGTGTAGCCTGATGAAGGTCATTGTCTGTACTGAGCACTAGCAGCAACTATCAACATCAATAACCATCAAGTGCTTGCTGCTTCTTGGGATCTGACCCTCTCCACTTTACGAAGACTGGCTTCCTAGCACTGACCACTGGACCATTAAAAATGTTTGTCTGACTCCTGAGTAATGGTTTTAAATAACAAACAGATAGAAATGTATTTCTGTATATATAGATTAGATATATAATTTCTTTTTTAATGCAACCTTTTTTTTTTTCCCCCTGCGTGTGTTAAATATTTTAGTTACGTTACGATACAATGGTTAGAAGTTCTTGGTGCAATTTCAGAAAGGTGAGCAAACAAATTGACAGCCAGGAAGAAAGGACTAAACCATGAGTATGACTGAGCTGCCAGCCAGTGCATGTTTGGATCCAGGTAGTCAGAAAGAAGGGGAAGGTGCTAGGAGAATCACATTAAACAGAATAACAGAAAGTTGCTCAAGCTTGTGAAATCTGACCTGATTCAGAGAAAAATTGCCTCCAAATCTGATTCAAAGTATTCCATTGACTTTCCTAGTCTTTGTATTGGTTGTTCTCAGAAATGCCTGTTTACTCTGGGAATTTCCTTTTCTGTGGCTCAGAGGAGAAACAAAGATCCCTGGGAGGTTTAGTTCGTGTTTAATTATAAAGTAGAGCAGTTAGTTTAATAATGGAACAAATGTTTGGCCACAGTTTCACAGCAGTGTTTCCATAGTCCCTAGCAGAGCAAGCCACAGGCACACCCAACTCTTTTTCTCTCTCCTGCCTCTACCTGAGATTCACAAGGAAATAAAAGTAAAAATAAAAATCTGTGCATGAAGTGCAAACTGGGGCTGTGACACGTTCGCACCTTCTCCTTGATGTGAGTATTCAATTTGCATGATTATATTTATTTGCCATGAAAAATACCTAAGGCTCATCTGGAGAGACTGAATTCTGAAGTAAAAGGAAACTTCTAAAAGTTACCTGTGCCAAACCAGTGATTCTGTACCTGAATTTTCTCTGAGTTACTGCCATTGATTTTGCTAATGTTTGGGTCAACCTCCTAAAGGGGAATTTTGCCACAGAGAATGCATGCCTGCTATACACACCCCGACGTGTCCTCAGGCGCAGCTTTGCCTTTCAGTTCTCATAAAGACCTTACAGGAGTCGTGAACTGATGTGGTGCTGTGCAAAGCAGCCTTTCAACTATGAACTGAATTTGTAATTGACATATCTAAGAAATATCAAACAAACCATTAGTGTCTCCGAGCAGGTTAACCCCATGAGCCCTTCAATCTGCACTGGATCGTGCCTCTGTGGTAACATATTAGCCTTGGCTTACTGAGAGAAAAGAAGCCTCAAGGAGAACTAACTGGAGACAGAGTATCAGAAAACCCATGCTCAAGAAGATGAATACAAAAACGAGATTTAATATAGCAACTAAATAAACAGTTTCAACATTCTTGCACTGAACTTTGAAATAAAAAGTCATGTGCAGTAATAGCCGTTTGGTGGTAATAAATGTGGAGATTTCAGGAATGGTGACATGAAAATGAATTGTTGGCAATGAAACTGAAGTAAGGAAAAGTTATAGTTTCATGTACTTAGGTCAAAAGGCTTGTTCCCTATATATAACAAGCTATAAGATGCCTATGTGAAACCATGGAAGGATGGTCAAAAAAAGGGAGAGAGGAGCGCACATTCCCAAAATCCTACATTTAACTGACTGGACATCATTGTGGAAATGTCACTCTCGGGTGACACTTACAATCCCTTCCTCACACCCGGAGGAGGACTTTGAATGGCAGGGGTGTTCACACACCATGGTGGTCCATATCTGAGCTGCAGCTTTGTCAGGGGGTATTTGGCAGGGTGGCTTCTCTGGGGTGTCAGCTCCCTGAAGGCCACGTTGCTTTACACTGAGTTGTCAGTATGAAAATCAGCACTGCAGCCTCTAATAGAAACAGACTCGTGCTCTTTCTTAAATACAAGGGGAGTAAGATAATCAAGGAAATACCAGGGCATGATCTGGGGCTACTTTTCAGTTGGTTTGATCCCTACAGTTTGTGTGTGCCAAAGCTGGATTGTTCCTGGGTTGGTTGATGGCATGCAGAGAATAATGTGAAATGACATTTTTCTGCCAAGGCCGAGATGATTGCTATGGCTGTCATAGTGGTGTCCTGCATTTGTGTGCCTGCTTCCCTTTAGAACAAGTGCAAATGTTCAAACAAATAAGTCAGAAGGACTCAGAAATGGAAGAAGGAATATTCATAACAGTGCTGGAGAGCACCACATTTAAGAAAGAAATGTTAAATGAAGAAGTTAAAAAAATTATTAAGGGAAAGGAAGAAAAAATGTGATCATGAAATAGAAGGCAGTGTTTTTCTCATGTAAACCAGCCAAGGGTCTATTCAAAGGACCACAGGAAGTTTCTCAACATATTTTTTAATTGAGAGCTAAAAGCTCAACAAATAAATGCAGTTTCACTGAAGTCTAGACTAAAGACACTACACTGCCTGAGAGGATTAAGTGGATAATCAAAAACATTTTGTGGTTTCTGCTGTTCCCAGAGACCAAAAGTAGGGACAGAGGAAAATGAGAGATGGCAAATGAGCCAAACTGAAAAAAACCCCTCAAAAATCTGCAGAAAAAGATGACTTTCCCATATCCAGTTAGAGGCCAATTGAAAGAGTCTAAGTGTTATGAAAGACAGAATACAAACAGAGGATCTACAACTATGAGCTAAGCTCCTTTTTTTTCTTTGTAGAATTATATATAGAGAAGAGTTTAATGCTCATTTAAGTAACTATTTATTTTTTTATATTTAATGCAGAACAACTTTGAATTTTTAAAAATTATATTTGACAAATTGGAATGAGAAGCTAATTGATTCTATAATGCAATGTGATTATTTAATTATTTTGATAGAAAAATTTGAAAGAAAGACCTGATCACCATATGGTTGGAGTGCAGAGGCATTTATGGGATCATTAGTCTGGGATTTATGTAGGAAAATTAGCTTTTAGGTAACCGTGCCTTAAACAGACTCAGCTTATAAATAACTTCTCAGGGCCTAGATGTATATCAAGGTCACTTCAGATCAAGTTGTGTGATCATTATCAAACCTGAAATTCAGGTCTGTGGGATTTGGGTGTGAATGGCACTGCTGGTAGTACCAAATTTTATTCTAAGCTACTTATTATATAACTTCTCATTAAAAAACCCAGACATGTTAGATTATCTTTCAGGACTCACATGCCACTCATTTGAGATAGAGTAGCAAGGCAGAGAATACAGAACAGGGATCTGATAGTTTAGATAACTTACTGTGGAAAAGCACAGAGAGGGGCACTGGGAGAACAGAAGCACTGTCCTAAGGAAGCGAATGCAAAAATCTCTTGCTACCAGGAGACTCTATTTAGAGATTTTTGCCTGCAAGAGAACCTCCCGTGTTTAATTCTTCCCCAGCTGTACCTTGTGAAGTGATTTCTCGGCAGGGCTGGCAAAGCCCAGCACTGCACCAGTCACATCTGCTGGTCACAGCGCGTAGGGGATGGTGCTTGCCTGGGTCTGTGGGAGCTCTGCAGTCAGCTCAGGTGTGTTTGGCATTTCTCTTGCACTGCAGAATCCCTTCACAGGTGCTGAACGTTAGGTGACCACTGAGACAAGAGTCTGAAACATATATGAGTCCTAATGAGAAAGCAAAATTGGCTTAATATTTTTGTTGTTAGTCAGATTAATGATACCATACAATGAACTTCTCTAAGGTCATTAGAAATGAAAATTTAGTAAAAAAATTTCGTTTACACTTTCTAAATATTTATACATGAATTATTAATAAGGAAATCAATAATTCTGTTTTGGTAGAAACAACTCCAGAAGACCGTTGTTTTGAGAATAAATTTATGTTTATTTATTAGGACTTTATGGGCTTCAAGATCTATGTGTTACTGATATTCTCAATGTTAGGAAGGGATGTACTTGTCCTAGTTTAATACCAGGCTCCTTCATTAACCAAAGAACGTGTATATATTTAAAATAAATTCCTGTTGATTGTCCTGTGTGTGGTTCTGCTGAATATTTGAATATAATAGTGACATAGTGATAAAATACAGGTGATCCGGTAATAATACTGTTTTCTACAGCAATGGTAATATGTAAAAGTCGATTTAAATACTGTCTGAAGTGTTTCACTCAACTAAAAAAGATGAAGAAAATCTTCAATTTTCCACTAGGTGTCAGTCAATCTATTTCTTTGGTTAAATAGGCTCTGTGGAAGAAATTTGAGAGCAAAACGCTGATGCCAAGCTGCTATAAAAATAGTTACATTTTTTGTGAATACCAAACAGAGGTATTTGGAAAGAATGAGACCAAATGGATGACTTTTTAATTTCAACTGTGCCTCTATTTTTTCATTTGCTTTACATTTTCTGTTTAACAGCAGCCAAGAAAACTCCCCTAATCTCCAACCCTGATACTGCTCCAGGGAAAGAGGGGAGAAGGAAGGAAGAGAAGGAGCAGGCTGGCATTTACTATGGAGACTCTGCTTGGTTATTTCATGTCGGTCCTGATCCAGCAGCAGCAGGATTCGACCCTTTCAAGGGGAGAGTGCCTAAGACAGCAGAATTCCAACAGCTTTCAAAAAAGCTCCAAGGCATCAAGCCTTTGAACTGCCTTTGCACTAAATGGGAATGGCACCTTTCCCAGTGCAAGACATGATAAAGCCCTTGGGAAAGGTCTTGTGAGTGCAGGGGGAGTGCAGAAACATCTGTGCAGGAAAAGAGAAGACAAGATAGACACAAGGAGAGGAGTGTGCCAATATGGATTTGAAAAGGGAGACCAGACATAGCTCTTGCTAATGGTAGCCTTGGCCCCACGTTGCTGGTCATAATGGCAATTGAAGTTTACTGACCACTTGTTTTGCTAGCCTGGCCAGGATGGAGCTGCTGTGGGAAGGCAGCACCCCAAGAACATACAGGAAAGGAAATGTCAGGAAAGTGATGGTGCAGGGCAAGACGTTTGCTGACTGGAAATAGACTGGAATAAGCAGCCAGATATTGCTGCTTAAAGTACAAGAAGAAAGAAGGCAAGCATCTTCAATCTGGCTTCATAAAAACCAAAGAGCCCATCTCTTGTGTGCCCCTGTGTCCCAGATACAGTGTTTAGTGCAGTGCTCCACATACACACCTTCTCTGAACAGGCTGCACTCACATGGGCTATGGCTTCTTAGGTTGTCTACTGTGTCCTGGGTAGCTGTGTAAATCAGGACTCTTCATCCCTGAGGCTCTGTGAAACCACTGCTCTGAGAGCTGCAAGTGTCCTTCTCTAGCCCAGCCAGGTAAAGACTGGCAGGATAGCTATGGGAAACTATGGGAACAGTGATCTGAGATCGGACCAAGGGGCCGGGATACAAACGTCCAAGGTATCTGTTAAAAGAGAACAGCAGTTTTCTGACATTAATTCAATTTATACCCCTTGTCCACCAGGGAAAGGGTCAAAGACTAATTGAGCTCATGTGAGATGGAGCCCTCTCTGGAGGTATTGGTAAGTGATGCCCATAGGGACAGCAGGGGAGAGGGACTATCTCCCCAGTCTGCCCAGAGAGCTGATTGGTTTTTCTTTGGGTCCGTGGCTGCTGGGCTGTGTCACCTGGGAGTTCAGAAACTGAAAAGGAACCACCAATGTGAAATTTTATTGTCCAGCCTGTGTTTTCTACACTGACACCAGAGTGTCCTGTTATCTGTTTGGTATTTTCCAAGTTACTGCTCTGGTGTGCTGGACTGCCTCATTTCACAGTAGTGCAGTTACCCCACTCACACAGCCATTAGGCCATTACAGTCATGTGAATGTTACTGAAAAGAGGAATTTTGATGTATCTTAACACAATTACTCTCCAAATTATATAAACTAGTTTATTGTGTTTGTTATTGCATCGCTCTTCTTTGTGGCTTAAGTATTGGTTATGGTACAACAGAGGTACAATTCAGGTACAACCTGAATCTTTTTGTGGGCCTGTTTGTGCAATTTTACAAGACACACAGAATGAGCAGACTCAATGGCAACTACGGAAATCCTTCAGGCTTCCCAGTTTGCTCTTCTTGCCTCTGAAATACCCACAGCTGTATCTTTGGAAAACAAAACATGGAGTGCATCCACTGTGCCAGAGGTGGTTAGAAGACAACCAACACCAGTCCATGTTCCTCCTGTCAGTGTTGGAGGTGGCAGAGCAGCCAGAAGCAGCGTGGCCTGGGAGCCCAGGAGGTACCCAGGTCACCACCTGGAAGAAGCAGCAGCAAGGTTTTGCAGGATGAACTGGGAACCAGCTGTCCAATGTCTCTGTGCTGTCCTTCAGCAGCCCTCTTCAACCATCCTCATTCAGCTGAGCTTCCCTGCTTGGAAGACGAAAGTAAAATCAGCTGATATTTTCACAATGTGCTTTCACGCTGCAACACCAGCAGCCTCATAGTGTAACTTCAGGGACTTGAAAAAGAATGTTAAAATTGTCTTGTATTTCCTATGGTATTGAAGTGAAGGGTAAGTTTCCCCATTGGATGAGACAAGGAAAGACTTTTTCTGGAAACATGCGATCTGGAACGTGTATATCAGTGTTTGCCAAGAAACATATTCAGGTACTCTAATTAATAGCAGACCTACACTAACAATTTTTGAAGTAATGTATCTAATATAGGCTATGCTTTGGAGGTCACCAGAATTGCCTTCCACTAAGCTGTGAGCCTTTGAATACCTTGGCTGCAAGCCAGTAGAAGGTTGTTTTTCCTGGTATGGTAAATTTGGGCAGTTTAGAACCTGAATGTCACCTGTGTCTTAGCTCTTCTAGATGAGCTGGAGGCTCTAGCTTAGTGCTGCCTTTTCCTCCATCCCCCAGATATTTAGCTAAGTTGTTTAGCTCTTGCCTACTTCTAAGTCTCATACTTTTCTTCCTTTAATATGGTGTGATTCAAATCAAGCTCATCCAAAAGGTTCTTAGAACTTATTAATGCAGGTGTGTTGGTTTGTGATGGTGCAGGGCTGGAGGAAGGAGCCAGTGCTCAGGATGAGCCAGGAGTATCCATGGGAGACTTCACAACTGCCTTGTCATATGTGCCTTGGCCTATAACAAACCTACAAGAACCAAAACCCAATAAAATTTGCTGATTCTGTTAAAACTGCATGTCTACTCAGGAGCGATGTCTTTGTTGCTGGAATCGGTGCTGCTATTGCACTGTGTTCTCTTCCTGCTATTCACAAACATCCAAGATTTCTAGCTCAGCTGTGTTTTCCTCCCAGTTGACAGAAACCTTGGCTGTGAAGTGTGGGAATAAGACTTGGGATCTGCTGCAGTCGAGTTTTATTTTGCTGTTGAAATTCTCACCTCTGTGAAATCACTACAGAAAAATGTTTTTATTTATGATGCTTTATTTATTTTTTATTTCTATGACACGTACTTCAGAAATGTAAGAACCCTCCTTTGTTTTTCTGTGTGTATCCAGCTTGTTCCCAAGAAACAGTGTGACTGCGTGTTTGTTGGAGTTGGAGGCGGGAGGGAAGTGTTGGCTCCCAGTGCCTGCCCCAGTTAAACACGTGGGAGCTCTGGCTTTCCATGTGTGGCTGTGCAGATACCTAAGTAAAACAGTTTCCTATAGAGGTCTTCAGGGCGGTGCTTTCTCCTGCTGAGATGCTGGAATAGAAATGCCTGCTGGCTGTTTTCCTTTGAGGCTGGTGCTCCATCCTTGTACAGCACAGCTTTCTGATAGCTGACTTCCAGTGAAACTCTGAAATGTTGAGCAGCTGAAGACCCATCATGTGCCTGTCACTGCAGGGACTGTTGGCCACTGGACAGAATTACTGATCCTTAATTACAGTGTCTGTACAGACAATGAAGGGCCTGGAGCCATAATCAGATATAAAAAGGCTCTGAAACAAATCTATAGGCCAAGTTCTATATTTATGTAAAGCCCTGACAACTGGGAAGGCAGGCCAACACAAGTTATTAATGCCAACATATTTTTATCATGTAAATGTGACTGTGTAGTTAGTGATGATCAAGGTTTCTGCATATGGCATTGTAGCCACACACACAAGAAGTTATTTCAGCCAGTTGGTTGCATTTGAGAGTGAATTTCATACTGACAGTTCTGTAGTGAAAGGAACTTACTATACTTGATGAGACCAAGAAAGAAGCAGTTTTCCCCAGGTTTTTGGGGTTTTTTTTTGGAACAACTGAACTGATTTGGAGACTATAATTCCCTGAGGAAGCTATGTTCAGCTATAAATATACTCTGAGCTAGCTCAGTGGGTTTATCTGGATTGGGCCTAATTTATAGGTATTGCATTGGACTCTCAGAGGGGGCATATTTCTTATACTCTGTAGAGCAGTGATGGGTAATAAGGGAAAATCTGAGATACCTCCTCACAAAAAGCTTAACAAAAACATACCTCCTAACAAAAAGCTTCCTCCATCACTGTTCTGAATGTGAACCTCCCAGCTGTCCCAGAGCAAACATCCCAGGGGACAATTGGCATCTTGAGGCAGAGTTTGTCTGCAGGGAAAGCAGAAGATGAAATAAGAGCTATGCTTCTTTGGCATTGTGAGTGTTTGGTTCTAAATAATAAATCTTTTTTAGAAGTTAAACCTAAATAAAGGTGCCCACAATCACCACCCCCACTGCCTGTGCTGTTGGGTAGCAGGAGGAGAGACCTGGTAGTGTTAAGTGTGCTTTTAGCTGGAGCCAGGCATCTGCCCCCTCTGCAGGTAAATTTCCTACATCAGAAGAGAGCAGGGCAGTGAGGCAAATTGTGGAATTGGGGTGTGTAGGTATCAGTCTGAATAAAGAAAGTTAAATTATTACTGTGAGTAAGGTTATGGAAGGAAACAAGTTAAACATACTTCGTGGTGGCTCTTGGAGAGTATTTCCCCAGAGGAGAACTGCTGGCACGGAATGGCATGGCAACTGCTGGCATGTTCTCTCCTGTGTTTCTACCCTCTCTTTAAAGGCAATAGGAGAAGAAGGTTAAATTTACCTGTTTAAAAAACATGATGAGGAGATTAGTATTGTCACTGTTCATCTGAGGTCGCAGCATGACCTTGAGGAAGTTGATAGGTGACTACCCAAAGCACAGGATGAGGCAATTTGGAAAGAGTTGCTACAATGGAGAGTGACATCCATGGAGCAGTAGGCCTAGGCTTGCTCATATTTATCAAGAAAGAAAATAGGTACTTTTCGACCCATCATAGATTCATCACAGGAAATATGACAGCCAGAGAGATGAATGAAAGCCAAAGTAATTTTTACTAGGCCTAGAAATACCGTGCTGAATAGTGGCTGGTTCACCCTTGGGAAGTGTCTGTGTATGAGTCTCTAACACTCGGACAAATGCTGTCAGTAGGCTCCAGCTCCAGAGAGAGGTTGTGCTCTCGTACTTTGGTCTCTCTCCTGTTGAAAAGTGACTGGGTGCAACACTTGCCACCAGAAGCAATGCAGAATGAGGCAGCTGACTTCCCTGAAGACGCCAGCTTTAGCCACAATTTGGTAGAATTGGCTGGCAGAAGAGTATGTCCAACCAGTTCATTGCCATAGTGGGTCTCAGTTCAACAGGAGCAGGTGAGTTGTGGTATAGGACACATGAGAAGCTACAGATTTCTTGCTCTTGGACAAAAATAGTCAAATATCTTAAAACAGATCAAGATCTGATCAAGTTCTCATCCCAGCCAGGGAAGCTTCTAGACAGTCCCTCCTCTTACACATGCAGTTTAGGGGAAAGACTGGTTCAGAACTTGAGCTCTCCAAGAGGGTGGTGACAGGCCCCTTACCTTGGAGCATTGCTAAACGTGATGCAATCTATAAGCACCTATCCTGAGCCTGTGAAAGGTTTTGTATCAAATCAGAGGCAAAGGGAGAACGAAATGAGATACCAGGATCTGAGCCTGACCTGAATGCAGTACTGTTTCTGGCAGGATGGAGAAAATGTCACAGGCAGAAAAAACACATAAGCATTGTAGAACTGATTGAAGCAGAGAGTTTACAGGGTTTAACAGGAGGTTTGCAGAACAGAAAGTGGCCATGGAGAAAAAAGAAGGACTGCAACAGCAGTGAATGATCTCAGAAGCTGTTGTTGCTCAGCCTCCACTTCTCCTGCAGTGTTCAACAGACAGCAACCAGAATAATTTTATCTGCGATTGGGAAGCATTTGGGGGGTTTTGATGCTTTTGTGAAGTGTGCATCTTTAAATCACATACAGAATGCTTGATTAATAATCAAGGTAAAGAAAGAAATTAGTATTTTTCAGCATCTCCTCAGCAAACATTTCCTTACAAAGGGCATATCCTAGGCTATTCTCTGTGTAGTGCCTTGAAACAACTGCAAACTATATGTATATTTTCTTATCCCAGTTTATGATCCCCTGGAGCATGATAATGGGTACACAACATTAATCTGATTTGTTTAAGAATATTAATCCAATTTTTTGTTTAATAGTACAAATCTGGGCGCAACTGATAACAAATACTTGCAGCATCTTATCTCTTTAAGGAGACAGCTAAATGCAGTGCCATTCATCACAGTGATAAGTAGTTCCTCAGGCACAAATAGGCACATTTTGCAGGCCGTGTGTGATGCCGACCAGATACAGCTCTGTTTTCTGTCTGCCCTGCGTGGCGCTGTCCACAAAGAGCTGTGAGCAAGGGCAAAGCAATACTCTTGGCAAATCCTTCACAAGTGTTGGGGTTTGCTGTCCTGTGAACGTCTCCAGCAAATTTTAAACAAAATCTAGGAATCTGTTTTAGCAGGAGCATAGACTGCAAATAAGACTTCAGTCTCGCAATCAGCCCAGCATTTTGTCTGAAGCTGGATTTATTGTCTTTCAGTCAGGCTAAAGCTGATGTCTGTGCAAAAGCAGCCCCAAAGTTTGCTGTGTTGAGAAGAGCCCTGCAGAGCAGAGGTCACCTGGGGTGTGGGGGTGATGCAGTGCTTGTGCTGTGTCATGATCCTACAGCAAGGTGTTGTCTTTGTGACCCAGTGCTGGCTTCAGGTTCTGTAACCACTTTAAGGTTACTACTATGAATGTATGTTACCTGGGAAATGTGGAAATACTTAAGAAAATCATACTCATAGTCCTTTAAATGGCAGTATTTTCTCTTTTTCTTTTATCCCTGAGTTTATCTAAGCATTCTTTTAACCAGGTTTATTAGCTCTGATATGTCAAAACTTGTTCCTGTGATTAGCATGCAACATTAAGGTTCAAATTTTTTATTTGCATCTCTAGTTCAAAATCCTTTATGCTTTAGCTCCCCATCACAAAATGCAGTTGATAGCACATCTGTTTCATGTCTTGTCTATCAAAAGTAATTTGATTTAGAAATCCTCTGGAGTTGTGTATAGACAAGAAGCAGCTTGAAGGAAAATTTGTTCTCAAAGGAAAATTTGTTCTCGGCTCGTCTTTTGGATATTTTTGTTTCAACTTCTTGCAAAACTTGCATTTTCAATTTATGATTACCAAAGCAAAAGAATAATTTTTCTTTTCTCCTTTGGTGTTCTGAGGAAGTCTAACTAGGGAAGACAAGACACAGAGGGCATAAAGTTCATGTAGGAAAGCCAACTGAGGGGCAGTCTTAAGCCATCCGAAGAGCCTGGGCTGAGTTCCTATTTATACCAAAGGTTTTGGGATTATTCATTCATCTCTCAGGCTGGGGCAAAATCTGGCAGGGCAGTGGAACGTGGTGGGTGGGTAACCAAGTCCTACACAGCATGGAAAATGCTCATGCCCCAAATAATACTTCTGGAACCAGTTTCTGTAAGAATTAGGCAGAAGAGAAGGGCAGAGCAGAGTGAGCTTGTTTGTTTAGACACACAATGTTTGCCTTTATTTCTCTCTATCTTTTCTAAGGGCTGTGACGGCACTTCCTTCCTAGTTCATTTGTGAGGCTGCCTGAAAGGGATATGTCTAAATAGGGGTCAGAGCGACTGCAGGGCAGTTTGCTTGTTTGTTAAACAATATGGGAAGAAAACAGAGGCCATGAAGAATACTTCCCTCCCCTCAGTGCCCCAGGGAACATTCTTTATAAAACTTGGCAGCAACTCTTTCATCGCAAACCAGCAAACCACTACATAGAGTGACTGGCCCTGGAAACTGTTTTAGTCATTTAACAGCATAGGAAGAGGAGTCAAAGGAAAGATTAAAAAAAAAAAAAAAAAAAGAAAAATTGTATAAAGCCTCAGAGAAAATTTCTACATCAGTAAGACAGAATGTTTCAACAGTAAGAAGTTTGTTGCAGTTTTCAAGGAAGTAAAAACAAAGAGTATGATAAGCTTGACTTGTTATATGGTGCATTATAAAAAAAGAGCATAGTAAATATCATGTCATATCCCAGATTTTGCTGCTGATCAGTTTAAACAAATGTTCTCTCTGACAGTGACCATTGCAAGGCTGTTTGGACACCAACACAAGAAACTTCCTGCAGGCTCTTGTGAAAAATACATCCAGAAGTAAGTCCAAGTGACTGGTTCATTTAATTTCATCAGAAATTAAAAATAACAGGAACTTTGATACATATATTTTTATCCTAGCTCTGCAAAAAACTAGCAGTGAATTCCAAATGTAGATTTTCAAATTCCAAATTATGAAAAGAATTACTTTTATAAAACAGCTGATGGTGCCAGAAAACAGCTTGTTTTGCCTTTTTTCCCCAGACGACTCGGTGAGACTGTGAAGCAGTGTCTCTAGCCTCTTTTCTAGCAGTAAACTGGGGAAATGGTTCTATGCAAGCCTAAAACTTTAGATACTTAGACCTTTCTAGGGTCTGCTAGTTGCTTAGGTTTTTATCAAATACATGCCTAATAATGTGTTAGTGTGTTAGCCATGACTGGCCTGCTTAAACCTCTGTGCTCCTCAGCAGCAGGGCCTCTGAACTCTCTCGGTGCTCCTGACATGTCATTCATTCCCTCATCCATCTTGCCAGGATGCTTGGGACACAGCTGCCCCTCCTTCCCCAGTCCCATATGCCTGTTGAACTGAACCTAGTTCAGTAGCTACTCTGCCTGATCTTGTTTACAACTAACGTGACAAGGTGAATGCTTTACCTAGAAGGTTGTATGATAATTTTACACATAATCATTTATTCTTGTCTTAGGTTGGAAAGGTGGAGAAACCAAATGTGAATGTAATTTCTTCTAGACTGTGGTTCAGACATTAGCTAGAAAATCTTGACTCTTCTACTTGCTCAAAGTCATTCTCAAAAGGCCTCAAATGCAATTTAATATGTTTTCAGAAGTCTCCAAAGCCCAGTAAAGGAGCTTGCAGGCCAAGCACTACGTAGTATTAGTGCTGCTGTGGGTACCATTACAGTTCTGGGATTCATGAGCAGTTGTGACCCCATCTAAATGTTTCTACTCGAATGAATACTTGTCCTGCATCATTAGGAGTATGTGTTTCTATGCTACATCCCCCTGTACTTGGCACTGGTGAAGCTGCATCTCAAATCCTATGCTCAGTTTTGGGCCCTTCACTGCAAGAAAAGCATTGAGGTGCTGGAGCAAGTCCAGAGAAGGGCAATGGGGCTAGGGAAGGGTCTGGAGCCCAAGTCCTGTGAGGAGTGGTGAGGGACCTGTGGTGGTTTAGTCTGGACAAAAGGAGGCTCAGAAGGGACCTTATTGCTCTCTGCAACTGCCTGAAAGGAGGCTGTAGTGAGGTGAGGGTGAGTCCTTTCTCCTAGTGAAAAAGTGACAGGACAAGAAGAAATGCTCTCAAATTGCTCCAGGCGATGGTTGGATTGGATATTAGGAAAAATCTCTTTGGAAAGGGTTGTCCAGAATTGGAACAGGCTGGCCAGGGAAGTGATGGAGTCACCATCCAGAGAGTTATTTAAAAGATATGTGGATGGGGCACTTGGGGCACAGAGCAATGGAGGCTTGGCAGTGCTGTATTAAAGATTGTACTCAAACATCTTAGAGGTCTGTTCCCTACAGATGAGTTCTGTGGTTCTATGCATACTTTGAATTGATGAGGAGCATAGCAGAGAGATGGGATGCCCTTAGGGGAAGAGGATTACTATCAGTTCTCACTATGGAAGATGTGAAGCATCTACTTTTCCCCTCACTGAGAGGTAGAGGCTTCACTGTTGCTGAGGATTACAGGAGGCATCACCAGAGTTTTTCAGCTTCAGTAATTTGGATGTACTTCTCCCAGTCTTAGACAAGGGAGCACTGAAGCACAAGGAGGGCAGGTGCCATTCTCCAGACACATTACCTTAATGAATCTTCCTCTCTTTTTAAGAAGGTCTAGAAGGATTTCAAAGCTGCTTTTCCATGTAACCAAAATAAGTTTTCATTGCTATCTGCTGAATGAAATTGTTCATAGGCAGTAAAGTTTTACCATTTGCTTCCTTTTACTTAAGTACCAATTTTAATGTAGTTCTAGATTTGGAGGCATATCAGTGAGGTGTGATATTCAAAATCAATTTATATTATTGCTCATATTATTGTTGCTGTATGATTTATTACTTGTTTTATGCTTTGGAAGCTTTAGTTGATAAATTATGTAGGTGACAAAGGCTTCAAGAAGAAGTGAAAACGCCCATGTGCATTCTTCAGACATTCTGTTGAGAGAGAGAAATGAAAAGAGTACAGACTGCTAGAGATTATATGATTGAGTTAAAACAAATATTTTAGTATCTTTGCATTCCTTTTCATATGTTTAAATGGATTACTTAAAATATGCTCTACTGTACAACTGCTCCCAGAGATTTGAGTAAAAAAGTAGCCTATTAACAACCACACTAACCACAGTGTTTCTATGAACTTGAATTATAGCCCAGCTGAAGATTACGTGTTTTAACCAGCTCATAACAGTGCCTTGACTGAAACTTATTTCCTTTTAGCTGTTTTTGAAGAAAAGGCAAATACTTGCCAGATGACCCACTTGTTTCAAATAGACCTGTCAGGCTGTTCACTAAACATGTTGGAAGTGTTTGGCCAAAACTTTAGAAGAACTATTTCTCTATTACACACACCTTGCACACCATCTCAGTCTGGGCAATCTACTTCTGGCACTAGCTGGCTTATTTTAAAAAATGACAGTCCTCTCAAATTACTCTCAAGTGTTTTAATTGATGCCACCCTTTATTGAAATCCCCATTTCATTTGCTAACAGTCTTTCTATGTCTCTAAAAAATGAAGGTATAAGTCCCCTCAAATCAGAGCAATCTCGGCTCACCTGTCTACCAGCTTATAACATGCTTATGTCATCATATAATGGAAAAAGCTGTTTAATTTTCTTTCGCTGGAAAGCATACATAACTGCACCAGCCCTTTTAACACTCTACCTTTTCAGTATTTGAATAGCAGTATTCCTTCATTCACTGAGAATTCTGTTCCTAAGGGACTTTTTCACTTTTAGTGTTATAAAGCCTTAAGAAATATCTGTGTGGTTTAGGAGCAACTGTGATATTCAGACCCACCACATCACCCTTTTATTACTTGAGCTAATGAAGTGACTAGCAGAACACCGGACCTTGCTGTAGGTCTTTTTCTTCCTGTAGTAAGGAAAGCCCCCCCAGCCTATGGAAGACTGGATTTGATTCCCTCTATGATGGGGAAATCTTGCTTACCATTTATAGATCTTTCTGGGTTTTGAGTAAAAGTTAGAAAAGCAAAGAGGTCTCCCAGTTGTGTTGTAACCTCCCCATGCTGACCTTCATGCTCTTGGCCCATAGTGGGAAGGCACTGCATCTTCTAATTCAGGGGAAATTCCACTTCAATAAAATGTAAGCAAACTGCTCTCCACAACTAATTCTTAGAGAAAGACTTGTTCATCAGCAACTTCAGAAATAATTGGATATTTTATTTTTCACACTAGATTGTTTCTCGCTCAGCAAGACAATGCTACCTGACACTTCTTAAAGGTCAACTGCTAAGTCCTGTAATCATAGCAAATAATGAAGAGAAGACCTTTGTTACATCTTTATAATGCTTTATGGATGCTAGGAAGCGATGATTCCAGGGTTTGAGCATGTGCAGTTTTAAATTATGTTCTTGCTGCTTCTCAGGGAGAGATTGTCCCACAGTCACAAAGACCTCTTGCTCTGTGGAAAATGCCTTTTCCTTTCCTTCTGCCTCATATTTTCCATTAACCAATTTTTATCCCAACTTGTACACCCACTCAGCTAGTCTGAACTCTTCTTCTGTTATTATGACCCTCCAGTGCTAGTAGACATTTACTACATCCCTCTTGTCTAGTGGCCAGACTGTGTCTTGAATCTCTTTCTATAAATGTGCCCCTTCACTGCCTTAATCTCTTTCGATGGAATTTTTTCTTCTTTGAATTCTTTCCCATGCTACACTGCATTTTACTGTCCCTGGATTCAGCTTGCAAGTTCATTTCTTGCAAGAACTCTGGACATCTCAAAATATACAGGAAAATACAGTAGGATGGTGCAAAGGAGAGGAGAAATTTAGCAAGTCTCAAGAGCTTGGGAGAGTGCTCAATGCAAAAGGCACATGGGTGCAAGCACTGCATATTAGCATCAGATCTTCACCTCAAAGCTCTGGTGCTATTCACTAATAATTTTAGAAGTTGATACCTTTCCTTGCGAGAGAAGTAAAATAGTTCTGGTTTGACAGATGAGAAATAGACAAAGATCTATTGAAATCTAATGAAATCTCTCATTTTCAGAGATGCAGTCAAGGGCTGTATTGAGAAGTTATGGTGTAACAGAGATGAAGGAATTAGCATTTTTAAATACATTGCTCCATTAAAACAGTATCATGTTTTCATTCCTTATGATGGAACTTATGTAGTGTCCTTATGTAGGACACTGCTTGCAGCATTTAGCAGATTTGTGTATAACAGTTAATTTTCATATGTCTTAAGTGAAAATATCCACCTTTTATATTGTAGCCCAGGTCATGGATTCTGTTTTCATATTAACTTTCTCCTGGTACAGGCTACTGCAGGTACTAGGTACTGTTCTTTTCAAGGTCCTGTACCAGACTGCAGATACTGCTTTGCCTCATTTCAGTCTCCCTTTCTCTGACTGCCCATGTGTGTTAGTGACATCTCTGGCCTTTACGGTGAAGGCTACTGATTATTTACAGCTTCATAAATATCTAAATGTGGAGTGCATTACTTGAGGAATGACAGTGAAATATGACTTCTTCCATTTGAATTTTCCAGAAGGAAGAACTGAAACTCAGCATTACTGAAGCAGAGAGCAGACTGCACCTGCGTTACACCAGGGATGCCATGTACACAGCTATTCACTCCAGCACCTGGACAGAATGGAACAGGGACCCAGTCTGCACTTCCTCTGTGGCAACTACTGCTTTTTAAAGCAGGAGAGTGTCCCAAGAGGAGCCAGTGCTGTCCTGAGTGACAGCTGACAAGAAACACAGACATGGAAAATTTAATTCGGTTGTTCTGCTACAACACGGACATCTGCAAATGAAGGTGCCAAGAACACATTCAGGAGGCTGAGGCTACTTAGAAGGTTCAAAAATTAACTCAAGTTTTAGAAATGTTTAGGAAAATGCTAATTTGAATGTAATATAAATGCATTTTAAACAAAATTCAGTGTTAAGCCTTAAGGTAACAGAGGAGTGTCATGAATTAGTGTGCTTAAAAATCAAACAAAACCAGCATTACAGAAAAAAAATTAGCTCTAACTCCATTTGTTTCAAGGGCCCAAAACTGTGAATAAACCAGTTCGTTTTTTTTTTTTTTTTTTTTTAATGTTCAGTTGTTTTAATATTGACTTGGGAAGAAAAAAGATTCTTTAACAGCCAAACAAATGACAGTTCCTTTTCAGAAAGGTTCTCTAAAACTCTTTGGTGAGTGAGAGCTAATACCATGGCAACAAGAGGTTTGCTTTTGCCAGACTCTGAAGCAGCATCCCGTAGTGCTTCCTGGGGAATGAAGTGGGAATTGATAGCAATCAGGACTTTGGGATGCTAAGACAGAGAAAAAATAGGATGATGTTGGTAACTGAAAGGCATCAGGCCTTCTCACAGCTGCTGTGTCAGACAAGCCTCACAAATCAAAACCCTCCTTCAGATGCCCTAATTATATTTCTGTTGGCTAAGACTTTAAAAACTTTAAAAAGTTGCTTAACAGCTGTCTTTGGCTTGGTTTTTCACCTCAGTCAGTTGTTTGTATATCCTCCTGGCCTCCTCTTTGGCTTCCTTTCGCTGCTGCGTATGCTTTAACTTTCTCCAATTACTTTTACACTTGCATTTTTTGAAGCAAACTTATGACTCCACAACTCATCATGCCCTCATTCTCTCTTTAGAAAATAGGAAAACCATGAATTATTTTCCAGCATTGCATACTGCTGGTTTCCACCCTGTTAAATTCAAGCATACCTTTCTACAAGACAGCAGCAAACCAGAGGTTTTTTCTCACTATTATAAAAGTATGAAGCAATTGACCAGGGAATGTTTCTGTCCAGCTATCTGCCATTCAATGTCCTGTCTTCCAAAAACTTTACTATTGCCTTTAACAATAGTAAAAATATCAGCCTGGGAGAGGGCAGGGGTGGCTCCGCTGTTGGCTGTAGTATGTAAAGAACCAGAAGTAAGAAAAACACCTCCCCTTCTGGGTATGAGAGTGGAAGGAAGAATGAAGAATAAAATAAAACTCATTATGAATATCCAATTTTAAACATTTAATAGTGCACTTATTGAGTATATTCTGTACAGACATCTATAGAGCAAGTTAAACATTTTCCTTTCTCTCGTGTAGATCATACTCATGTAAAGCACATTTACAATAGAAAACATACTTGAGGTACAAAAACCCAAAAAGAATATCTGAGGTATAAATACAGGTATATTTTAAATAATCTTTATCATGCTTAATCTGTGTTTGACATTACACTGTGGGCAAGTATACATGTTTACAATAGAATGGTATGTACAACATACAATTTTACAAATTCAAAAGTGTTTGATGTAGAAGAATATACAAGATTTTCCTACTCATGAGGAACATTGTTACTGGAAGTACTACATTATTTGCCATTATAAAAAAAAATCTTCATCAAAAAGCTTAAAATAATACTGACAATGGTAAAAAGGTCTCAGTCAAGATTCCATCTTGCAACTCATTCATACCCTAGCCACAAAATACATTTATCACTTAATACTGCACCTTGAAAGCAAATCTTTACCTTTACAGTAAAACCTACAGAAAGACATCTTTCCAGAGGACCTCAGGACTTCCTACAGTTCATACAAGTTGATTCTCAAGAAGGAGGAAATAACCCAAAGGGTTTAAAACACAACAAAACCTAAGACAAAACTGCACCCTCCTTTCTGGCCCCTAATATAACCCTCCAAACTGCTCACATGCAGGTTCTGTTCATGTTAACATGCAGCTTTTAGGAAAACAGGCAAAGGAGGGAGAGTAAGGGAAAGAGCTTGTGTGACTCTCCCTAGCCAAGTCACCCCAGCTGCTACTGCAGGAGTCCTCCCACCTCCTGGCACCACAACTTCAGTGTTGACTTTTTCCTCTTGAGCCATTAGAATACAATAAAATATATAAAAGCTCATTAAAACACCTATAGATAACGCAGGTAGGAGTAAAAGCAGCAGACATTTTGGTTTTTTTTTAACGACTGATATTATTGGCTCTCCTCACTGTTGCAGACATTTCATTTCTAAGCTGCTACATTGCTCAAAAGCATATTTACTTAAATTTTCTTAAATAGGTCATCATCCTAAAAGATCATCTGGATAAGTAGTGGAGAGTAGCTGAAGCAAGCCTCTTGTAACATCTGCTTAGGGTTTTCAACAAGTTTAGAGCTGAGGAAAAGGCAGAACTAGAACATTTGACGGATGGCTACTCCTGGTCCACAGGGGAGTCCCATTCTAGGTTCAACTGTATCCAGCATACTAAAATCCATTCTGGTTCCCTATCAGTGTACCAGACACATTTCAAGTTCGACTTCTTCTATCCTTTCAACCATTAACACACTCATTCACACTTTAATCTTTGTGCAAACCTTTCTCTGCTTATCTCAGTGAGAACACATTGAAGAGTACCAACTATTCCAGTGGATACATCAGTCCCTCAATGCACTACAAATAAAATGACATGAGTATGTACATAAAGCTAAGTATTTCACATGGGAATGATGAGCCTTCACGATATTTCATAATATATTTTGCATTTAAAGAAATTTGCTTCTCAGAAGCAATTCAAACCATCTAATAGTAAATTCTTTTTTTTAAATTTTCATTTTTTGCACAGTTTTCCTATGTATTCCAGTCGAGGCCTACACTATAGACCTTACACAGACAGGAAGCAGCTTTAAAGTGTATGTTATGGCCACAGTCCTAGAGTAATGCTCACAGTCAAGTTCTCACGCTGTCATCCCTCCACGAGGCGACGTGCAGACAGAACACAGGTCTGGTCTGCAGCGTGCAGGTCTCAGCTTTGGGCAATGTCTGCGCTGCTGAGGTGTGGAGCACATGGCTGTTCCTCTTCA
This sequence comes from Vireo altiloquus, assembly GCA_013396875.1. NCBI lineage: Eukaryota > Metazoa > Chordata > Aves > Passeriformes > Vireonidae > Vireo > Vireo altiloquus. The sequence goes on along the minus strand of VZRF01001720.1, from coordinate 1,169,618 downwards.
GTAGTCACCTGGATTTTACTTCCTTGCTCTCATGACTCTGCTGACTGAAAGAGTCTCGTATCTTAACAACTTCTGATGCACACAAGTGTCCGAAAGACTTGGTGTACCAGTCTGGCATGTGGCCCCTGTGGCGTGCAGGAGAGAGTAATGATAAGGAAGGGATCAGTGACTTTATGTATTTTCTTAGTCACAATCAAATATATATCTATCTGGTTAAATGCCTAACTAGGAAATCCTTAGTACTGCTTACTGCGCAGCTCAACCTTACTAATATATAGATTTGCTCAAAAACAAGTTTGCCACAGTAAGGAAAAGTTATGGAAAGTTTTATGACAATCCGGTCCTCTTTACTAGCTTAATATTAAAATTAACATGTCCTTGCATCCAAATATAACTGTCAAAGGAAGGGGTGGGGCTGTATACCAATAGTGATGGTGGAGCACATACTGGAGGCTTCTAATGCAACAAACTATACCTGCTGCCAGATGTGCACCAAAGCCAACTTTGATGTCTCAGAGACCTGTGTGCTTGTCTTTGAGAAGGATGTACTACTAGCCAAGCTAAAGTCTGTTGAATTGTCTAAGTTTTCCACTGACCATACTGAAACCATAGAAGAAAATTAAAACCTCTGAAGGACAAAGTGGGATTTCCTACCTTAAATCAATTCTGCACATGTAGGTAAGTTTTGATTTTCCTGACCCGCAGGGCTCAATCAGATACCTCGACAGGAGCACATTGACTCTAACACCTGCCACGGGGGCCCGGTCGTGGTCCACTGAGGTTGCTAGAAGCACACAAGCTCCTTTGGGGAAGTTTGTCCTCCATGTTCTAAGAAAAGAGAAGGAAACCAAAAGTCTTTTACTTGATAAACAGTCATTCAAACATCTAATAAGAATTCAAATTAGGGACAAAGAAATATTTACTAATATAGCTGACGTTATAAAGAAATAGGCAAGGCTGCCATATGTGTAGGATATAAACATCATTGCATATGAAAGTCTTACCTTAAGACTACGAAGTCCCTGGCTGGGTGAGGTGCCATGCTGTTCTGGACATACTGGTATATATCTGTCTGGCTATCCAAAGGCTCAATTACTTTTGACTCTATGAGATCTTCATCCCAAAGATGCTGCTCTTTGAGTAAACGATTTAAAACATCCTCTGGCGTAGCTGAGATCTCAATGGTAGTTTTCCATAATCGGAGTGGGGGACCTTCACACACCTGGGGAAAATTAGCAGAGTCCTTAGTTTTCCTCTTCCCTACACTTTCTTTTACAAGTTTATTTTTTAAAAATGTTGTTGAAACACTTCTCCATCTGCTAGTTCTGAGCTGTACAAGATCAGAGATGAGAAACTTCCTACTGCCTGCATAGTGACTCAGCTTGTTAAGGCTTTGCATGCATTGAGTGAAGGCGTGTAAATTCAATACAGTGAACATTCCTGGGCTGGATAAACAGAAGAACAAAAATCAGTGCATGTTAGCAAACTACTGCTGAAAGACGAGGTGTTTTTATGTGATGTGCAACTGCATCAAAAAGTTAAGATTTTTTTCCTAGTATCTATCTGCAAAGTGTGCTCAGTACACAAAGATGTGTACCGAAACCTTCTGTAATATCCTACTTCACAAGTGAGCTAAAACCCAGAGCTGTGGTGTGAGTGATGGGGTGCATACCTTCTTGTATGCCAGGTCTGCTTGCTCTGATGTGGAGCAGCTGACCCAGCCTTTAAACTTCTCCTTCATCTCCTTGAGCAAGTCATCCACACAGTCCTGGAGGTAGCAGTGGTAGTCAGAGGGCTCAGTGTTGCTGCTGCTGCCCCGGAGCTCCTCCAGGCTGAGGGGACGCAGGTCCTGCTCCGTGTACGAGTTCCGACCCCGGCTCATTTCTTCAGGTATCTGAGGGGTGACAAGGGTGAAATCATCCTCCTGCAGCTTTCTCCCCACATCACTGTGTTAAGTCTAGCAGCTCAACAGCCACAGGGAGCTGTGTATGTTAGTTTTTTAAGTGATGGGATGTGCATGTGTCAGGTTAAGCACTCAATATGAAGAAATGCCAAAATTAAGTTTGTGACTATGATTTAACTCAAATTAGTCTCTCTTTTATGGGGTGTCTTATTTTATTCTGTGGAGTATCCCCCTTTACTACACTAGATTCATTCCCAAAGCACATTTCATTTTATACTGCAAACTGAAGAAGAAGGGAACAGTTGTCAGCTGCAAGAAAAGAGACAGGCATGTCTTCAGCTGAGGGCTCTGAAAGGATTTGATGACAGTGAGGAAAACCAGGACTTGACTTGTCTGGTTCTCCACCACAGGCCCTAGAGGGAGCATGCTTTAGTTCCTACAGACCCTTGAATCTATGGTTTGACAGTGTTACATTCCAGGATGCTTTTGTGGCCTGTCTTGCTAACTCTTGGGAATTTAAGTATAAAATGAGCACTGAAATTCCTGGAAATAGCTTCTTGCTTTGTAATTAGAGCTGAGGTTCACAGACCCTCATGGCTGCACAATAAAATCTTGAAAACGCATTTCAAATGCAGCTTGGATGCAACAAGAATGTGCCAAGCCCCACAATTGCCTCCTGACTTTAAAGCACCAGTGCCAACAGAACAACTTTCTTCTCTTCTGGCACCACTTCTAATTCATGTATGCACACAGACCAGGATGCAAAGGTTTTTAAAAAGCTACCTAGCATGTGTTAAACTCCATTAAAATAAAGAGACATTCCTAGCTTTCCATTATACAGCAGATCTAAGACATGTTTATCAATATTCCACCCATCACTTTTGTAAACAAGTGTTTTACCTGGAAGAGTTTCTTGCACTCAGCAATCATATGAGCTAGCCCTTGAGTGGCAGCCAGATTTTCATTTAGGTCCTTTTGATCAGGTTTTCCCAGGCTTGGTTTTCTTTGCATCACCCTTCACAGGGGAAAAGAGCACACACATACACAAATCCAGTTATTTGTTGCATAGCAGGAGACATGTTTGGGAAGAAAACAGTAGGATTCCCAAATCTGCTGGTGATTTAGAGCAGTGCTGCCTGGTACCAAATGTTGGCATGGTGTTGCCAACTTCTCTTGCTACTCTTTCTAAACATTTTCTTTGGAATCCCCTCCCTCCACCCCCATTTTTTTTCCTTCTTATGAGCTTGTTTGTATTTTAACATATCTCCAGCAAAAGGCAGGATCCCACAACTGTTCTACAGCCGGTGCTCTCTGAGGTGTTGGAGGTGATCACAGCTGGCAGGATCAATCCTAGACCATGCCTGCTGCACATCCTGCCAGTTGTGCTCCGGGACCAGTAGCAGTGAGCCCTGCTCCCAGAAACGTACCTTGGGGAAGAATTCTCTCTTTTGAGAGTGTTCAAGTGGAAGAGGGAAGGTGCTAAGCAGACAGCCAGGTTTGTTGGTGTCATCTGGTTTTCCTTCACTGCAGCTGTGACATCACTCAGGAAATAGAGAAGAATCTGGAGGACCTCCCTGTTCTCGTCAGGTAAAAGCATAATGGCAGCCTTGATAGCCTGGAGACGCTGATCCTTTGGCACATCTGCATAATATTAGTAATTCTCTCATCAGCTCATTGATTTTCCACACACACAGCATGAATACATCCCAAAGCAAACTCCAGTTTCAAATATTTGACTGATTTCCTTCAGGATGCATACCATTTGTAGGAAACATGAAGGAATTTTTTTTAACCCACTAGTTTAACTACCCTCAGCTATTTCCTGACTCACAAGAAATGCAAGCAAGAAGCTGTGCCTAGGCCAGAGTTAATTTTAGATTTAGCTTCAACAGCTACATGCTCCCACAGATGCACTAAAAGGACAGAAACCCGGAGTCAGGCAGGGAACAAGCAAACAGAGTCCAGACAATTTAGAAGTTCTTTGGCTTGCAAAGAGATTTAAAACATGAATGCATTTTAGAACAGGTAAATTAATTAAATAAATTAGCTAGCAAATCTTTTCGACAGGGATGTTATAAAATATCCAGAAAGTGCTTTACAGAACACAGAGGGTTACTTTATTGAGCAGATCATTCAAAGCCATACGGTGGAAAAAGAAAGTCAACGCTGTGAAGCCCCATACCATTAAACAGCTCCTTGGTTACGAACAACAAACAGCCACTGGAAAAATTTGATGTGTCTTTTATATAAGCTTTCTCCTCCAAACTTGAAAGGAACAGAAAATGAAATAACCCAGACCAGATCTGCCTCTTATAAAGGGATTTCCAACAAGCCACCTCTGAAGACAACATCAGAGTCTGTGTCCTGGAGCATTTATATCATCATTAGCAGCCCACCATCCTCACTGCATGTCTCATAATACAGATGGTGCTATCCAGATATTTAATTGGTATTTGCTTTGGGCTTCAGTAACTTTGTAAGACTAGCAGGTGAGTTTAGAAAGCAGTTTTAAGCAAAAATTCACTGTTTTCCATGTTCTCTTCTCAATCAGCTCAAAGCACATTTAAGCCACGTGTGCAGCATGGTGCATAGCACCAAAGCAAAGAAAAATTTTGACGTTTGCAGAGAAGCAAAATTTACAGCTGTTTTAAGGCTCTTTGCTTTACAGAGAGATAATACTTCCCAACTACCTCTGGGAATTCCTCAGACCTACTGCCTGCAAAAGGAAAGGAGCAGATACTCCTGCAATACTCTGTCAAACCTTTTTTGGCTCTAAACCCACAGAGCTGCTGTTTAATATGCATGGAAGTAGAGAGTCTGATTAATTTTCTCCATAAACCTGCTTTGGAATGCAAACACACATAAAAAAAATTGCGTGCACTGAAAAAATGGTCTGTACAACATTTGAAAACATGATCTCTACCTCTGGAGCTCTGAAGGAAACTCCTGTAACCTTTTTATAATAATTTCTTTTCACAAGCATTGATAAATTCCATTTTTTAATGTGATTTACTTTGAACACTTGTGTTTATGGCACTTATTTGTAAAGTAGCTACAAGTCAGTAACAAAAGCTTACCACTTAGAGGTTCTTTTTAAAGAGGTAAAGGACAGCAGAAAATTAATTACAAGAAAATAAAAAAATTTGGTAGCCTTGCTAATCCCCTCAAAAGCCCCAAACTCTGTTCATGTAGTGTTTCCTCTGCTCGTCTACTTAGCCTCATTAGATGTGGTTTATTTTCAAACCATAATATCAAGTATGGTCAAAAAAGAGAGGAAAATTTAGAGCAAGTGACGGAGGATTTATATTTGTTCCTGAACTAGAAAGAAAGGTGAAATTAAAAGAACTTGTACTATAAATTATTACAAAACTACAATACAAAACCTCCATTCCTTCTGAGGTAGCCTGAACTGTAACAGTTAATGGAGAAAGGCAGAGACCAACAGAGGAAACAGGTGTAGTGTCCAGAGCAGCAGTGCTACAAAGTTCCACCCTTGCCACACAAACTTGCCATCTGCTGTAGAAATCTCACTACTTACATTGGTATATCTGTAAGAAGGTCTCTGAGAGCTTGTTGGTCATGAGAGGCTCAGGGAGATCACGGAAGAATTGCTTTAACATGTCTGCTACATCATAGGCAGATTGGCCTTCGTAGTTGACGCTGTCTGTGGAACTCTCGTTCATTTGACGTAAAGCCTGAATTCTTGATTTGACTCCAGATTTTCTAAACAATCCAACCTACATATACATATAAAAGTAAATACATTTATAATGAATCCAGAAAATCTGAAATCTAAGCATGCTCTTTAGCTTCTTACGTGCGGGGTCTAATTTTATGGAAAGCTTTCCATGCATTAATTTTCTATTTTGCCCTGGTTTTGAGTCTACCTTTTTCAGTCTGACCCAGGAACAATAAAAACGAATGGGTGGTGCATGGATGTGGAACAGGAGTGTAGCAGAACGCACCTGATCCAGACAGTGGTTGCGGAGGTACCGCATGGCTTGCTGAATGCTCTGGGGAAGAGGCTGCCCTGTGCGCTGCACGTTCACTTGCAGGGGTACTCCAAAGACATTTCGGTCTTTATAGTCCGGCACCTTTATTCTTTTCATAAATTTTGGTACTGCCCTATTTAAGCAAAGGGAATGACACATTAAATTAAACCTCTGTTGACTATTTGTCTTCTGTATTTCCAGTAATTCAGAAAGTAAGTGAAAATAAGCGAAACACTTTCAGTGACATGAACAATAGTGACAGTATAAATTAGCTAATCCACTCAGGGCTGGAAAGGGTGAGAGGAAAGAAAACAAGAGTTTCTCTAAGAGAAAGGCTTGACATTTGGGGCAGTATGCTACCTCTAAGTATTAATGTGGTGCTACTCCATCAATATTAGGAGGACGAAAGCTACAGGGTAAAACTGCAGGGGCCAGATTGAATTGCAAAAGAGTCAAAATAAATCTTGCGGTCAGTGACCCCTTATAACACTGCTTCTTTAGGTTTCAGGAAAGATGGGCATTTGAACAATGAGCTTTTGTATGTCAACTACTTGTTCTGCAAAGTCCTCAAACTGGGTCCACCACCCACCAGTGTGCAGAACAGCAGGAAACTGATGTAATACATTTGAGTTTGTCAGCTAAAAACTTTAGCTCTATAAACAACCCCTTTGAGGGACCCCCTTCCTTGTCAGCCAGTGACTTTTGTTACCCCCACCTCCCACTCCAGTTTCATTGAGAGGCCTTTCCATCTGCTTATGACTCCAAGGAAAAAGTTACTAAACACAAAAGAATGATTTACCCCTGGGTCCCCCAGAGTATTGGTTTCATAAAGGGGAAAAAAAAGGCACTAAAATGTGAAAATATTGAGGTCATTTTCCTAAACAGGGAGGAAAGCTAATGTCCAGTGTAACAACTAATAGGACACAGCAACACTGAAAACAGGGAGACATTTAACATTTCAACATACAGTACAGCTATACAAACAGTGCATTGGATTTACAGCTAACTAATCTGTTACACAGTAAAACAGAGCCAATTTGCATTGCCATATAATTAAGTTTAGGGCATTATTGATACATGTATGAATAATACTTGCTTTGTCAAAAAACATGCCAATGGAATGTGAAAAAACACATTGCGATCTCCACCGAGAATCTGAAGCATGCAGGGATAACTGGTCAATACTTATTTCTGTCTTTCAGAACAAACAACTTCTGTATTTAGAAAGGCTGACATAATAACAGCCTTTGAACAGGAGGTACTTTGATGCCGAAGCTAAATACTCTCTATGACTCCTGGGGAAGGGAGGAGGCTGGCCTGTGGTAGGGACAAGAAAAATTTTATTTGCATCCATCGCATCCTGAAGGTTACACAGGCTGTACTGCAATACAGCAATAAAAGAGCTTTCTATTTTATTCTTCTGACAAAAAATATTCAACTGGGTTACAAACACCTGGCCACAGTAGAAATTGTTGCCTACAAAAAACTCCATGGTTCTCCCAACCTGTCTTCTCTCCATATCTTTTGCAAGATAACTGATTTACAGTGCCTTAAAAAGGGAAAAAATATTTTGGCTAGTGAGATACGAGAATTAAGAGAAATTTACATTATTTAATTACATAATCATATAAAGGGAATAATGTGAATATTTAAGAATAACTGAAGAAAAGTTAAGATTGGCTTCAATTTGTGCCACTGCTTGCTAACTGCCTCGATAAACAAATGGTCCTTCTTTTGCTATAGATTCTGAACATCTTCCTGTTCAGAAAGCTGGTATGTACTTCATTGCTTTGGTTCCCTCACATGTCCCCATAAACACATCTCTCAGGCCTAATAGGATCACACTTAGGTAAAGGGTTAGTGATTTTAGTCCCATCTTAGAAAACCACAAATCACTGTCAGCACAGGCTGGAGGAAGAAGTGCAAATATGGAGAAAGAGGGATTGGAAGGATGCATTGCATCTTTCCAAAAGTTTCTTGGGACAAGCACAGCTGTCATGCTTGCACAGTTGGGCTCTCTCTACACAGCACTGTGTCCTTACCAGCTGAAACCATGCTTGTTAGAAGGTGTGTACTTCTCCAGGAGAGCAGTCAGCTTCAGGAGAGAGTACTTCTGCAGCAGGTTCATCTGTGCCACAGACTGGCAGTTGATCTGCAGCGACGCCGAGCTGAGGCTGGGCCGGTGGGAACTCTGGAAGCTGTGCCACCTTAGCTTATGCCTGTGGAGAAGATGGGAGACAGAGAAAGGGCAGGTTACTGAAATGTCTCTGCAGGACACGTGCAGGAATTACCGCAAATGTACTGCTGAGATCCCTGCCTTGGCGGCTGCACTCTTCTGAGATTTCACAGGCATCAGCCAGCAGCGTCTCTGCCTCACCTGGTGTGATGCAGCATGCTCAGATGGGAATGTGCACTCCGAGCTGATCCACAGCTCAGTGCTAGCTACACAGCCTTGCCCTATCAGATATCCTCCAAGGGCTCCAACACCCTTCTCCCAAAGTCCTTTCAGTATTATAGCAGTGGGAGTCAAAAAACTCCATTAAGAAAAAACAGCACGAATTTTTAAGACACATGAAACAGGAATTCTGAACTTCTAAAAGTCCTATTAAGTCTATACAAGCAGCTGTAGATGACTAAATGATTTGCACCACTTTTAAAGGAAAACTGGATACAAAGCTAGAAAGAATTAAAATCCTTGCTCTAGTCACAATACAAAACACAGTCATCCATCCCATGGTAAAAGTCTCAGCAGAATCTGAAGGCCACAGGAACTCCCCCAGTCTCCCACTGTACTACAGTGATCAAGAGAGAGTAAACAAGCCTCATTTTCCCCACAGATTTAGTGCCCTAGCATGCTATTAGAAACAGCCTGCTACTGAAAAATGGAATTTTTAAAAATAGTCTAAAAGTCAAGGTTTTTACTTCAGACTGACACAAAACAGAACATACTTATTCTTGATTCTCCTAGCCAATTTAAAAAGTGATTAATCCTATTTGATGGCCACCCCCTCCCACGCATCATTTCAGTTTGAAGAATTAATGTGCCCCCCAAAACTGTCTAAACGTTGCTTTTTCAATGATGACTCAAGCTGAACATACAGCTATGACTTGTAGGAACCACAAACACTTCCCTTGCTCATAATTGTTTTGGGAAGCAATGGAACAGCACATGTGTGCTTGGATGGCCACAGCTTCTACTGCACCTTAACTTAGTGTGATGCAGCTACTGTAAGCTACTTTGGTTGGAGGGGACATCCCCAGGCCTCCCCAAGTCCCAGCGCTCGTGGTCTCACCTGCTGGACCGTGTCAGCGATGCACCCACCCCAGAGTCTCTCCTGTCCTGGATCCCTGTGGGCTCTTCCGTTTCATTCAGCGAGTTCCCTGTGCTGTCGAGGTCACTTGGTGTTCTTCGATCATTGTCTACATCAAGGTGAATCTGCTTTGGAGAGGAAGGACATGGGGAGATGGAGTCGAGTGCTGAGTCAGAGTCCCCTTCATCTGAGAACTTCTCTGACCACTGGTTCACTATTCTCTGCATCCCTTTGACATGGTATAGGATGTCATCTAGTTCTGGGAATATGTCTTCATTTTCGAGGTCGGCCAGGTCGCTTGTACTGGAATACAGGATCGAACCTGGCACGTTGTCATAAATACTCAGGCGGCTGCTCACTGAACTGGAGGAGTTGCGCCTTTTTCCCATGCCCAGCTCTTTGGAGCTGTCGCCACTATTCTCCCTCCGGAGGGTGAGGTGGCCATGTCCGTGGAAACTCCCCGTCCTCCAGTTCACAGAGGTGTTGCTTTCTGTCGGGGAGAAGTTGCCATTGGAGAGTGCTTTGGGAAAAGTGCCGGGCTTATGATCCTCAGGGATAAAAAACACGGTGTCTTCTGCAAAACTGCCCCGGTTCTTGAAGTTCTGCTCCATCACATCGCTGAACGTTGACTGATTGAAGGGATCAAAGCCTTCCAGGTACATGCCCACCCTTTTATTGTAGGCACTGAGGCTGCGTGTTCGTGTGACAGGACTGGGTGTGCTGACAGCACTGCTTGTCTCAGACTGACTGCTACTGCTGCTGGTCTGGGTGGAATTGGAGACGCTCCTCTTTCGTACCATAGGGAAGTTGATGTGATTGCCGTTGAGGGTGGAAATCTCCACGCAGTTAAGCTGTTTCAGTTTATCTTCATCCATGCCCTCCTGCAGTATTGGCCCACTAATAATTAGGCCAAGCTTTGAAGGGCCTTTGCTCTTGCCATGGTGAGAACTCTTGATTTTAAGACTCTCCATTCTCTTGAGCAGGCTCTTTGTTTTGGACTTGGTGTTCTTCTCATTGGCTTTTGTGGTGAAGCTGAAGCTATTCAGTTCCCTGGGCGAGGGCAGGCTGCTGAATGAGTCATCGTTGGCTACAAAATTGCTCGATGAACAAACGCTCACTACCGAGTTTGTCCTGGTGGTAGATGCCTCGCTCTGCAGGGTTGGTTGGTGGCTGCTGGTGCTGCTGATGCTCAGAATAGAAGCCACCTCCTGGCGTTCGCTGAGGTCTGTGAGCACGCTCTCCCGGCTCGCCGCGTTCGTCAGGTGAGCAGCTTCTGGGGAGGGGATACTCAAGTCCGGTTTTGGAGGGAAGACATCAAACTCTTCAAGCCTCGACCACCTCTTGCTGTCCCTCTGGAAAGTCCATTTGCCACTTATTGCACAAGGTTCATCTTCATCTGAATCTTCACTCTGCAAAGAAGAACCCTGAAAGTACTGCTTGCAAACTGCTCAAATAGCAAAGGCGGTTGCATTTAAATACAATGTCCACTAAACTGCTTTAAGCATGACCTTGTTCTCACTGAATTTAAAGTGAAAACAGTCTTTTACTTCAGGGAGAGGAAGATTAGGCCATAAAGCCAGTCACGGGAAAAGATAACATGGTACAGGCAATATATTTTAACAGTTTTTAAATGCAAAAGATATACCATTCATGAAAAGAAACAAACAATACAATCTACTTTAAATTGCTCTATTTTAAAACCCCTAGTATCCATAGACTTTTAATTAATTGGTCACAGTGGATAGCCCTCACATCAGTGGAAATTCCTGGCATGCATAGCATTTTAAACTGGAGTCAGTCAGGGGTTGGGGTCCCTTTGGACTCTCTCCAAAGTTACACTTTGTTGATAGTGGCTATATGTTTATACTCCTCTTTGCAATTACAAGATGTTTCTCATACATTCTGAATTTTAGTGGCTTAATTCCTTACCCATTTGGGAACTCTGAACAGCCTCCTCACTGTGACTAATGAGACAGCAAAAGAAGCTCTTGCACTGCAAAAGTGTGATGGCTCCGGGCTCTTACCTGGTCCACTCTTCCTCCCACAGGCTAGCAGCTAACATTTTAAGAATGTTCTGTGAATTCTCTACTTCAGTCTAGCTTCAGGCAAACTTTAACACTCATAGATAGTGAGCAGTAAGAGCTCACTGACAGTGTAGCACGTAAGTAAATTGTAAATAACATGTTTGATGTATGAGTAATGCTTAGAGTACAATTACACATACATCAATCACGCCTACAATCTTTTCATCTAAATACTAAAAGGGAATGATCCTGACATATTTGGTCTTTCAAATAAAACCAGCGAAGATATTTTAATATGACACCATGAAACCACAAAATAATATTTGATGTTTAGAGTAAGAAACACTAATTGCCACCCAGTTCCATGAATTTCACTTCATTCGTTTAATTTACTTTAATTTAAAAACAAACACATATGTATACCCCAAACTATTTGTTTGTGGCAAGAATACAAACATTTATTCTCTGGAAAACAAGTAAATTATTCATATTTCAAGTAGTTTATGTATGCTTACTTCAGGTCCTGATCACTTCATCGTTTCTTTTTTTCTTTTTTTTTTTATAGCACATTTCAGCAACTCAGGAAAATAAGTGAAATACTGTCTTTATTTCTTATAACCAAATACACCTGAGACACAAAGCAAGCATTATTTTCTTTGTTTCCCAGATACTGCAAACTACTTTTGTCCGTGACTCAGATGAAAAACCAAGAATTTTAGCTTGCTTATTTAAAGTTTTCAGGAGGTAAAAAGTCATCTGAAACTGACAGTGGATAATAATGACGGTTTGGTGGTGAATGAGATTTGATTGGAAGAAAAAAAGGAGCAGTAAAGTGATTTTAATTTGCAAAGAAGTCAGTGGAAACATAAAGAAACATCTGTTTCTGTCAGCACAATTTCTCCCTAGTGTTAAAAAGCTTTAAAGGCTAAGTATTGAATTTATTGACATCAGTAACAAAAGGGAATAGGCTCCAAGTTCATCTGCCAGAACATGGCTGGCATATGAAATTCAGGAAGGACTGAAACAAAAGGTAATGTCCAGACTCTGGAAGATCTGAGGTTTGGACCTGAAGACAGGTCAGGTCTGACCTCTAATATCAAGGTTCAGGAACAGGGATGAGAAATCTTCTGGCAGTCATAAATGACAATCCAGCTGCCTACCCCTACTTTTAAGGAGTTTGTACATATGCTGCCTCAGAGTGTTATCTTCTGGAGCTTGGATGCTCTTTCCAACATACCTCAAACAGATAGGGAAAGAGGGGATTAATTCCTGGTAAACAACCTCAGAGCATTTGTATGCATTCTTGTTAAGGGTAGGGCAGCATTGTATTGCCTTAACTCAGTCATCTTTATCTGCAGTTGTCATATCCCAGGGGACGGTATCAATTACTGATCCCTCCTAGGACACACACATAGTTTTAAGACAGCTATTGAGTGGTACCTTATTAGCAAGTCAGTACTACCTTACTGAAATTACAGTAGATGCTCTCTTATTTCTCACCCTGCTCCACAGGAATCCCGAAGATTCAGGAAACACTTTTAATTCCTGCTGAGCTCCCTGGAAACGTGCAAACTTTCTGAAAAGGTAGCCTGAAAATACATTGGAAAGGAAGCAACGTGCCTAATCCTTTCTTTGCAGGCCAAGCACAGTCTAACTGATCCTGTCTACATCATAATAAAATACAATTCTAACATGATGACAGAGAATCAAAACTGAAGATGAGGTCAAAGACAGTGGTCTAACATTAAGGTCAGCTCACTGTGGCCACCAAGCCTGCTCTATACAATCCTGCCACAGGGCAGGCAATAGGCTACAACATTAACAACCTCACTGGCAGAGAAGTCCAGTGCCTTTCACACTGGAAACAGCATCCCAGAGAAAAGTTTGCTAGACAACCTTTACCCACTGCCAAGCCTTGCAGTTTTCACTCAGTGAGAACACAAAAAGAAATGTAAGCAGATTTTTTACTTTCTAACTGTGCCCTTGCCAGGTTCAGGTATAATCCTAAACTGAAGCTAAACTATCTGCTAGAGGGGTTTTTTCAGTTTTATTAACACACAATGCTGTAACAGAAGACATTAAATGAACTTACCCTTTTCCTGTGGGGACTAATTTCTAGCTTCATCACTGCACATTTGTTTAAAGTATTTAAGCGCCTGCAAAGAGCAAAGGAAACCATATTAAGAGACTACTCCAGTGTTTTGACACAGGCTATTCCAGTTCAAAGCTTTTGTGAAGGCTGTCCCCAAACCGCTCTGCATACAAATGGTCACAAGCAGAGTTTCAATTAGAGCCCTAATTTACTTAACTATTAACCCATTACATTTGGCTGTACTCTAACTTCAGAGGGAGCAATGGATGACTATTTGTCACAATTACCTGAACCAAAGTAAAGAGAAGTTAATGGAAACTTGGACTAAGTTGAGAAGTACATCACATCCTAAATTGTAAAACTTACATTTGTTCTAAATAGCAGACATGCAAACCCTGAAACAGTCAACCCTGACAGATTAAAAATAACAGAAAAGTCTTCCAATTTGACACTGTAAACATGTGACTATATTAAAAAAAAACATGCTGCTTTAAAATTGTACTTTATTAGCTAAAACTTCCCAGAGGAAACCTTATTTTCCACTTACTAGATGCCTATTTTGTTTTTGAATAATGATTGTTTTCAACACAGTCGTGGGACAAGACAACTCGTCAGTTAAAAAAACCCAAAACAACCAGAACACAGAGCCAGTTTCTGCTTCCTAAACTCAAAGTCTCTTTCATACATAAAAATATTTTTCTGAAGGACTAAAATTTAAACAAAAATTAATTGCTGCAGCAGCAATAGCTAACCAGCCTTCTTGCAAAATGTGACAGCAGTCTGGATGCATATCTTGAAGTACTGTATGAACACATATGAGCATTCCTCTATTCCTCAATAAGCTAATGATCTGGTAGATATCCCTAAAACAACCAAAAATTTTCATTATTCTCCTCTCTTCCCCAGACACTCAGTGTCCAGAGCTGAGCACAAGCAGTTTAAAACACAGCAAAATTTGATGCTAGTCGTGACACAGCTCCAAGGCAGGTTAGGCCCAGATAAATGCAGGCTGCTATGGTCTCCTGCCCGTCTCCATGTCCTTGCCTCTCCAGAAACTGCTCCAAGGACATGGTTCAGCTAAAATCTGTACTAGTGAAGTGTGGTTAGAGAACTGCTGATGCTATGGCAAGACAAAAGGAAGAAAGAGGCTGGGCTCGATGCAGAAGGCAGAAAAACTGAAGCAGCAGCTTCCTGGAAGTGATGGTTTAGTCCCGTGTCAATACTTCTGCTCATGAGACTGCACTGTGGGTTGGATGAGCTAAACTAACCGAGCTGAAAACCAATCTTTCAATATTTCTTGGAGATGAATTTCCCCCGGGTTGGTACCCCGAGCTGCGTGAAGAGTCGTGTGCAGGGAGGAGGCACAGGAGCAGGGCCGCCCCTTTCCTTCCACTACAGCCCAAATTCAGCAGAAGCAAAGCTGAGCTTTAAAAAGCCTAATTCATTCCAAAGGAAGTTGTGTAATTTTCACATAATAATTCATTTGAGCAAAGTGCAAAGAAGAGCCTGTATCTGCAGTTTTGAAAAACTAAAAAAGAAAAGAAACGCTGACATGCCCTATTGCTTCAAATGAATTTTCTCAGATTCATGAAACTTGTACTTGAATGTAGAAAATGTGTACATAGGGAGAATTACTAGTTTCTTCTTTTTTGCCTTGCCTTTTATGCACAGGATTGGCTGCAGATGGTATTTACACAGGGCTTGATCCTGAAGCCATCAAAGAAAATGGGAAAGCTGCTACTGATGCTTTAGCTGCAAGCCATGAAGTAAAAAAGAAAAGGCAGTTTGATCTATAATTAGACCCAGCCACAACATAGCAGAGAAGAAGGGAAACAGGAAGAATTACCATGGGTCAAATAGTAGGGCAGTGGCAGGTTAGAAAAGTTATCCGGATCTCTCCTTTTTATTTAGATTTCTTTATTCTGAATTTAGAAGGTAAAAGGCTCAGTCCTGCTGGATGCAGCTGGTGGGTACAGCACAAGTCCAATGAATTCAGAGGAATTGTATTTACGGTGTGGGTAAAGGGTGAACATCCTATCTACAAACAACACAAAAAACTGTTTGGTTTTTTTCAAGAGGCCACACAAGCATCAGAAAGCTGTCTCCATCTCTGCTATAAACACATTCTCCTCTCAAAGTCCTGGACCTCAAGACCAGGAAACATTAAACTGGTTTCAGTTCTATATTGTGTAATAATTTACAAATTTCACAGTGTTGCAACCTTTGACTTATGCAGAGAGAAGTTACCACTGAATCCCTGGATCAGGCTTTATCTAGCTCCAGCCTGTCTGACCACTAATAAAGACAATCTCTGATTTCACAAAGATTACATCCCCAGACTTCTCTCCTACTCAACTAAAACCCCTGAAATAGGTGGAAAAGGGTAGAGTAAAGACCTTTATTGTCACAGAGGGTATTTAAAACAAAAATCTCCTGGCACACTCCTCACAAAAATTAGTATGAAGGCAAGATAAGGTAACCCCCAAAGAGTGAGGTTAAATTCAATAGCTGTGAGGCAAATAAAGTCTCTGTTACATATTTGACATGGATGCATCTCAAAACCAGTTTCCCTTTTAAAATCTAAAAGCTCTGTGGAAATTGTCTCAGGTCTGCAACTTCCATTATGTGCATCACGCATCCTGCTTCAACTTCTGCTCAAATTCAGGAGTGCCGAGGCCCCTGAACTACACACCACTGAAAACACAGTGTAATGTGCAAAATTGCCTTCCAAACACATTAGTGAGTCTGCAAAGCTAAGCTTACAAAGTTTAGTTTGTAAGGATGAGATTTACCTATACAACTGTCATTAACCTTCACATATGCTTTGCAATACTTTTTAAGCATATAAGCACACATTCATTTTCTACAGATCTTCTCATCAAATTGATGCTTGTTAATAAACCACAACTTTCTTATCTGGGTCTGGACCTTCTCCTTTGTTAACTCCACTCCCAAGTATAAGTTCACGTATCATTTTCTTACTGACAGTCAGCAGATCTGCCTCATTCTTTAGCTCTGTCGTATTCTGCCCAAACCTGTCTCAGCGACAACTTCCTGAAGACAAGATGGGAGACAGAGGGACGGGGCAGGATTACTGCAGACAGCAGTTACAGCCACTTTCACCATCAGGATGTTTCACTCTCAATTTGAACTATGCCTCCTACCCTGGCTACTCTTTAGATGACTGTCTGGATGACAAGGTAATATTCTTTCCCATCATTTAGAGAAATGTCTTTTGAGTCAACCCTCTCTATACATCTTCATATCCAGATGTTATCTCACTCCCATGGAGCATTCTATCTCCAAGACATCACTTTTCCTCACTGTCCATGGACTCCTACCTTGGCTCTCACTCTCTTTCACCCCAGCTCTGCAAACTCCTTCCTCCTGAGGGTGACCAAGGCAGCAGGACCTGCCTCTCTGTCCTAGACCCCGAGTCAGCCCATATCAGCCCTGAGTGGCAATTACACTGGCAGCCTGAACCTCTTGCACCCAAACATGAGGCACTGGAGTTTCTCTCAAAACTGAGCAAAAGATGCATTTTTACTAGTCTTCTCCTCAGAAATGACCAAACTAGCTTAGCCTGAACTTCTTTTAAGAGAGGTAGACTGAACGTTACATTCACTATGAAAAACTGAAGTGTTAACAGCTAACTTCTAAATTAAAATGTGGGTTTGTGAAGTCTTTTTTAAACTAGGTACTATTCAGTTCTATGTTATGTATAACCCCAGGTAATTAATTTTGTTATTAACAGAAGTTTTCACCCCATGCACCCAAATAAATTGGTAGCAATGCAGAATACTAGATTTACGCATTTTAAATTACAATTTTGAATTTGAGGAACTGTGTGATCTAGTTTTAAAGTTTAAAATATTTTCTTGATGGTCCTAAATTCATAATTCAGCTTATAGAGCAAATTCCAGCTCCATTATACCTGTAATTAACTGATCATACAAAGACCTTCTTGTCTCAGTGGACAGCCTCTGCTCCTGGGGTTCACCTGCATGTTCTTCTGCAAAGGAGGCCATCTCCACAGACCAAATGATAGAAAACAGTGGATACATTACAACCAGTTTCTTGGATGAAAAGTCCTGACGATAAAAGATTTAAGAAACCTCTTGCATATATATTGTAACAGTTTCCTAGCTATGCATAAGGAGATTTGAAGGGATTTCCATCATGGCTTGCTATGTATTTTGTCCTTAGCAACAACCTCTAGGATAAGCATGTTTCAGTACTTAGTTTCATCAGCACATGATGCAGCCAGTTGTCTGCTGGAGATAGATTCTCAGTCATTAATCTACATAAAGTCTTCTGAAAGCAAGGCCAGCACTGGTTTGCACAGTCACTAAGAAAGCATCCAAGAAAATTAAAATAGGGTCATCACTCTTAGATTTTTAACCCTACATTTCATGGTAAGATCACTAAATGACTTTCTTAATCATCTGTTACTGAATGGCACATGCTATCCTCTGTAGTTCAAGTCTCAACCCACATTTCACTTGAAAATTTTTCACAAAAAACATAATGGGGTGAGTTAAAGTTAACTTAATTTTCCTGCTTACATTAATAAGATTATTAAATTATAATTAACAATACTGTTCAGATGTAAACTATCATTTAAAATGCTTCAAACTTAAAAAATCCCTGTCACTGTGATTTCTACAGTCTTTTTTAAAACAATTCTTTCACATGCAGTTATCAGGACAAGGTAATTAGAAGTTCTGGGAAACATTGACTGTTACACAGAAAAGCAGATTCTCAGCACAGACCACTTAGTATTTTGTTACCATCCACTGTGTACATTGTTCATTTAGCTCTGTGCTGAAAGTGCAAATATCTCCCAAAGTATTCTGATTTTCAGTCAAGAAACAGTGATAGACATACAGTTGTGAAACTGTTCAAAGTCTTTACTGAGTAAATCCCTTTACTGTTTACACACTGACCATGGCATGAGTCAAAATAAACCCAGGCTGCAGGCAGAAAGGCAGCATTCCAAACTATGTGCTTCTCAACAGTTTTTAATGAGCTTTGCAAAATTAAACAAGGAGGTGTGGAAAAAAACCTAAAGGTGGAAATGTTGTGATAATGTACTGCTTTTGTCTAACACACATGGTAAAACGCGTAATTCAGACATCTGAAATGGTTAACTGAATTACTTCAATTTTATTTTGAGGTGGAACCTGAACGTTTCTGGAGATACTTCAGTGTCAGTTTAAAAGTTATTTCATAAAAGAGAACTCTGATGCACAAGCCACAGGCTTCAGAATGATACAGTTCAAACTCTAAAATCTTTGTCTCAAGCTACAGTAAGACCAGTGAATTCTTACATATAAATATTACACATGCATATCACACAGAAGACAAATTGAAAATGAAAACCTGTTATTTTACAATCAGCAGCCTTATTACAGGCTTTCTATGTTCACAAAACAACTATATGCATGTATAACTTTGGTTTTCTCACTTTTATCAGAAAATTGACAATGTGCACTTCCATTGCACACAGATCTTTTTACTCTCCTCGGTATTCAGAAAAAGTGCTGGTTTTATGTACCATACTAACAGCAAATCTCATAGAGATGTGGAGTGCACATTGCTACTTTCACCACTGAGAAACAATCTGATACCTTTTTTGCCCTGTACAATTAACTAATCCCAGGTTAAAAAGTATTCTTGGAGGCGAGCACCAAAGGCAAAATATGCTGCCTCGACTGTATTTTGTTTTCCTGGCAAGGGAAGACCATGCTTCTGGGAATCAGCATTTATTTGCATTGCTGTACTTTCTGTTCAACGACTTCACAAGTTCCAGAGCACAAAATAAGTAGACCAATACATCATATTTAAATATAGATGGAAGAGGTGTCCCAAACTTGAGTGAGGCATATCTTGCATGAATTTAAAATTAATAAGACTTTTACCCTCCTAATGACTGGACAACAAATCTGTTTTCTTAGTTTGAAAATCTTGTAAATATTTCTGAAGAACTTTAAATTCCAGTCCCTCTCTTTCCCCTCCAAGTATGGCAGTGATGGCATGAGTATACTATAAACTTAAAGCTGTTCTTAAAAGGGTTTTGTAATTCATTAGAATTACTGACATTTAGAGTTGCAGACACTCTGCATGCAGTATCCAAAAGCAATCATTTTGCAGGCAGTTTGGAAAGCTGCCATACTGAAGGACAGAGCCATAAAACTGCACTTATTTCTAGGTAATAGGAGATATGAGAAGTTAAAGCTTTTTTCTTTTGCCATTTAAGATTGTGGACTCACACTAGTGTAGGTAACTGATGGGAGGACTAATGTCAGATGATGTCAGATGGGGCCATTCTGATTGCTTTTATGACCAAACTGGTAATGCTGGGGCTGCAGTTCTGTAAAAAAAACCCCTGCCATACACCAGCAAGTCTTTCTCCCTCTTTTTCTCTACCTATCCTTTCTCCTGCTTCTGTAGCTGGCTTTGGGGTCCTGCCTCATTCTGCACGGTTACTGTGAACTTCATTATGCTTTTCCACTGATTTAATTTACTAACCCAGAAAAGGACTATCAAGACTCTCTTTGTGGGGTGAGCCAGTTGAACTGGTTTGTGGAAGGAGCCCATAAACAACAAAGATAAGTTAAGGTGAGCATGTGGCTGAGGGCAGGCCTGTCTTTGGAGCAGTGATAAACTACTAGATTCCCTTACATTATCCCTTTCAGCCATACCCACGTTACACATGCACTGAGGCCAGCATGAGGGTTTGTATGTAGAGCACTTTGTATGCACAGCATTTTGTTTGTATACACAGCTGTCCACCAAGGTAAGAAAGGAGAGTGATGGAGTGCACCAGCATCGCTTTGCTAACATTGCTTCCAAAACCCAACTCCTATGTGGGAATTGGTGCTGCAGTTGTATGTGCAGATGGCTATAGCCAGCACAGTTCTGCTTTCACATGCCTAACTAATTTGGGAATTAGGAAAGAAAGCAAACAAAGAAGAATAATAAGAAATACGCCTACGAAATCCCTTTCACAAAGATTTGTGCTACTCTCCTCCCAACTTTTTTTTAAATAAGATCCCCAAACTCTCCTTAGCCCAATGAAGTATTCTAATGAAAACCACATACTTTTGTGTGCTTTTTTTTGTTGTGCTTTTTCCAGGTACTTTTTATTACACAGGAAGGGCTTTGTTTCAAAATGTATTATGATTTTTATTCACCTACCTGCATAACGCCTCAATAGCATCTCTGTCCAGAAAGTCATGCTCTCGCTTGACTAGAGCAATGTCAATTGGAAAAAGGAGATCTGTAGGAAAAGAAACAGATGGAATCAAAGTGACACTTATTCCCAGTGATGCGTTATTTCAAACAACCAGCTGCCTCCAGCTGAGCTCATCAAGATGCCAGTGATTGGTACTTCTTAGGTAAATACATGCTATCTCCTCAAATGCCAGAGGTGCTTCCTTTTCATATACAAATTCTTGACATGCAGCCTTGATAACTAAAAGTTCATACACAGAATAGAGGAAAAATTATTACAGCAGAGATGAACCAATGGAAGACAGAAAAAGGCAAATGAAAGCCTCCCTATCAAACATCAGAAGTGCAAACTAATTCAGGCTAGCTTTATTTAAAATAAATATGCAATCTCCATCAAAGTACTAGGATCTCACATTAAAGAAAAAAAGGCAGTAAATGCCAAAGCTCTGTGAAAGAATGAAAAAAAAGCCTTGAATCTCCTTAGCTGGTAATCAAGCTATTTAAAAGTTTGACACTCTTACATTAATGAGATATGGCTTGTAATGAAAGCAAGCCAAGCTGCATGGAGACCATACTGCCTCGTTTCCTTAGGAGATTATTTAGGTAAACAGTTGGGAGAATGAGGGGGAGGAAACAATGTTGGCAGAGAGCTGAAAATTTACTACAGCTCTGAAGGAGCAAACACATATATATTATTTACTGTACTCCACAGATTCCTGACTGTCACACAGGTCCTGATCTGGCATTCCTTGCACAGCTAAAACTCCCACCCAAAGCTGCTGGTTCTTCAGAGCACACAGAAATACAAGGTCAATCTATGAACAGACTGCTGCAGTTACACACAATTTTCCTGATCCAAATAATTGTCTATGAATTTTTTAATTTCTAGAGACTGGAAAGAATGAGCTAAAATGAGGAAAAGAATTAAGACTGATACTGATTTCTAGAAAGGTATTTTCTATACTAACAGAAAATGAACTCTATGAATTCTATGAAATTGATTCATTTTCTGTAACAACAGAAATGAATTCTATGTCCACATTTCCACAGCATGATAGAATGTTTTGGGTTGGAAGGACATTAAAGTTCATCTAGCTCCAAGCCCCCTGCTACGGACAGGGACACCTTCCACTAGATCAGGGTTCTCTAAGACCTATCCAGCCTGGCCTTGAACACTTCCAGGGATGGGGTATTCACAGCTTCCGCAATTGCCTCAGGAATACAAATTATGACATATTCTGCAAAATGCTAGGAATTCTGTATTTTCTACAGAAAACTGCGGTTTTAGCAAAGCAATTGGCAAAGGTTCACTTGATTAATCTCCCATCAAATGTGCTCTGCGTGGGAACATCCCATATAGGCGACTTCTTGGAACTCATGTACTATACCCAATTGATTCATAGGTCTCCCCTTCACTATTTTAAGTAGAAAGTGCAAGTAAAGAGGGTGAGCACATTCAACTGGTATTTTTCAGCAGTGCTGATGTAAGTTTTTCCACTGGGAAAATTGTATCTTAGAATGTCCACAAGAGAACGTGGGAGAACTTACGTGAGAGAGGTGACTTGAAAGAAGCTGATAGTTTGCGTAAGACCATTTTTTTAATGGTTAATCTATGTAATTGCTGGCTTTGTTGTTGCTACAGCCAGGGAGGCTTGCAGAGGACAATGGTATATTGTTTTTCAGTAAGGACAGCTGTCCTTTCAATGGGTATGGCTGGCCTTGCTCTCACTGCTTCTCTCTCACCTCTGTGGTCCTTTTGATGTTAGACAGGACATGCTGTTACAATGGAAACTTCATGTATGTTTAGAATCTCTGTGTAGGGCAATGGTAACACAGGTAGGACATGTTTTCCGAATGCAAGCAATTTATTAGGGGATTTACAACTTAGCATAATAAGAAACCCACAAACCCACATATTCAGCTGAGAGTTTTGTCTCAGCTGTAACAAAGACTGGAAGTACAGTTCCAGCTCCATATCCCAAGAAAATCCTGGCATCTCCATTAGCACATACACCAAAAAAAAAAAAAAGAAAAAAAAAGGAAAGAAAACAAGAAAAAATAAAAGGAAATCTAATTTCTGAACAGGCAAAGAAAAGTTTTGCCAAGTGCTGCTTTTGAAAATGCTATTGTCATCTCATATTGCCAGTGCAGCTGCAAATCAAAGCTCAACAAGACCATTTTTCAAGATGGTCAGCTCAGCATTTGCTGTAATTTTCAGCAGTTATTCACTGTAAATAATGAACTTTCTATGCTCGTTCTTAAAAGCAGCAGCTGGAGTTTGCTTTGTGAAAATGAAGAGGCAGTTAAGAGTGCATAATAATTTCACTACAGTGAAAGTAATTTTAAGTGTTGTGGGGGTAAATTCTGAACAATAATATAGATATATAAAAAAGATGTCACACTTTAAAACAAACTTCTGTATGCTACTCTGCATCAGAGTGCAACAACTGTATGCCAAACCTGCAGATTTCTAGTAAGTTGGAGAGGCAATGAAGACAGCAGTTCTAATTGTAACCTTGTAAAAGCAGACACACAAAGTGAATTCATCCCAGAGAAGGACAAGTGACTGCAGGAGGCAGCCACTACTCTGAGGAGCATCTGCACAACAGCTTCTATGTTCTTTTCCCCTTCATAGTAAGCCTGTGTCTAACTCCAACCCAAATAGTTCTGAAAGAACACACAGGACTCGGGAATTGTGAGGCATACAGATGTACCCATGCATATACAGAATTTCCTACCACTGCTCCATTAGGAGAGTTGGCCAGTGGAGCTGGACACAGCTTTTGTACTTCTGTAAGACTGGGCTTGTCGTAGTGGATGACTACGTTCCTTTCTGTTTTAACCAGAGGGAACATATCACCGAACTAATGTTTATATTTTTCCTATTTTGATGTTTGGAAGATTCAGACTAAAACAGAAACCTGAAATAAATTCAAAACTCCTGAGTGCTTCAGTCTCATTGGGTTTGGTACATCTCTGTGTGTGGTGGGTAGCAGAGAGCAGCCCAGTCCCTAAAAGTCATCTTATGTACTTCAGTTGTGCCCCTGAATCTCATTTGTTGGTGAATATTACATCATATTGTCCAAAAGTTACTCGAGGAGGATCGAGTTCAGGTGCCTACCTTCATAAAGCTGCGCATACTGTGGGAACCCAGCAGCCCGCAGCCAGTCGCAAGCTTCCTTGGCCTCGATTTCTGAAAGAGGACAGAAACAAATCACCCTCTGATTAGTGATCTGCAGAGAAAGAACTTCCTCTCCACCACTTCTACTACCCCAATTGCAAAATAAGCACAAAAGTTTCCAGAAACTTTGAACTGAGACACACGTTTGCTTATCCCAATTTGCATTTCTTCTCACTATCAAACCTATCTTAGGTTCTGGAAAGTCACTAGCGCTCAGCTGCTGTTTATCAACAGCTCATCATTTTGATAGTAAGAGAAACAGGCACAAATGAAAACTGCAGCAGTTATGGATTATCCTGTAGAGGTTTGTTAACACTAGAAAAAACAGCACTGCAATCAACACGAGCAGCATTTGTTCATATGGTCCTCTTGGCACAACTACTTTGTCTTGACAGAAATTTCTCGCAGAGCTCGCATTACTGTGCACTTTTAACACCTTGTAGATAGTATGGACAGACTCAAGCCCAAGAACAACTGACACACTGTACTGCAGCTCATTTAAGCACATATTTGCTACCCAACAAGAATCTAGTTTCACTAGAAGTCTACAAGGCATTTATGAGTTACTTGGTATATTAAAAGGTTTCCCTCACACTGCCCAAAACAGCATGCCACTGAACGAAATTATTCACACACATATACATTACACGGAAAGAAAGGAATATTAGTCTGTGAAAAAATCACATATAAATTCATTTGTTACTTAATACAAGTAGAGATAAAGAATATGTTTCCCTATTAGCTCAAACTAGGAAAATATAAAAGGTATTTAGGGTATTCTCCAAGTGTTGAAGAAATGGATTGGGCTAATTATGTTCTTCAAAAAATTCAATAAAATGATACTGGGAATTTAGCTCCCTGCTTAGAACTGATCAAACAATGAGAAATCAGAAATGATTAGTTTGTCTGGCTTTGATTATATTCACTGTTCCTGATGGACTGGGAAACAAAAGCTTCATTATGCACAACTCAGTACACAATTTTGCCACCTACTTGGAGAGGATACTATGGCTACCTGCTGCAGAAACCATGCTCAAAGGGGCTCACTCAGAATTGCTCCAAGTACAGGTTCCTGCACACAGGCCATTGAAGAGCCAAACACAACGTAAGTAAAATATCACAAGATTTTGTAATGCTATGAAATATTCTCAGTGAGATATAGGTACACAAAATTGGATGAAATGGCAGGCACCTTTTAGTGTCTCCAAAATGATGGCAAACCCCCTCAAATTTTCCAAATTGCTACAATAGTGCTGAAATATTTGTGCTTTGCCAGACCACTTTGCTAAGACACATATCCAAACCAAGGGGTTAAGGTGAGCCAAAACACAACATTCCAGATAAATAAACATCTAAAAATCCACTCCTCAGGACAAACAGGCATTTGTGCAACTTGTGTTTGCTTCACCTTTGGGTTATGGGACCACATGAGAACAAGCACGTACAGACATATTGACTTAGCTACTGATTAAGAAAAGGCATTATTTAATTCCAATTCCAAATTTGCTAAAAGTAGTATTTTAATTGCAGCATGCTAAGGAAATACATGGAAAATTTATTAAGGAAGAAAAAAAAAGAATCTAAAATATGTTTGAAACTTGTACTGCTAAAGCAAGGACAAAAAACATGATAGATTAATATTTCAGAAGCAATTTAAGTAGCAAAGCAAAAAAATCTGCAAATAATTTTTAAGAGTACTTAAAATAAAATGCAGTATCTTACAGGTCACATTCTGTAGAAGTGCCTGGATTGAATGAGAATTTTACTTGATTTAAAACTAGAAAAAAAGATTATCCTAGATAACAAGCATTTTCAAAAAAATGCAAGGAGATGCTTGCAGTGCAATTGAAGAAAGCGTCAGATTCCTGACTACTACAGGCATTCTTCAGTGAGTTTAAATATTTGTTCACAGGTCCTTTACCGAGCACCCCAGGTGTATGACCTGTAAATTATTTCTAGAGCTAGAAAATTATGAATATGCATTATCAGACTTTTTTAACCATTCTCTACAGAAGCTTTGTGTATCTTTTCTGCAAATATATATGCCAGTTATGTGGAAGTTACATTTTATGGGTACCCAGGTGTCATGTGCCTTTGGGATTTTCAGAGCATATTTGCTTTCAAAATACCTTTGAGAATGCCCCAAGAAGCCTACCTAGGCAATGAAACTCCTGTCTGGCCACAAGAATTGCAGAGAACAATAAAACACAAATGATCCTGTCCATGGATTAGGCTATGTAAATGCCTAGGGTTGGGTACAACACAGTGCTAAGCCTTCAAAGGCCATGTTTGCCCCATTTTCATAGGACAGGTTGCAAGTCCTGGAAGGGTGAAGGGTTGCAAGTCCTGTTGCAAATCCTTGGAAGGGTGAAGGGTTTGGAGTACTGTCTTGAACAAGGGGCCAGGGAGTCCCCTGAGGCCAGGGCTCTCTCTGTGTCATCCCCATCCGTGCAAAGCATGAGTAAGAGAGGGACATGACAGGCGCAAAAGTAAAGGTGGGACCTAAAAAAGTTGCTCCTTTTGTACAACTGCAGTTGGCCAAACTCAGGATTCCTCCTAGACTGTACTCCTGTATGGTGTGACCAGACAAATGGAAAGGTAATTTTTTAACTCAGTTTCCCTATCTCAACCTCGTTGGCTACTGATGAGCCAGAGTATGAACAAAACCATAGGTATGTGAAATTCAGGCAGATCAAAATATAGACAGAGGGAGAATCCAGCCCAAGGTGTACTGAATGAGCTGCACAGAAAGCCGAGTACACTAAACAAGCTTCCTCACATAAGAGATACAAATTTAAATAGCTGAGAGCTTGTCTAGGTAAAAAGTCCATTACCGCAGCTTAACTAAAGACTGTGAGAATAAAACACACTGGTTAAACCTGAGGTTCTGGCCATATCATTTAAACTACCCTAGAGGAAGAAACTCTTTCCCACAATTTCCAAATTCCAGTTTCCCAGCATTAGCCCTGGGACTCTTGGTTTGCTAGGTGCCAGTTTCATATCCAACTGGACATGAGAATATGTGCAAGTCCTTGCCATCCTGATCAATGGCAATCAAGATAATAAGGGACAAAAGAAAGAAAAACAGGTCTTCCAAAATCAGGTTTTCCACCTACTTCTAGAAAGATTTAGAAGGGACAGAGCATTCAATAGTCTTTGTTCAGTATCCCAGGAGACTACAGATAATTATCTGAGCTATGAACTCACTGTCAAGCACAGCATTTGCTTGGCTGGGGCCAGCTGATAGCCACAGGGAAAAGAGGAAACTTGCAGAGGAACTCTACACTGCTTTCCAACCTATTTTAGGAAAGCCCTACTTCAGCCACAATTTGCAAAGCAATTTCTGATGAAGACCTGGCAGCTGAACTGATAAGTTGCTGCAGGCAAAGAAGAGGTCTCACTCCCTCCTTTCCACTCCATCCCTGCAGTGCCACTTCCTTTCTGAATCAAACATCCTTGTCAGTTAAAAACTTTACAATAAACTACCATTCAGTATACATTCCAAGCAAGAAATGTATGTGCAGCTTTTCAGACGCGCATCCTGTGCCCTCCCCCAGCAGCAGGAGGTTCTTGTACAAAAAACCGCTGGCAAGAAAGAAATTGTGCTATTATTTCTAAATGTCCTGATACAAAAAAAACCCCAAACCTCTTAGAAAGTAAAACAAAACAAATTAAAAAAACCCCACCCAAATCCCCAAAAAATCCAAAAAGAAGTACAATGAAGTCTTTATTCTTGATGTCGTATAAGCAAACAGCAGGCAAATGTGTTAAAGAGGAAACAGGAAATTTTTATTGGAAACAGCTTTATTTGTTAGTCTGTTTTACAAAGCAGGCCTCCATGCTCAAATCAAGGGTAGGAGTTCCTTTTGTGTATGGTTGGGAACCATTAGTCCTTATTTACCCACTTCCAGGGGGATTAGGAGGACTCAATTCTTCCCCAGAGTAATAAATGAAAATGGGAAAGTCTAACTTCCTTTTTGTTAAACTTTGGCTAATCTTGGTTCCTGGCCTTGTAAGTTCGCAAGTTTAGACCTTCAGAGCAAAAATATCTAAATTCACACCTTGTTTGATGCTGCAGTTGCAGAAGGGAGAACTGTGAAATGTCTATAGTTTTTTGTTTAATGTTATCTTCTTTCCCACAGAAAATAAAAACCACACAGTGATGTTGCAATAATGTTCTTTCAGAAAAAAAAAATCATCATAGCAGTCCAGTTAAAACAGCAACAACATTTACTTTCATTGGGTTTTCGGTTCCACGAAATAACATGCAATTTAAGCACTAGGTCTTTCAGGGTCTTCAGGACAAGGTGCAAAGCAGATGTATCTTTGTATAGTCATGCATTGACTCAATTTTCACCTAAGTGCTAAACATCTTATGAACAGTTTTTCCAAGCAGATGGTTTCCTCTTGCCTCAATCCAGACACCTTTACAATCATATTAGCACCTCCACACATCAGTTTGACTCATCTCACCTTTTGGCTCTGTTAAGAAAGCAGCTTGTAAAAATCTGTAGTGAAACTGGTAAAATCAGCATTGTCAAAATCAAATTTCAGAAAAAAATGAGCTTCACAGCTTAAGGTTCACTTCAATGTCATACATAGAAACTGGCTTTTTTGAGCTTCTTAATTTCATCTTGGTCTTAATTTTAAACAAAGTGATTCTAGTTGAAGTCCACTATTTGACTTTTCTTTCAGAAGAGAAAAAAGACTTGTAGAAATTGAATACAAAATCATCTTCCTGAATTAGCTTGCAGGAGAAGCTCTCCCATACAGTGCAGAGAATTTGATTTCAGATTTTCAAGAAAGCTGGAGATGAATGCAGAAACTCCTTACTTTAATGCCTAAAACTCCATAAACTATCTGCATGTTTTCTAAGGCACAGAGGAGAACACAGAGCACACAGAGCACATAGGGCTCTTCCCCACCCAGATGGGTCCACTTTAATGGCTGTGAATGGCTTGCACGCTCTTTTTCTGCCTATAGCAGAAATTACCTCTCCCTACGTGTCACGTCCCTTTGACACTTTCTGGTGCTTTGTAAAACTTTTGTTCAACTCAAAACCACTGTCCTGGGCTATTAAGAAACTTGAGATCATTCAGGATAATATTTTAAAAGACCAGCTGTGGTATTTGTGAGAAATACTCTTCTTTGGATAGAATTCTACTGCCCAAGTAGAAGCAATCATTTTCCTAGTGCTTGACATGTGAATTGCGGTCCCAACATTAGACTTGATCACACTATCCAACCACTCAGTCTATAGATACATGAACACAGATGTGAAATCTGAGACAAACCGGGGAAATAACTGCACTATGGCAGCTGTCTGCAAATGAGCAGGCCAGGCACTGAAAATGATAAATCAGTTCTGTGTAATGTCATACGCCTGCAGCCCTTTAAAGTTGGGACAGTATGACTGACTTCCTAAGAGTAAGCCTGTTATGTGTCCATGGCCTCAGATGGTTTTCACTTTGAAGATATGTGACTGTTGCTTGAAAATAATTAAATTCCTACTCATAAGTCTGGTTTTTCTCAGACTTAAATAGTTAAATATTCCTTAGGCAGTATCATTAACTTGGTGCTCCACACCTTTCAAGAAAGTAGCACATAGCAAAGGACTAAAGCCAGCGAAAATGTAATTAGTGAAGAACAGCATTTTATTATATTTTATAATGCCCTCAAACACAAACTTGGGAAGCTTGTCAATAAATGTTCAAGCACTAAAAACTAGAGCATTCTGAAAACCTTACTAAAACCTCTTGCCAAATTTATAACACGTTTGGAATTTCTTCTAATTCTAAGAGAACAATCTAATCTTATACAACTGTTCTAGAATAGTCTGAGACATTCAGGATGCACAAAGGATGCATTTCTAGAAGAACCAGTGAGATCAAGAGAACATAAAGCACAGCTTTTGAACTGATTATGAGCTTGTAAGTTTTGAAGTGAAAGCTAATGACCTGCCCAAGGGAGTCACTTTTCTCCTTTCACCTTCAAAGTGTGAGTTACATTTTGCAATAGCAGCTGCCTTTCTTGATGTGCTCTTGATTTCACTGTGCTTCAATTTACCTTCTACCGTCAAACGATACACGCTGTGATCTCCTCTTACTGCTGCCTGCCTCGGCAATCAATTTAAGCCAGTATGGATGCATGTGCAATTTTAAGAAAATATCTCTTATTAAAAACTTTTAGAGGGGTGGGGAGAGGGGAACTCATAAATTCTTGAGGGAAACCATATGACACAAAATACACATACTGCTTTCTAGTCATAAAACCCCTAGAAATGGTGATGAATGTTACTCAGATATTCCACAACTATAAGATGACGACTAAAAAAATACTCTGTGTGTGTTGTCTCCTGCTGGCTTTGGGTTAAACATGGGACTGATTGGCTTTTTCAAGTTACAGAGCCTTGAAGCAAGACAGTAACTATGCAGTTGATGTTATGTATAAACCACAGGACACTGGGAGAAGAAACAGAGTATGTTTGGAATTTGTGTGGGAACAGATGAAGAAGTAAGGAAACAGATGTTTAAGATCATATATTGATGTTTTCTCTGAAAAAAAAAGCAGGAAGCTTGAACACTCTTTTTTTTTGGTCAGCAGAACTTTTGAAAAAAGCAAATGGCTTACTTCCACTGATACGATTTAAGCTTGTTTATTTTGTTATTGATGACAGCTAAATAAAAATAAAAATAAAATAAAAAAAAAGTGACTAGTTTCTAAAATACCTACAGAGATGTATATTGGCTGTATGTACTTCCCCTCCTTCCCAATTATACCAAATTACACAATATAGTACTTTTAATTGCTCGCCAACACTCTTGCTAGCACAGCAAACACAATACTGCTTTTGTGGACCAAAATCTAATTATTAAACTTGAACCTCCTTTTCGCAATCTTCAGCCTATCAAAATCACTTCAAAACTTTTTCAGCTCCAAACATAAAAGGAGAAACATTTGTTGAAAATATTTCAAACATCTAGAGATCGAGCCAACACTTGTTAAAATCAATGGGAGCCTCCATAAATTTCAGAGGACTTAAGTAGGACTTTCCCAGTGTGGATCCATGGGTCTCTAAAACCCAACAAAATTTTTGCAGGAATAAATGGAGTCAGTTTCACAGTTCTCACTATTTTTATCATGGGGAGAAACACAGGTTTTCATCAGAGCACAAGGAAGGATGATGCCCGATGGCAGGAGGTCAGAGAAGGCAAAACCACGACCTCCAGAGCATTATCTGGCTGGCAAGAGGTCCTTCCCTCTGTCAAGAGGACCAAGCACAACTGATTAGCTCCAAAAACCACCAAATCAACATTGTTTGGGGATCTGATAAAGGGCTACTGAAATAAAGGGTATTCCCCATGTGTCTGTCAAGCACTTTCCCTATACACTCTGTAACAGATTATTAACAGTAATTACTGCTTATTTTCACACCATTAAATATGATTCTAGATGCCCAAAATTAGCTGCATTGTTTCCTAACTTGTTGAAGACTTTGGGAAAGTATGTTCTAGGACACAAAAGAATCATCACATCTTCTGGTTTACACCGTAAACCAAATTAATAATTTATTCCTAAATAGGTTTTTGTTTTGTTTTTGTTTTGGGGTGGGTATTTTGCATTTTGAGCATATACAGGAGAATTAGGAAAGAAATTTAAAAATCTGAAGGTAAAAACTAACTTTGTTTAATCAGAAAACTGTAGCTTGATGTGGCAGTTTTCCTGTCAAATAACAACTCTCTCTATAAGTTAAAGATGGTCTTCTTCCATCTTGTTTTTAAGAAGGTTCACAGATGAAGAGGAACAAGATGTCAAGTGACTTAAAAAACCCTAAAGAAATAATTGGGCACGTGGGTTATTTATCTGGCCTGCTTAACACAGGGTGGTCTTGGAGGAGGATTATTTGGGGCAGAGAAAGCAGTTAGTCAAATCCTCTGATGGAGGTCATGTTGACAGATTCCAGAGTGAGAAACAAATCCTCCTCCAAAGAGTGGGAAATAGAAGATAACTTTAACCTTCTCTTCTCTCAGAAATTACTTGGTTAGCATGACCTTTGAGAACATACTGAAGGGCAAACATTAACCATTGCTACTCCCAAGCCCAGCATTAATATCCTCCAATTGCCATGTCTGCAAGCTTGTGGTGTGCATGCTTGTGTAGTGTGCAAAGCTCAACTCAAAGGCTCTTTCAGCTCCAGAGGGAGGCAAAAGTGAATAGGCACAGCAGGACAGATCCTTCATCTGAAAAGGCACAAAATGTGGGCTACCCGTACAGATCTAGGAAATAACAATGGTATAAGAACTGATCTGAACTGGTTCAACAGTTCATACAAAAGAAAATAGATTTTCTAGATAGTTACTTCTTTGAGCTTGTTAAGCTTCAACCTCAAAACTATGCGCATGTAGGAAGAACTGTATGGAAGCATGACTACCTTAACATCATAACCATCTACAGTCAACCTCATTGATAACCCAGTCCCAAACTACATCCTGTGGGGATGATACAACACTAGATACAAAATACCAGTGGCAGTGAAGAACCCATCATAAAGCTAATTGCATCACAGACAAATGCCTTCTTCCCTGATGCAGAATTAAAGATGTACACATGAATTTTTCCAAAGCAAATATTACTATGAACTTCCTGTTTTCAGGTATTAGAGACAGTTACAATATTCTGTCCGTGATACTGTATACTTGAAAATGCTTCTCTCAGTGCAAGATCTAATGGTCACATCTTGTAGGGACAGAAGAAGGAACGTTAAAGCACACCATGAAGCTTTATACTGGAAAGTTTCTTGTATCTTATGTGCACAGGAGATCTGTTCTTAGAACTCATGGACAACAGAGGGAGGGGTGGTCAGCAGAGTGTCCAATTCTATGGGTCCACAGGGTCACAGAGAGAATATCCCCAAAATGCAAAAATGCAAGGAAGGGGGCGTGTATATTTTTCTTTATCCTGCAACTTCAGTGAATTAGAAGAACAGGTCTGGGAAGGTCAAACTGTGTCCACTACTGGCTTCAGCAAATGTCTTCATGCATCTCCTCAGGAATTGTTCTTAGCACAGACTATTGCATTTGAATAGAAAGATCTAGACAAATAAAATAAAAACATTTAAACCCAAATCTAAGAAACTCTGCACCCTTTTTGACTTTAAAAAATCCCACAAGAAATAAGTGAGCCATCCTATTGTGTCTTCATTAGAAGAGAGACTAGATAAATTTTTTCCTGGTCCTGTCTCACCTAGCACAGTTCTTCCCAAGGGAAACAAATACTAGACAATATTTGAAAGAATATTCATACTAAGAAATAAAAATGCTTGTCATGCTCTTCTAAAGATACCAAAGCAGTTCAGAATGGTCTGCAGTATTACCTGTAACTTTCAGATAATGAAACTCAGTGGATTACAGCTAGCTGGTTAAGTCATTCTCGACTCTCTTTTGATTCTGCCAATCTTGCCAATGGTATACTGTACTAGCAGACCTACTGATTTCAAAGATATGCCGAGTGGGATAGGGTAGCACTGTCAGCAAGAATGGCAGACTAAGTGTCCAGTGAAAAGAACCAGAAGTTCCAATCACAGCCTGGTCCTGTGCCCTTTTCATGAGACTTGCTCATCATCGAAGACAGAATTTGTTTTTTCCTTTGAACAGGAGAAGCAGGGAAAGTAGACAAGAAAATAAAAGGAAAAAATCCCAAACTTCACAAAAGGCTTTGGAAATCAAAAAACATGCAAGACCATCCTGATACCCTGCACCATGCAGAATTACTGATTGCTTAGGTACAAGCAAGAAATATGCTTGGAATTGCTGAAATTACCAAAATTACTGTATATGTACACTCACTTCATTACCAGAGAGAATACAGAATTTTGTAATTAATTCACCTTGAAACACTGAGATTCCAACTTGTAAGCAGAACAATATAATACCCAAAGAATATATACAGGGCATCATGTCTTTATTTGGTGGAGATCAAACCAGAAAATTTTCTGTGAACTGCAGATGATTTGATTGCTGTATTTCTATAACATGCACAACAAGGAAGGGGAAACATCTGAAGTTATTTTTATTTCCCCAAGTCTTCTGGCTATACTGTATGAATGCTAGGGTGGGTCTGGCATTGTCTGAAATGTGTCAGGGTCCTTTTGCATAGCCTCATTTCCTTCTTCCTGTCGCTAGGAAGGATAGTTAAGCATGAAAAGTGCTTGTTTACAGTACAGGACCATCCTGTTAAGCACATGAGTTCTCTTCCTCTGTCTCCTTTTAACCAAGGGTGCATTGTGTTTATGCTCAAGCCAGTAGCACAACTCCAATTGAGAACTGGAAGAGAAGTCTGAATCTCTCAAGAAGCCCAAACTGTGGTGTTCTGCCTAGAAAAAAAACTATATAGTGCAAACTGCATCTCTAAATATTTGCGGAACTCATAAATTCACATGCTTCAAACAAACCACTGCCTAGAACGTAATGAATCAGAAGAGCCAGAAAAGTAAAACCAAGCCACCTCATCTCCTTTTTCTAGGAATCTTAATATAAACATTCGAGATTAGTGCATGAGTACAACTACAGTACCTTTTTCCTATCCCCACCAGAGGCAAAATACACTGGGCACTTGTGAGTTTCCATGAGTAGCATCAGTGTTCCTCTCTGGCTCAGTAGAATCTACACTACTGAGAAATAAAACCCAAATAAAACCATCAGATATATTCTTGCTTTTAATTACCACTTAGAAATGAAATGTTATGACATTTAGGAAGTTTAACACCTTATGGTGTTTAAAACAATGTATCAGCACTTCCTTTTGATTAAAAAAAGTATCAATTAACAAGTTATTTTAAAAGATAAAAGGACAGATCAAGAGATCAAGAAGTCCTAGAGACCACAAAAGGTAGCTTGAAATGCTCTGATTTCTTGTAGGTGAAAGGAATCTTGTCAAAACAATATCTACATCTTCTCTTGCATATACTGTATTCAATAATCAAAGAATTAGCCCTAATTACGATCCCATCAGCAAACTGAAGTAGTAACCCAAACCCAAAAATTTATTTGAGAGATATACACCACACTTCCTGGCCATCTCAGCATTTTTCTTTTTGTTTTTGTTGCTTATGCTGCAGATGCAGAGCAGGATGCCTAGAGGACAGCAGTAATAATACCTGGGAAGACAAGATAGTAGGCTACAGCTGTGGAATCAACAGACACACCTAATACCAACTCCATGCGCTGTCAGCCAGCAATGGCCTGGTTGCCAGACAGATGCTGAATCAGTCTGGCACTGAGCTGTTGACAGATTCATACTCAGAGGCTCATAAGAAATCTGCCTATTATCTTCCTGAAGTTCACTACAAATAGCCTTAAAACATAATCTGACTCAAAGAATTGTTACTGAACTGCTGCTAGGAATTTCTTGATCAGGGCAGGGCAATTCAAACAGATCACACTTTACTCCTGAAAAAAAAATAAAACCATCTATAATTGATGGCTAAGATAAAATTGCATTCCTCAGTCTTTTCAAATCAGATGTGCTAAGTACTACAACACATGAGGCAGAACCTTCTGACTTAGTTAAATGCATTGTTTAAATGCAATTACTTTCCCAAAGGGAATATGAGGGGGCAAAAACCCCGAAAAAAACCTGCTGTACCAATAGTAAGTGCCTTGACTGCCAACAGAGCTCATTAGGTTAATGGCAACACATTGCTCAACAGTTTCACAGTTTCGGTGGAACTAAGTCATTGCCGGTGGTTTGCAAAGCAAGGGAGGGTGACACGGAACGTAAAACTGACCGACTGGAAAACGGCATCGGCTTTCTGTTTTCCTCAAGGAGGGAATAAGGTG
>VZRF01001720.1:1091747-1134018 GCA_013396875.1 Vireo altiloquus | reverse complement strand
GGGGAGCAGGGGTGAGCCCGTCTGGCAGGAGGTGCTGCTCCTTCACCGGGATCAAAGCCGCCGGGGGTGACATCAGGGCTGGCCACCGCTGCACGGGGGGAGCCACCGGGCTCCTGGAGGCCATCGGGCTAATTACGGAGAACTTCAAAAGGAACTCGAAGGTTCCCGTCTCGCAAGGGCTCTCAGAAGAGAAAAAAAACCACCCAAAACAGAGAGAGAAAAAAATAAGGGGAAAAAAAAAAGGAAACGGAAAAAAAAAAAGACCAACAAAACCAAACACCAAAAAAGAAAGAGATGCGCCACGGAGATCTCCAGGGAGCGGCCGCATCCCGAGCGCCGCTCCGCGCCCGCGGTACCCCCGCGCCCCAGCTCCGCTGTGTTAACCCTTTCGGCCGCGCTTCCGAGCACAGCCGCCGCGGGCGCTTCCCAGACACAGAAATGGTCCCGGGCTCCCGCAGCGCTCCCGTCTCACCTGGGGCTGCTCTGACCCCCGCGCACACGGACGGGCCAGACCCGCGGCTGGGGACGCACCGCACGGCGGGACGGGGCAGCCGCCCCCTGCCAGCGCTGCCTTCCCGGTGCTGCAGGATAACACGGGCGGGACCCCGGCCCCCTCTGCCCCACGCGTGCCCCCAGAGCACGGCAACGCCGGCCGCGATGCGCGGAGCCTGCGCCCCTCGGCGCGCACCCGCCACCCACGCCACCCCCAAAAGGGGCCGGGAGGGGGGTCCCCGAGCTTACGTGTGAGGATCATGGTCTCCGCCGGCCGCGGCGGCTCCGCGGGACTGCCTGCGGGGCCGGCTGGCTGCGTCCCTGCCTGCCCGCCTGCCTGCGCGGCGGAGGCGGCTCGCAAGTGACACCGGCCGCGGAGCAGCGCAGCGCCCGNCGCCCCGGCCCGCTCCGCTCCGCGCCCCGAGAGACCCCCGAGCGCGGGCACGCGGCACGCCCCCGGCCCCTGCCCGGTCACGGCCCCGAAACACGCGCACGCACCGCGCACGCACTCCTGCACACGCTCATCCACACACACACACACATACACACGCTCACACACATAAACATGCATACACACATGCACCCTCTCTCCCGTCCCTCCGTTGCACGTCGAGGGGAATGACAAAAACCAAAGGTAATGAAGTCAAAGACAACCTAACAGCTTCTGTGCCTTTTGATCCTTTGGTTTTTAATGGCTGTCAGCTCTTCCAGTGGCCAGGTTTATAAAAAGCAGTCAGCAAAGCTCTCAATACTTTTTCCAGGAAACGAAGAAAAGAGGGTTAACTGAAAAGGCAGCTTGCCTCCTTGGTATAAACTGGAGAGGTTTGGAATAGCCTGAGCAGCCCAAGGCATGGGGGATGCTGAGCCCTCCGCCAGAAGCGAGCCGTGCAGGGTGGCCAGTCCCTCCCTCTCCAGAAAGCGTGCTCAAGAGTGCTGTGAAATTTTAGAGTTCTTGAGCACCATCAAAGTCTCAGTCTGAACCTGGATGGAAAGCAGGCATTTTTCCTATGGGGACCACAGCACAAGCATAGGCAAGTCTTGGAGATAGTGAAGCAAAGC
Source organism: Vireo altiloquus (assembly GCA_013396875.1). Lineage (NCBI taxonomy): Eukaryota > Metazoa > Chordata > Aves > Passeriformes > Vireonidae > Vireo > Vireo altiloquus. The sequence goes on along the minus strand of VZRF01001720.1, from coordinate 1,132,467 downwards.
CTGGCTTCATAGCTCTGGCTTCATAGCTCTGTGTCTGGGAGTTGCTCCCTACACCACTTATTCCCCTTTATATTTTGCAAAGGTTTTCTGAATGCTTATTACTTGATTGACACTCACATTCAGGACTTTAAAACAGCACAAAACAGGTACTTCTGAGCAGCTGCCAAACTATAAGCATGGAAAAGGTATTGTGAAAATTTGAAAATATTTGGACCCTCTCAAAGATTATGATTGGTTCATTTTCTTCCAAGCCAACATCATATTTTATACTCACTGGTGTTATTCTAACATTCAGTTGTCATTTCTGCACTATGGATACAGATATAAAGTATACATAATGTGATGCTTGAGCTGGCAATTTTCTGAAGAATAAACATCTCCCCTTTCTAGAGGCTGCAAACTGTGGCCAGTTGGCCATTATAGTGTTGTTTCTGGAAACCCCTACACAGCTCTAGGTCATTAATTTACTTTAATAGCCTCGAAGAGGATGGAAATGCACTATATCTTCGAGCTTAACTTTACATAAGATACCTGCTTAATCAATTACCTCTTCATATCTAATCTGGCTCATGCACTTTTTGGCATCGCCACATTTACCTTCATTTTCCAATGTTTCCTGCAAGGTCAGGATATATGTTTACTAGATAGGTCAGGCCCATTAAATGTTAGTTCCTAACTCTAGCATGGGGAAGGCAGGCATATGCTATGCCCCAGCTGTTGAACAGCCAAAGTAATCCCAATCTAATTGGCTTTCTGTCTGTATTGTCTTTAGTTTTATGCAGTTGGTAGACTAGTAAGTGCCCAAGTAGCTCTCACGAGATGAAATATGCTGGTTACATATTGTGTGTGATTTTTAGTCTGAATTCTCCAATAAGTATCCTCAAAAGGAAGGGAGGAAAAAAAAGGAAAAAAAATTACCAAGAACATGTAGGAAAACATGCTGGCCCAAAGGCATTTCTATCACAATAAATAATGCTGGAACCAGGAGACCACCGAGTGTCAAGTTAATACCCTCTGTAAAAATCAGGGTTTGTTCCTGTAAACACAGACTGCCTAGGCTGCTTCCTGGCCAAGCCTTCATTTTGTATAGGAAACTTTTGTATAGGACTCACAGGAAGCTTTTGAAGGAGGAGAGAATGGACTTCGCAGAAAAAAAGGGAAAGGTTTGGACAACTTGACGTTGTGAAAGGGAACTCAAAAAATCTAAAAATGAAAGGAGATGTGTACAATAGTGAAGTAAAATCCAAATTGAGAGGGTTGTGTGGTAGTTGCAAATCAAGATTTTGAAGTCAAAGTTTCATTTGAGGATTCTGAGAGGGGTGAGTGATGACATTGGTGAATACTTGACAAATGTGTCCCAGACAGAGAAGATGGGAAACTCTTAGTAATTAAATCAAGGGTTATCATGCTCTCCTCTATCACTTTGTTAAATAGCAAATGAATGATGATGCTGAGATGGAACACTATATTTGTGCTTTAGTTCAGCGCTTCTGTTCTGCTTGCAAAGCTAATTAGCTTCCACAGTAAAGGAGGAATCTCCTCATTCAGTCTCTGCAGCCATGTCAGAAACAGTGACTTTTGTGATGGAGCAGTCTGTCTGTTGGGATCACCACTAAATAGATGCTGTAGGATTATCACTGACCTGGATTAGATTCTTGCTGGTAATCTAAAAGAGAAAGGCTTTGATTGTAGTTTGTTATCAGCTGCTGAAGACACACAGTCACTCGGGCTTGCATTTTAACTTGGAATTCTATAGGGCTGCCTAAGCAGGCGTATTTCTGGAGCTGAAGCAAGGCACCAGTCTCACATTCATTGTAAAACGTGCTCAGAGGAGCATTCCACCTGAGGCATGGGTGTTTAACAGGCTACAACCACCCTAATCACTCATCTGGCTTTAAAGAGTGTTGTGAAATCAGGAGAGCTTTGGCCTTTAATATTTTTATTTCTTTATCTCTCTGGCTATTCAAAGAGCAGGCAGCTGCCTGACAGAGACACAGGATTTTGGAAGTAGCCTGCCTAAGAGGATTGTTTCCGTGGAGTACTGTTATCCTTAATGCAATCAATGAGCTCTTGCTGGATGGTAAAGTAATTGTAAAGGGTTGCCCGACAGGCACAATTACTCAGTTTAAAAGGTGAATTCTCCTTCTGTTGCAACGGCATAAGGGAGTGATTCGCAGGAAGGCATCTAATAATAAGGACTTGATTGTCCCCTGCTTTCCCTCCCAGGCCCAAATGCCTTAACGGTTCCTGTACCCCTGTCATCCTTTTTTTCTGCTAAATAGTGCAGTACACAGAGAAGTTCCAATTCACAATTAGTCAAGTGACCTGCTGGTACAAATACAGGATTGTCAGACACGACTGCAACTCTAAATGCTAGTATTAATATCCTCTTAGCAACAGCATGATAGATTATGGAGCAGTTTCAAACTGAGTTTCCAGGCCTCTGGTTGTGGGCTTGGATTCCTTGTTGACTGGGGTGTATTTGTACGTAGTGTTTTGAAAGTCCAAAGGATTTTCATGTTTCAACCATTGTTAGTGAAATAATTAAGTCTGAATTTTCTAGCACTCGACTTAACTGAAAGTAATTACTTGAAGAAGTCTGTAATTGTTCAGGCCTCTTGACAAAGAGTGTTTGCACTATCACTTTGCAGAGATAAGTGAGAGCAACAGCGCCTTGCTTCCAGAGAAGGAAAGGCATGGTTCCACCTACTCAAGAATCACACAATGAAAGCAAGCATCTAGCCGAAATACTTTTTAACAAAATGCATAGTAAATTGATGATATTGCACAAACAGGTGCTGCTCTGCGGCTTGTAAGTTATGGGCTCTCTGCTCTAGAAATCTTCCTATAAAAATGAACACTATTAGAAATGTTACCAGCTTGTCATGTGTAATAGGCTCTTGTAGCTGATCCCAGGCAACATTCAGCTGGGTGTTTTCCCCCTTTTTCTAAACAGTAAAAACAATAAAGAAAATTACCCTTGCCTTATTCTTTGTGGTCCATAAGTTGCTATTTTAAAACAAGAGGTAAGTGCTCTGTGCTTTTTCCTACTTTTGAATGCCATCAAACACTCTGAGTTCAACAGTTTAGTCTGGAAATTAAATAACCAAGTTCACACTGTATTTAAGAAAGACTCTATTCTATAGAGGCACAACAGAATAAGAAATAAAAATAGAATTAAATAGTTTGACAAAGATTTGATAAAATATAAATATGGATCAATAAAATAAGCGGAGAGAAAATAAATATTTTCATTTCCATTTTAAACACAGAGCATAAGCTCTTTAGCTTATATGAAATACCATTGATTTATAGAAATTGGTGGACATGTAGGGTATCTTTCCCATATTGTGGTTAAGATGCCGTCACAGGTGAAGGTTTATTTTTTAAAGATTGTAGAATTTTCTGCTGTTAATTTTTCAATTAAAAGCCGTATTTTTACCTTTAAAAGTTTATTCACCTTTGCAAAAATAACCAACTGAATTTAATGTTCGAGAAAGTAGGGAAAGTAGGTAAACTAAATGTTAGCTTGCAAAAGTGCTCAGATGAGCGTAGTTAGAATTTCCAACCTGTGACGAAAGCTCAGAGATGATCCAGAGTAAGTGGATGGCTTGTGACACATAGAAATCTTCTTCCTTATATTTAGAAAGATTCAGAATCACTGTACTATTACTGATAAAGACAGCATCCATAATTGATCACTGCCTTACAAAAAGGAAACTGAACCTGAAATTATCCGGATTAAAACCTCTGCATGTATGTGGTAAAAATGGTTGTGTGAGACCTAATGGATATGGAAGTTAAGGGGATTGACTGTTACTCTACCTTAGAGAAAGCTTTAATGAAGGTTTGTCTCGGCCAAGGCACCATCCCGAGGTGTAGTGGTGGTAATTGCCTTGTTGGCTGTGTGGCAGCAGAGCTCCATGACACCAGGAGTCATCTCTGAGCCCTCTCCTTTCTTTGTGGATCATTTAAAAGGTGATATTGGTGCCCGAGTTCTCACCCCACTTCTCTTCCTCTGTGCTTAAAAATCACAGTGTGCAATGAAGTGTGAGCGGAAGACAGCACAAAGGATGCTTTTACTCAAAATATATATTACAAAAGACGAGCAGATTGATGATGGAGTAAAATGGTAGCAGGAAATATAGCTCAACTTTTTGTTGCCTGGAATTTTTTTTTCAGAACAATGCTCTTATTTTCAGTCTGTGTTCTTGTGCCAGCAGCTGTATCATTACTAAATTAACCTGCTCTTCACTCTTCATTTTTAAAGCAGATAGATTTAACCTTCTGCCTTTAAAACCACCAGTTTCCAAGGTATTCCAGTGGTAAGATGCATTTTTTTTAAACCTCATTCTGTGTTCATGTGTGACCTCCAGTCTGATGAAGAAAAAAGGTCAGCTTTTACAGAGAGATAACAGTAACCTTTCATTAAACAAGAGGTAAGATATAAGTTGCCCTCTAAAGTAGATGAAAACTGAAAGACTAATGCCTGAAACATGTCAAAACAGTGGTTAAAAATTGGTTTATGAAGCAGCTGTGTTATTAATTACACATGAGATGTTAGACTATTCAGCATGAGACCCTGGGACAGACTGTCAGCCATGCAGTGCCCAGCTGCAGTTAGAAGGAGTAAAAGGGAAGGAAATTAAGATTTTGGGGTTTTTTTGGTTGATTTGGGCTATTTTTAATTACATTGAGTAAAAACATGAACAATGAAAAATTTCTTTTCAAAAGCAAATTTTTTCTTATTTCCATCTTCCATCTTGTGAGATCCAAGGCTTTTTTGCTAAATGAACTTTATATTCATTAAACTTATTTCCTCTGGAGGAAATAAGCACATGCATCCACCTGGACCAGTTGACCCATTATGTGAGAGACTGTTGCTGTTTTAGCCTTGGGGAAATCTTCAAGACTCAGGAAATAATTTTAAACCCATGACTCAATAAAGCATGATAACTATGGCAACTGGAACACATAGATCGTGATGGCTAATTTCACGTCAGGGTAGCTTGGTACTATAGCATGGAGAGTAGCTATTGTTAATGTCATATGAAGCTACAGAGACAGGGTAGAAGGAAAACACATGTTAGTAAGCTCAGTGAGCAAAGCGAGGTCTGGTGTAAGTCATAATAGATTCATAATCCTTGCTCCTGTTCTTGACAGCACAGTGGACTGAGACTCAAAATACCTATCTGCAGACTTGTTTTAACTTATCAGCCAGCCGTGGTCTTTCTATTCCTCTTCTCATATTTCATTTTTCCTTAGATAAATTAGGGAGACTAGTACATGCCTCTTTTGCAAAGTGTTTGAGGTGTACTGTGGAAAGTACTGTATGATATTATTATTATTTATGTCTAATAAAAATCCTCTTGCAGATCGCGAGTTTGGCTGCTTCTTTCATTGTCCATGCTCATGCTCTTATTGTAACTGAAAACCAGCTTAAAGCAGCAATTACCTTGCCTTTTACTGGGAGATGTGTACATGCAGACAGTTACTTAAGAGCACCTTAAGTAACTTGCTAGAGTGTCAACACCCCTAATGATGTCTGAAGAAAGACGAGAAGTGGAGGGGGAAGGTAGCTGTCGGGCCAGCAAGAACAAACTGAGTTGGAGAAGATTTATTAGGTGTATATTGCTCAGATAAATGTGATCCTGACTTGAATGAGAGCCAGCAATAGCAAGGGGAGGGGATCAGGGAAAAAGAAGTGGCTGTTTGGACTTCATCAACAGATTCAAGACTTGATGAGGATTAGGAGGAGTAACAGAATTGTTGTGGTGCTCATTCATCACTTTAAAATTTAGGATTATGAATTCTAAATGGATGGTCAGTTTAGCTGAAAAATACCTTCTCCTCCTTCTTGCTACATTTCTCTTTTTATGCCAGTATGTTATAGAGTGAAAGTATTGCATGATATTATTTGTGAACATGATACTACGCATAGAAGTGACTGACACGTTAATAGGAGCTTTCGTGTTTTTAAAACAGTCTCATATTCTGTTACATGACCACAAGAAAAAGAAACATGGAAAGTGGTTAGTTTGCTTTCATATTTCAACACTGTCACATTATGAAGGGCTACCTTTTCTACTCTCCTTGTTTCTGAGGTTTTACTTTTGTCTTCATATCATTTTACAAAGAGACATGGTAAATTAGTTAATTTTTGAGAGAGGTAAATCTATTATATCTGATCTTAGCCCAGAGCACTTTTCAAATACCTACATTCTGAAGTAAAAAAACCCAAACCCCTATTTCTTATTACTGGGAATATATGAAAAATTATTTTTGTTAATTATTTTTGTTAAAGAAAAAAAATCAGGGTTCTCTCATATTCGGAAATGTCTTTTTATTTTTTTGCATTCAACTTCAAGAGCAAAGACAGCAGTGATTGGAGAGTGCTTTAACCTAAATGTCTTTGCCCATTACACCTGATAAACTGAGTTTACCATGCTGTTATATTAAATTTTACAACAGTTCTGTCACTATAGCAACAAAGAAATCCCTATACTTGCTTTCTATTATTTTGAATCAAACATGCTATGAAACAGATTCTCTCCTGTTGTAGTTGGTCTTTTTAAAAGCCTATCGTTGCACAGCAATTTGCCAGAGCTAAGCATCTATTGGAGTTACTGTTAGACACAAGAATTTGGTAACAGGCAAAGTTCACCTTATTTCATTCTATAGCAAACCATTCACATTTATGTATGACACCTTTAGTATAGCAATAAATGTATTCTGAAGAATCCCTTTTTTTTTCCATGACCACCAAGTGGCCAGCTGCACAGAAATATGATGTGCTCTGTGGGCATCTAAAAAGTTACACACATGGAACAAATACTCTGACATTTTAAAAATATTTTTGCCATTGGATATTCTGGGTCTTTTGTTTCTGATGATTTTACTGAAGATTCATTAATACATATGATGGGTGGTACAAAACAATAAGCCTTAAGTAGATATAGAACCTGATTATTTCTTCATAGGCCCCAGTTAAAACTGTGAAAATTATTTATAGGATGGAGTGCTAACAAGGGTTTGGATCATTTCTGATCTTGAACTTTAAAATAAGAAGGATCCATTTTGAGAAAAGTAATGCGAGGAAAAAATTTTCATTGAGCTAACCTGCCTTTGTTTGATCACAGCTTCAAGAGAGTTCAAGGCAGCCAGGGACATACCTGTGCTAGGATCAATGGGGAAGTGATTAACAGTGAAAGGACATCCTGAACCTTTCATGCTCGAACCAGAACTTTCCCTCCTCTGAACAAGAGCCAATTTCTAATGAGAAATACAATTCAGTAGAATTGTATTTCTCATTAGCAGCACTAGAGTACAGAAATACTCTCAATTTTCTTTGCTGAGGAATCTTTATTTTTTCCAACTACAGATCTCAAGGTTAACACTGCTCCTGGCCTCTGAATTTCAGTCAGAAAATGTAAACAATTACTTGAAAGGTGTATGTGCAGAACTTTCCATTCTTAGGATCTGTTGTGTGTGTCATATTTTCTTCCCTTCCATTTCTGTCTTTGACTTCTTTTCCCTTTTACAGATAGCTTCTACTAATAGCAATTGCAAGGGGTGGAAGTGCCTTCCTTAGATATTTTCCTTACCTTCTATTCTTTTGGCCAACTCAGGCAACGAGGTAAAGAGAACATTAGATCCAGAGCCATTGCATAGTGATCCCCAATGAGGGAAAGGCATACAGACCAAAAGCAGGAACTGAGAGGTGGGTTTCTAGATTGTCTAGAAGGAAATGAAATCTAGAAATCAAAATGTAGATATTGGAAGACAGAGAGACAAGATCACTGCCAGACTGAGTGAATTGTGACCAAGTAAGCTGTGTCTGCAATTGTAGTAACACAAATCTAGCAATTAATTTAATGCTTCCATGGAGCCAGTTGATATCCAGTTCTCTCAAGCCTTGGATATGAACAAATGTGCTAAATGAAACAGGAATGAGAATGGTCTTCAAGTATCCTGATGAATTTCTGCTAGAACTGCTTTATATAGCAATTATTTATAATAGAACAGACATTATCAGAGCACACAGAGTATAATCTAAACCAATCTGAGAGCTACCTAACATTTTATAGCTACTCAATCATGTATTGCAGAGCATTATGGAAAGCCCAGACAATGGTGATGTGTTACTCTGTTTGACATGAAATAGTATTTGTCAGCTTAAAAGGTCTCCTTCCTTGGTTAGAAAGGACTTTTATTTCAGGATGGACAGGAATTTAAACCTCATTCATACGAATTCATGTATGCAATTCTACTTGATTTGAAGGGTATATTGAAACTGGAGTGCATAAATGTTTGCAGGATCATGTGCTTAGTTTTTTGGTGATGAATTTCAGGATCTTTCACACACCATTTCTATGTTCTCAGCCATACTTCATTTGAAACTCTTAAACTCATTCTAATAAGCATATCTCCTCAAGAATGAAAAGATAATGCTTTATTCTCTGACCACTTGTACCCACTATTTCTGATCTGGCTGATAATGCCAGAAATAAAAGTACAGATTATCAGAACAGCAAAGCTTTTCATAATGGTCTCTCTGCATGAAAAGTCCATGTGTCAGCTAAGAAAATGAATTTTTAATAATACTTGGCACTGAATGAGGGGTTTGTCTCAACAGAGTGCATCAAGCACTGCTTATCTGATCTTTGTAACTCTGAAATAGGTTTCACCTATTTGAATGATCTTTTTCTTAGCCATCTTTCTATCAAGAAGCTTATTCAGGATAAGGATCCTCAATATCACCACAGGGATTCATTTTTTTAATAAGGAAATAAAAATGCAGTACGGATATTTACACTGGTGTGCTCAATAGCATTTCTCTGTTGGTCAGGGAACAAAATTTTCTATGCCTGTTTAAAATTTTGGAGAAATTTATGCTATCTTTTTAAGACAGGCAAATATTATGAAGTTTATGCAGGAGTTTAATATATCTTTTAAAGATGCTGTCTATGAGCTTGATGCCCTTTTCATTCTGTACTTAATTACTAAGTATCATTTTGTGTACATGCTACTGTGCAAACTCTATGTGATGTCACAGAATGTGGCTCTGCAATTTGCAGTGTTAGCAAATAAAGTCTCTTAGATTTCTTTGCAGCAGTTTGACATAGACTGTGTATGCATATACTGTAAAGAAATAAACATGCTCTCTAAGACTAATTTAGAGACAAAGGCCTCTTCTTTGCTTTAGATTTGAAACAGTAATCTGAAAAAAATAAATATCTACATAAAAAAGCAAACTAGTTATTCTTGGTTCATACAGCAACAGCTTTAAAAGACAAGCATTCCTTCATAGACTAAAGATGAATTAAAGTTCTCTGATTCCTGTAAAAATGTGTGTATCTACAGTCATAGTTTGTTCTGGATCAATTCCAGTGCATTGTGATGATAGGAACTAGAAAGGAAAACTCAAAAAAGGTCTTTTTAATCACTTTTACCTCTATTAACAATGTGATGCTATTTCCATTGTTCCTGTTATAAAAATAAGTAGCTGACATGTTCCCCAGAATTGATTACTGTGTTTTAGTTGACAGAACAGCCATCAAGATATTTCAGCCTATCAGGAAGGGGAGTGGAAAGGAGCTGACAGAGAAACCTCAAAGGAAGGACAAGACACTGTGTCTTTTGTCCTTTGTTCCAAGATGGAAATAAACTGTCTCCACTTTTGATAAGCTTTTCTTTTGATCTTTGTTTGCAATAATTAGGGTTAGACACTAAGTTATTTTATGAACCCTTTCAGGTTTAGCCCCCTCTTAGGTAATATGAATATGAATTATTTGATCTCATCAAACAACCACATTTATTAAGTTTTTGTTATTTTCTTTAATTTATGGAGATTTTGCCTAATGTGTAAGGGAACCAGATATTGATAGATTTGGGGAAGATGAAAAGGACTTTTTCTGCAGATTTAATTTTACTTCATATTTTATAAATGGGAGAACATAAAATGCATAAAAAGATAAAAAATTCTTTTTTCTGTGTCTATCATATAAGTACATATAAGTTTTTTATTTATATATATATAATTTCTAACAATTTAGGAATGCTCATCACATTGTGCTCCCCTCTAGTTTAGGTGTCTTTGGAAATCTGCACTCTGCGTAAGGCTACAGATTGGTGCTGTCACTTATGAGTATCGGTAAATATCATGTCAGACTGCAGAGGGAAGCAAGTTTTTACTCTAATTCATGCTGAAGGACAAACTGGATCCAGGCACCAAAGAAAATCCTGCGAAAAAAATTTGGGATTCAGGTAGATTAAGTTATGCTTCTGAAGTGTTACCTGCTTCTGGTGCAAACATAACAAGAAATTCAGGTGTTAGTTTAAGAACAAATGTGGTTTTCTTTGTTTGCAAAGCTAGACTTTGTCCTAGGCAAAAAACCCCCAACAAACCAAACCCAAACTAACACAAACAAACAAACAAAACCAATCAACTCCAAAACCACTGAACCAAAAACCATCTCCCCAAAAAAGTAAAACAAATTAATCTAAGTTGTTAAATACATTGTAAATCTAGGCAGTTTTCACATATATACCAGAATTTAGGATACTACAGAGTAAAATAAACATAGAACACTACAAAGAATGTAGGCAGCATAACTTCAGAAAACAGTCCAGAATTAAAGTGTGTGTATATTTTTACATCGCTGATCACAGATTTTAAAGATCATTGTAACAACCTGAACCACAAGCCTTGCTTGGGTTTCCTGCTTGAAGTTGTAGCTCCAGCATTTTAAAATGCCTTCCTTAGCAATGCACCTTGTTTTTAAGATTTCAAATGGCAACTTCTAAGTTCAAAACATGACAGAATTCTTCAGAATTTAAAACATGTGTCTTAGTCCTAAGTTTTATTCTCTTAGAATCAGTATCTAGTCTTTCACCAGTGTTCTTTTTTATTGTCCTGGAGATCACAATCAAGCTGTGGGATTGAATTGAGAACTAAATGATGCAAAGCTATAACATCCCTCCCAATGTCAAGGATAAAAAATATTATGTGTGCTTTGCTGAGACACATCATTGCATTGGTATACAGTTTCATGTCTGCAGATTTAAAAAATGCAGCAGTGTTTAGTAGCTTCCTGAAACGTGTAGTATAGTCATTTACTGGAAAATACAGAACGCTCTTTAAGGGATATAAATTGCTGAATCTCTGTCTCTCCAGTGGAATAGTCTACTCTTATCAGCTGAATAAGTGATACAGTCTAAACAAAGGGTAATAATGTTCAACTGGAATTCCAGGAAAGGAAGCTTAATGCGAACTTCCTAATTTAATCTTACAAAAATAGAAAGGTTGATAGGATAAATGAATCACTCAGAAGTGCAGATTTTGCTTCATTTAATTAAAACAGACCATAAAAATGTCAAAGTACTATTTGTTACTTTAACTGCAAAACTCACATGTAAAACTATTTAGAGTATCATTTTCATGCATGAGACTGATAAAAATCTCTTCAGAGAAAAAACTCAATTTTCTCAAAATTTCTTCTCATTTTCCAGCCTGGAAAACACGGTGACAGCTACATGGACATTTCTTATAAAATTTCCTGTATCTTCTACTTTTGGTGGGTCAGGAAAAATCTTCTCAGTAGTAAATTTGGAACTTCTGCTTCTGGGAGATAATCAGCGAGTCAGAGATGCACGGATATTTAAGAAAAACAAAAGAACTATTTTGAGCCTTAAAAAGAGGTTTTTTTAGGTCCAGTTAGTGTTCACTTTGATTTCCTGACAATGGTAGTCACTCAACAGTGGAATAAATTCAGAAGGTGGAATGAGCAGTTTTTTGAACAAGATACCTGGTAAGTTGCTGGGAAATGAGGAAGAGAGCTGGTCCTGCATTTCTGGTAGAATGGAAATGACAATGTAGTAGGCCCTCTCAAACTCTAAATTGCGCAAATTTGTAACTTGCCAACACCTTTATATACAGCCAATATGAAAATATTTAAAATGTAAGTCAGGCAAGTGACAAGCTCTGATTAGAACTGTCTTCTCATCCCCTATGAAACCAGCAGGAAAATGTGTGAAAAAAGTGTGTGTACTGCCATAACCCTCTCAACTAAAACAAGCAGGATATCCACAGGACTGCCAGAGGCCATCCATATCAGAGGAACCTGCATCCCGTTTCCTGAGTCTTGCATATGTTCCACCCACGATCAATCCTTGCCTTAGGTGGAAAGATTTTACTTCACACTTGGGCAGGAAAATTTCATCTTCGTGGAAATAAATTTTTTTGCCCAATAATTTTCAGTTTCTAAACTCTTCCAGGATTGAGTTCTGCTTAATGACAAGCTGATGGATGGGAATCTTTTTGTGCTCTTATGCAGAACCTTGCCACAGCTGGTTTTTTTTCCTGATCAGGGTGTGATCCCAGGTTGGTTTCTTGTTTGTTTTTTTGTTTGTTTGTTACCAGTTTTTATTGCCTTCTAGTTCGTTGCTTTCTTCTGTTTTGTTTTTGTGCTTGTAGGTTTTACCCTTGCTAACATATAAAATTGCTCAGAACGGGATATTAGAGACACACTTCATGTGAGAGAGCTGCTGTGTGCATTTATGGCTGAGTGCTGCCAGAAGGAAGCAAGAAGATCCAGACCTGGTGAAACATCACATCTGTGCATGTGAAAGGGTAGATATGGATGACTGATAGCATCTGCAGTTGGAAGAGGTGCAGCTCCATGTTAATATTGAATTCTATTTTATTAGATGACTCTGACACCTATTTTACTCATTCTTGATCCCTCAGAGGATTCAAGGACAGGATTAACCAAGTCTGATATACCTTCTTTTTTTAATGCCAAGATGTAAAGGATGTGAGGAATGACTTCTACAGAAAATCACATGTGAAGAGGAATAAGGAAGAGGTAAAAGACTGACACAAAAATCCTAAACCACATGGACTCTCTTGCCTAGTGACTGACTCCATAGTGGAAGCTAGAGATTATCTTCCACTAGAGATTTAAGATGGGAAAATCCTGACCAATGCTGGAAATCAGGTCCATGTCATACATAGGTAGAAAACAAATATTAAAAAAAATCAAATTCATACTGACCAAAAGCAAATGCAATCTCCTCATTCCCTGTTGTGCCTAAGATATCTGGGTGTTTCAGACAGCTGTGACTGATGAGTCGCCCATCTGTGATGAGCTAAGGATGGGATGTGAGCCTTGGAGTCAAAATGGAATTGCCTACTTTTGGCCAAAATGTACTTTATAGGCGGGTGTGCTATGGCTGCCAACTATCTGTTTTCTTTTGGCACTAGAAATAACAATCTTGGATAACCTCCCTTTGGAAGCTTAGTTCCAGTTACAGATATTACAGAAAATTCTTCCATTTCATAGAAAAAAATGATGAAAATTAGAAGGAACATGCTCATCTTTTGCCAGACTTGTAAGATATATTTTTCCTTACATATTTAGTGGTTTGGGTAATTATTTTCTTAATTAGGAGACTTGTCAAAACACATTATGGTGACTGATTTCACGTCACCACTGTTTTTCCTAGCAGTTTCTGATTACTGATTATATGTTACAGAAAAACATTCATTTATAATTACTGACAGTAATTTCTTAGATAAGTTTAACACCCAGAATGCTATTGCCTACCTAAGTATTTTACAGCTTCCCTAGGGAAAAGAAAATAAAAAACCAAATAGTTTTTTTGTTTACAGTTAAAATTTGAGTTCAGAAAATGGAGTTGTTCTGTGTTTGATTTTACATTAGGAACTTAAAGGCAAAAGATGATGAAACATCCATGTCTATCTGTGCTACTCCTGGATGATAGTGCCTACAATACCAAATGAAAAAACATGAATTTGCACTACTGTGACACTTTCAGCTGAGGTTTGCAAAGCATGCTGCAAACAATGGTTTAACCTCAAAGTAATTTTGATGCATAAGCTCTCACTTTACAGTTAGAGAGACTGAAGCACACAGAAAGGTATGGGCATTTTCTACAGCTACATTCTGAACTGGCTGAGAAAATTGTGAACAAAAGTCTGCCAGTCTTCTCCCCTTTTCTGGACCTTACCCTTAGGCCCCACTCACAGCATCCCATACACTCCAGGACACAACTGGCTTGTGCCTTACTTTTGCACCGTTGTAGCAAATAGGAAAAGCTCTGCTGGTTCCAGTACAGGACCCAAAATTACTTGAAGTAATTGAAGTTTCTGTCCTCAGTCTGCTTCTGACACTTCCAGGGCTACCAGAGTTCAGGAAAGGGAGCATCTTCTTTACCTCAGAGAGGAGAGCTCTCAGAGGAGAGTCACGAGTGACTGCACATTGATTCTAATGCAAGTCAGTGTCTTGAGGGTGCCATTAAATATAATGGTTGTCATGACATAGGATATAATGAAAAATTCAGGTTGTGTGTTGTTTCAGAGAAGGAGAAAATACAGATTGAATTTGATGTATGGACTAGTATTTGGCACAAGGTATGTATTCAAGTATGCATCTCACCCAGTTTTCTTCTATCTTATCAATGACATTCATAGTTTTCTTGTCTAGGAATAACCTTAGTGTTTATGCTGTGTTGTTTGTAATTCTTGATGCAAGACAGAGTCTTCCTAGTGAAGCTATTCTGCACCAGTTACCAAAGTAACTTTAAGGATCCAAGGATATTTATTTCTTGGTCATTTTAATACCACAGTTATCTGCAGCTTCCACTCTCTGCTAACAGATGTTTTGTTACTAGAGTTCAATATTGTGCAATGAGACAGTGAGTCCGCAGAACTCCCTGTCAGGAACACAAAGTACTCTAAGACAGCTCACTTTCATATTTTCTGGCATTCAGCAATGGGTAAATCTCAAAATGGTTTGTATGTCCATTTGGTTTAAACTTAATATCCAGAACTCAGATTCCTAGAGCTAAGTTTTCTCAAACTCAAAACCAGACTAGTTATATGATGAGATGCATCTTTTTTTAATACCTACATGCAGACTATGGTGCCAAGGACTGGTTTTGAAATAAAATAAGGATAGTCTGAGGCATTTAAATTTACCTTGATTATAATATTTCTCAGGAAGACAACTGAACAGAAAGAACTTCATTTGAGGCATGGCTGAAGAAGTCTTTTAAAAGTGTTGTAAACCTTCCAGTTATACACTAGTTGCCCATGTCAACTGAGAAGAGCACAGGCTGCAAAAGTAGATCTTTTAGTAACAACTTCAGGGATATCAATTATTAAGAAAATGTGAATAGTTCTATTTTGCAAGAGCAGGACAGTCAAACAATTCCATATGTTTTGACTGATTTTATCTCCTTTGCACACAGAGTATAGTATATTTTCTTGAATGATTAAGCATAGATAAATCAGTTCTTCATCATAGGTCTACAAATGTGTAATTGACATTTTGACAATCCCACAAAAAAATAAAAGCCTTACAGAGGCAATTACATTTGAAATGCTGTGTAGCAGATATTTTTTTCTTCTAATGGAAGATAATTAAACATAATTAAATTACAATTTCCTCATGATTTTGCAATGTTAACATTTAAAGTCTGTGTCATTCACTTTTTGCAGCTGTTATTTTGTTCAAGGAGTCATTGCATTACTTGACTTTTCTGTAAGATTTCCAAGTAGAACCACTTTTACTTCCTTTAATGTTACAATATTTGGTTGGGCTATTCTTATGTGAATAAGTGAGTGAAGACATTGCAAGAATTTTCATGAAAGTGCAAAAAATTAGTTTTTCTCAGAGCTGAACTTGTGCAAAAAAGCATCAAGTGCCCTGTGGTAACAGAAGAAATTCGCTGTTTGATGCAGTACCAAAATAGAGCAACCTGAGCTAATACTGCAGAAACTCTGTAGGGTGCAAGAAGGGGTAAAGAAAAGATGGAAACAACTGAGAGAATTTTAGATGACAGCTTAAAGGACATGAGGAAGCACACTGAAAGCATTTCCGGTAGCACAAGCAGAGGAAAAGGCTTTCACAATTTGTTTCCCAGTTTGTTGCCTGTGGAGACTCTGTATGAGGGCCATCCATGGCAGCAGGCACACACGTTACATGCACAACATTTTCTGGGGATGGATGCGTGCACTGAGCAGATATAGGAGGCACACAAAAGAAAAGACCAAGTGGGGAGGTTGCAAAGGTTATGTTTTCTCTGGTCATTGCCATGTGTACTGTAAACACCTGTGAAACAAACCCTAGCATAATTTCAGCCAAACCAGAGTTTCTTGCTAACCCTTTCACTCTTTACCTTTGAATTATGCAGGGAACCACAAGCTCTGCCTCCTTTGCCGTCAAGATCTACCATGGCTTTTGGTTTGACCCAAACTCTAGTGGCCCTCCTCCAGTCACTGCTTCCCAGCCCTGTCTGCTGCCATGCCTGCATAGAGTCTTCTCGCAGCCTAATTGCTGGAAAAATCTTCTCTGTTTCTGGACCTCTCTGTTGTCAGAAGAGAAGTGGCTTATTCATTCTCTGCTTTGTTTTCCAAGCAAACTTGGTTGACAGCCTGCAATTCCCCCAGAGCCCTTGCGGGAGCCTGAAATTGTGCCCAGGGTCCTCTCACCCACAGAACTGGCTGAGAGCTCTGGGTGCTACTTCAGCCAGAAGGCTTGCGTAGAAAGGAGGGAGGGATATTGCACAGCAGACTGATTTACTGATCTTGGACCTTGGATGTGTACCTCCAGCCTTCCCTCTCCACCCACCCAAAACTTGGATTGCAAGAGGAATGCTTTTCTCCCTTACTGTGTACATGCTCAGGGTTGTAGTGAAACCATGCAATTTCCATGAAGTCATCTCATGACACCTAGCTAAATGTTTTTTAAATTATTGCCTTCTGCATGAGGAGAGGAGAAAATTAAGAGTCTCTCTTGGGGTGGTGCACAGCTGATACACGAAAATTGATGCAAATATGTCTGATCTCCAACAGGATGTAACAGTATAGGACATATACATAAAAGAGTGGGGGAAAGCAGAGTAAATAAAATACATGCAGGAATTATTCTGCTGTTCAGGGCAACATGCTGAGTTCAACCCCTGAATTGTCTATTCCGCACCCAAAACAATTAAGATTAAAAGTGAGACTTTTTAGGTAAAGGACACGTCCATCAAACCCTTACTGCAGGCCAAGAGACGACCACAGGTCAGAAACTGAATGGTAATAGGTCTCGGAAAGGGAAGAAATCTTTTTTGTTCCCGAGTCACAGGGACGTGAGCTTCTGAGGGCTACAGCAAAGTGCACATGGGTTTACTAACAACTGTAATAATCCTAATAAAGCCCAGAAGTAAGGAATTATTCAAACTCCTTATTATTGTGGCTTGGGAGAGGATGTTGTTTGTCACATCTCAAAAACAATGAACTGAATACACTTCATAATAGGAAAGTTTGATCTTAACATCATTCTGTAGCTTGTGCTCAGTTTTCATGTTTTTGTAAGGGCAAACAGAAATGTTTAGCAAGAACAGATGAATTTACAAAAAAATTATTTCTCTGCAATAATGATCTTGGAAAAGCAACAAGAAAACTGTTTAAATGTAAATCTGAGATGGGAAATGCTTCCATAAAAAGCATGTATCCTTTTTCCTCAGCTCTCTTATCTTATGAAAGAGAGAGCTGGAAAAAGTGAATAGAAAATGACTTATTGAAGAGTTGTGCCAGCCCATTCCTTGCTGATATATCAGTTAAATGCTTTAGAAGAAGCAGAAGCTGATTCTCCAACATTTCCAGAAACCCCAGGAACTCACTCCTTTTAAATATTGGCAAAAATAAGTAGGCCATGAGTATTTTCTCTGACAAGCTTTAGTCATGAATGCATATAATTTAGAGAGGCTGAAAACAGTATATTTGCAAGCACATATGCAAGATGTCAATATACCCTCTGGAAAATCTGCTGCAGCTGGCTGATAGTCTTACAGTATTATTAAATGTTGGGTTATTATTTCACCATGTTTAGGTCACTTTTGGATACAACATAGGGAGAGGGAAGTATTGGCCCTCTTGTACTAGACAATGAGCTTTCCATATGTTGGAAATAGCATCATGAAAAGAAACTGCCCAGCAAAAAAAACTTGGTATCAATGAGAGGGAATACTCAGTACATCACCAATGATCCCATCCACCAGATATTCTCAGACTCTGCCTGTAACCATGCTGTATGATCTCAAAAAGGGAGAAGGATGTTATTTGTCTTAAAAAAAAAAAAAAGTAAAAATAGTTAAGCCATCCGTCAACTAAAACCAAAACAAATGTTCTGTTCTCACTGTTGAAATGGGATATTATTATTCTCGTGGGGATTAATAAGCCTAGCTGGAGGAGTCTGGCCCTTCAGGAGGTCAATAGAGGAATGCTTATGATTAATGTTTTGGTCCAAGGTCTATCTCTATGCTAAGTTATTAAAGTTACATTGTCGTTTACCATCCCCTATTAACACGACATTAAATTCCTTCCAGCATTGATGTTGCAGACTGCCCTTGGCTCCATGAAGTAAAATAATACTTTGTGGAAAAGATTTTACTGTACAAATAAGCAGATTTAACATCCCAGTTTTTCCCAGCTCTCAGATGTCAGCATTGCCTGTAATTAGCTGTGAGGTGGAATGTGGGTTGCCATGCAGTAACCACACCAAGCATCTTCTCTCACATCTTGATTTCCCATTTCATATATCCCTGTTGAGTTTGGAAAACGAGTTATGGAAGCAAAAGAGAGCAAAGGAGAGGAGACTCAGAATGGGCATATAAGGTGAGTCTATTGTAGAATCAGCCTATTAAACAATTGTTTGTTTTTCAATTTTCCAGTCCTCATAAAAAATATGAAACATTGTAGGAAAGCATTGCTTGAAGAAGTAGATGCCTTGAATAAAATAATCTCATATATTCAGCAGTTAAAAATATATTTCGAAGGGCAGTTTCCACTATGAAATTCAAAACTCTCAAAATGAATGACTGGCAATAACAATGATGTATTTCCAGGTGCTTTTATTCTTCATAACAGATTAAGGACGAAAGGTGAATGCTTGCAAGTTCTGCATGAAGTCTTGTTTCTTCACCTGACAGATCTGTGAAGGTTGTGTAAATCTCTCCAGAAAACCTAGTCCTAATCAGTTGCTATCATGAGGCTACTAGAACATCTTCTCCTATTTAAAGCAATTTTAGTTTTCTGCATGCCATCATCCTCCTGACTTTCACAGAAGTGCTCCATATTTGCACTGAAACTATAGAGCAGACCGAGTCTCCCTTGAGTGTTGTGATACTGGCAACAAAAATGTCAGCTAAGGCTGTCAGTGGAGGTGAGAGAGCTGTTGATTAATATCCCAGTTTTGTTCCTCCATTTGCCAGAGGACTAGGCAAATTCATGCTTTTTTTGCCTATACACAAATGTAAACAACATTGTAATATAGGGTTTCGTTACTTCATTACCTCTTTTTTTTCCCAAACGGGTATAAAGATATACTATGAACTTTAACTAGTCCAGAGAATGGCTCTCTGGTTTCCACCATACTCCTCTGTGCAACCAGATGTACTTGTTGAACTCTTGAGGCTTTAATTTTAATGACACTGGATATCCCAAACATTAGCACTTCTGATGGATACAACTGCTACTTTTAGAAATAATTAAGGCAGTGACACTTATAGCAGTTGTATTTAATCATGTGGGAGCTAGCTGTAGGAAAATATTTCTGTAAAAGCATCTTTTTCTTGATTACTGTTTGCTTTGAGGTATTTTTAAAAGGCCTATGGGTTCTTCCAAACTTTTCAAAGAAAGAGGAAAGGAGACAGGAGGCAGATATTGTCTCTGAACCCTTTTTTTCAGCATATGAATATGCTCCTCAGATTTCTAAAAAGGCATCTTTTAATTAAACAAAAATAATTTGTAAAGTAAAATCCTTATTATCTCTATGAGCTGGAACACACATCATTTGGGTAAGAAAGGGTAAACAGCTGGAACTACCAGCAAGATGACAAATATGGTGATTTTGACAATACACCGGGTAACAGAGGCCACGTTAAATACCAAAGCGAGCATGGACAACCTCCAATAGAAATGGCAACAATGTTCAAAATGTGTTGGAAAAGGCATGTGTTTTCCAAAATCAGTTAAGAGTCACAGGCCAAGCATTCAGCAACTTTCTCAGGAAAAATGTCCATCTGAGGGGCTGCTGCTTTTGCAATCACAATAAACCTCCCAACACACAAGCGCTGTTAGCAGTGGAGTGACTAAACTCGGGATGTAAATCATTCTCCAGCTTTCATACAGACCATTGCTAATCTCTCTGGAATATCATGTTAAAGCCATATTTTGCATTTCCATGAAGATCACGCTGTCTGACAGCAATGGTTTGTCCCAAAGCAGCGATGGAGTTGGGTTAGCCCTGTGTTAAGGGGTTGGAGTGAGGCCAGCATTTCTCCTCAGCTTCTCAGAGAATGAGTCAACACACCTGCTCTAAAAATCTGGATGCAGTCAGCAGCCAACGATGTAATCTTTGGCACAGTCACCAAAACTCCATCTGAATTATGTTCTTTAATTCAGGTTTTAACGCTTTTAATACAAGACACTATTGGAGTTTTTCAGGACCTTAAGTTTTTTTTTCCCAAAAGATGTTCAATAACAAACTAAAAATGCTGCTTGCTTTAGCTAAAATTTTAATCTTTCTTGCAAAAACTGTAATAAATGCTACTTTTGAAATACAAATAAACTCTCTGTTTTTTGGCAAGAAACAGCCTTTTAATCTTTTTTTGGTTAGGCATATTTTCTCAGTGATAGTAGAACTGCATTCTGCAAAACAAGCATTCCTATGAATAATTCCATAAAGTTAAGGAATTAATTCATGTGAATAATGGCTTGCAGGACTAGACCCATGTTTTTGGATAATTCTTGAATATACATATAGCAGAAAGAGAATTTTAACTGAGGAATTGATTTTAACTCCACAACAAAGAAGAATCAAAATGGTTATTAAATCATTTTGGTTACCTGACCTTAAAATATTGTCTGCCAATCTCTTCAGAAGGAAAATCGTGCAGATTGTGGTACAACAACAGAAGCCAAATTAACATACAGGTAATATAAATCCCACTGCAAACTCTGTTGTTAGGGTGTGTAGGAGCGGGTAGCATCACGTATATGGTGCTTGCTCTGCAGCTCAGATCTAGCTATTACCAGCAGATAGCTTCATCCTCAGGGTGACTGGAAAATGCTGAGCTGCCTGTTCCTCCACAGCTAGCCATGAATAGAAGCAGCCACTAAAATTTTCTTTGTTTATTGGCATGTGGTTGCTAAGTTTTGCAACTTTCTCCTGGTGCAGGAGGAGGTGTTGCCAAATGAGCTCTTTCCAATGTGTGGAGCAAACTGCTCAAGTAACCTCTGTATCTTCCCACTGTTGTATCCTCCCATTTAATTGGTCACAATGGGAACGAGACCAATATGCTGATGGAGCTCTCCATGTTTCAAAGCCAGTGGAGGATCTGGAGCTCTATTATCTAATGTTGCAAATCAGAATTAATTAAAAAGCAGAGCAATTAATGTCACAAGTGCAGAGAAGAATCCCCTACTTATTCAAAATAATTCAATGCTACTGCTTTGAAAATAAAAATGCAGATTTAGTCTATTTTTTTTAGAAAAACAAACAAAGCTTCTACAGGGTTTCCTTAGATGCAATATTGGCCATGTTACTTCCTAAGAAATATTTCAACTGAAGTGGTAGAGATACCTAATTCTCTAAGATTACTATCCATCTGATATGTTACTGTACAAAATGCAGAAATTTTCACTGTGAAAGACCTGAAATGTATTATCAGTTAGAATTATGGAATGGTTTAGATTGGACCTTAGAGATCATCCAGTTCCAACTCCCCTGCCATGGACAGGGACACCTTCCCCTGGAGCAGGCTGCTCACCACCTAAGGGGAAAGGAAAATGAAGAAGGGAGAAAAATCTAGATAGGAGACTGAAACAAGGTCTTGTCACATTGAAAAAAGACAGAGGGGGGGAAAGAGAGAGAGAGAGAGAGAGAGAGAGAGAGAGAGAGAGAGAGAGCGTGTACAGAGAACCAGGAGGCTCAGTTCTCTTTGAAACAGGAATAATTTCTTAATGTTTGTAAATAACCTGCCAAGATGGGCTCTCATTTTCGCTGGGGGATGCAACAAGGAGTAGGACGATTATGTAGAGGAGATGTTTCTGAGAGTATGACTCAAATATTGTACTCTTAAATACAGAAAATAATGGATATACAAGTGCATGTAAACTCTGAGATTAATATCCAGTTGGAGGAATGGGTACCAATGGATGGATGGATGAAGGACCAATGCTCTCCTATAAGCCAAATTTCTTCAGAAAATTGTGTTGAAAAAGTATACTGTTAATACTTCCATTGGCAACAAAAGTCTTCGGCCCAAATGGTATTGATTAAATCCTACTGCTACTATTACTGCTATGACATATTAGACAATTCATATTCATTTCTGTATCTGGCCAGACTAACTAGTTTTATTTAAGTATATTTTATAAAAGTAGCACATAGAAAAAGCTTGAAAACACTTCATTACTGCTATTATTGGTGGGAAGAGATGTTATTTGGTATTTAATCCATGTAATTGAGACAAACCTTTAAAAATTTCTTCTCAGATCTTTAAGCCATATAATAAACAAGTAAAAAAATTGAACATGAAACCCAACCACCTGTCTTTATTTAATATGTATTAGCAGCTGGCTTGGGCTTTTGTCATGACTGTGGGAATGAGTTAATATGTTTAAGACAAGTATTTCTGCGACTGGCTTGCAGTTCAAGTTGTCTTCCATAGCTCAGCAGCCACATCAACAAAACAAATGCTAGGAAAACAGCATTAGAAAATGCATTCCTCTCAAGCTGCTGGAGCAGGGAGACCTCAGGTCAAGGGTCCTAGGAGAAATATGGGCCAACTTAAAAATGCTTCTAAGTGAATCGTTCTACAAGCCACCTGTGTGTTTATCACTGAACAGAAATTGAAGTTTTTCTGTGAGAAAAAAAGCCTCAAATATAGTACTTTCCTTGGTCCACACAGAATTTTATTGTCATGGTTGAACAAGAGTTAAAACAGAAGGAAAAAAAATGTTAAATAGAATAAACTGAGGTTGTTTAGAAATTTCAATCTTTACTCCACACCTTTGAAGTTCTACCATCTACGCAGGTATCAAATCCTCAATTTCCTTAATCTCTAAATCAGTCATTTTTGTATTTGCTGTTTTGGCTGGGACACAACATGACTTTTGCATCTAGGAATAGCATGGAGATGTCAGGCATTGTGCACTGTCATCAGCTGCTCATCCTAGCTGGGAGATTGATATAATGAGTGAGGGTTATGGGAGATTATGGATTATTAGAAACAGGAAAATGCACTCTTAAACTGGGGCAAACAGGAATGCAGAAAAATTGACTCTGCTGCCAAGAGGCTTATGGAAATGTCAAAGGGGCTATGAAAAAGAACTGAAATAACCAAAAATATTCAATGTGTCATTAATTTGTGATGTGGTTATTGCCTATGAAGATGCACTGAGAATGGTTCCAAATTTCTGGGGTTTTTTTGCTTTCAAGAGATTTTTCTGCTTTTGAAGAAAAAAACCATATTTTAATTCTTTTCTTAGCCTGCATTTTCTTTTCTAGTTCTGGCACTTTTAGATTTTACTAATGATTGAACATACTAAATAGGAACTGACCTTTTGCTAGAAAAATGCTCAACAACAAAGGATCAGTAAGCTGTAGATATTTCTTCTATAAAGAAGGAGTCTTAGGGTCCTTACTAAATTATGCTCCAGTGCTGGAACTCCTTCACAGCTGCACAGTGCCTGCATACTCACTCTAGTTTAGTCTTTACCAAGGTAACTGCCCTTTTCAGTCCTGAGGGTTTCATTCTTCCTATCCTTACTTGACTTGGCAGCAAATCTAGGCTGAGTATCAGGAACAGCACCACTGGGATCAAGGAGAGTTTTGTATGGTTAAGACTGCTGGGGTGGGTGCTGGCTCCTTCTCCCAGTACTGGAATCCAAATATCCAACCTCAATAGCTCATGGAGTTAGTCAATATATCAGCAAGAGAAGCAGATGGACAGTGTATTTAGCATTCAGGCTTTAAGCAGTACATGATTCCAGGATGTCCAAATTTTGCCATTTGAACCTTTTTTGTACACTTCCCTTCTCTTTTTCCAATGCATAATTGTAATGAAGAAGTTCCTACAGAGACTAACATGATGCAGGGCTCATAGCTGAATGACTTGTCTATTAATTAGACACCTTTAGATAAAAGGCTGTTCTATGCTCAATAGATTAAACTGAGCCCTTGAGATGTTTGAAGTTTGTTTTGTCACTATCAGATAAACACAAGTGAACATGCCAACCTGCAGAGGTTCATGACTAAACTGTTTGCAAGGTTAAAAAGAAAGGGAGAGGAAAAGCCTTGTTAATCTTCTCCATTCCTAATTTAAAAAAAAAAGTAAATATTTTTGTAAAAACATTTCAAAGGCTTCCACTTTCAGCTATGTGGCAGGTCGAGATTAGGGAAAACCCAAGCAGCTCCTAAGGTTAAACACACTATTTGTCTCTGTCTTTCAAACTACATCTGAGTATATTTTGCAGATAAGTTTAGATAGGTTAAAGCTCAAACTCTTTTTCTTTGACTTTTTACCTAGAAACATATAGCCAGAGATGGAGTAAGTTCAGAGCAATATTTTCCTCTCATTACAGATACTCTACTCAGTTCCTAGCACTAATAAAAAGATGTATTATGAAAGGTATGAAAGATATGAAAGGTATAATGATCTGAAGCTTCTATTACATTACAGATAGAATACTTTTTGAGCAAAATAAAATTTCAGGCAAACAGCATTTTAGGCAATCGGGAATCTTTTAAAGGGCTATGTTTGCCCTATTTATTGAGATTAGTAACTTATTTATTAGTCTCACAGAAGACTGGAATAGTTTTTGGCAGATAATTTACCTACTGTAACTTTTATTCTGAGGTAGGGAAACTACTATGTTGATTTGCATTACATTGTAGAAATTAAGCTTTTATTTTGAACATGAAATTGGATTGGAAGCAAATGCATTTCTAAAAAGACCAAAGAAACTGTTTTCACTTCACTGAAAACAGTGCTCGGATGGTCCCCCTGAAGTGCATGTGGTGGCAATGGAATTGAATTTCATTTTCATTAATTGCATTACGGTTATCTATTGTGCAGGAAAAGTCCCTAACTCCACATAATAAAAGTAGTGTTTACTACTGTTACAGAGAAATCTCTCCCGCCAACACAAGACAAATGCCCTGTAACTCCTTTCTCAGGCTCAGGCTTGATAATACATTAATATATTCAGAATGATTTTATATTTTATTTATATTTATATTTTTAAATTTGAGCTTGGGAATAGTCTTGAGTAATAGGCACAGATCTTAGCTGCTGTGAAGTGGCAAAGTGCCAGCATCATGAAAGAAAACACATTTATTTACAATGACTGACTTTCTGAGCCAGGAAATCTCTTTGATTTCCTTCAGTGGCAAGAGAGTCTTAAGTACAGGTGAGGGTAGACAGACAGGTAGATAGAAAAATATTCCTTATAGCAGTACTGAGAGATTTGCTGAGGGTAAGAGGAGTTGAGCAAGGAGTTCTTCCGTGTAGTGTCATGGGGCTGATGCCCAGCTGCCTCCTCCTGCTGTGGGCCCTCGAGAGCCACCCAGCCAGGGACACTGCCTGTGTGGCTGCCCCTAAAACCACATCAAAGTGGGGTTTACACCACAAAAAGGAAAACAACAAAAGCTACAGAGACCATATTTGCCTGTGGTGGGAAGGGTAGAATTATCTCATCCAGCCTCCCAGCTAGAGGAAGCCTAGAAAGCAGCAGCAGCAGCACACCCTTCCTTTTGCAAGGCACATCCCATTCATGGACCTCAGGAGATGAACTAGCCACATAACCCTGGAATGTGGGTAGCAGATGTTGGGGAGCCCTACAGATGGCTCACACGTGGTTTTCTCTTCCGCGCCACATTGTGGCTGTCTCGCTGCTGCATTGTCCCGGCAAATTAAGTGGGTGGGGTTTTAAAAGAAGAAACAAAGAAGGAAATCTGGCACTCTACAGGTGCAAACCCTCCAGCAAGGGCAAGATTTTAGGGGATTACTGCAGAAATCGTGTCAGTTCGTTTAGAGTATACACTGCCACTGAGACCATTTTCTGCAAGGCTTGTTGACTGACCCTGCAATCAACCCATGGTTTGAGAAAGCAATTCCTTCCCTTGAACATTTATCCTGTGAAATGTTCCCACTGATAGTATCTTAGCCTGGAGTTTTCTTGCGAAGAAAACATTTGATCTTACTAGCTTCTGACTAAGACAGTCATGTCTTAGTCCCAACTTTTGTGTAAATCTTAATTTTTATTTATTTTTTTCATTTTTTATTCATTTTTATTCATAGCTGGAAACATCAGATAGGTTTGGAAGAGCAGTTGATCCCCACTACAGGAGGAAGCAGTGTCCATGGCCTGCTTTTGGGAAAGCTGACCTTAAGAATAGCTCTTGTCTGAGGCATGTGGCAACTTGTTATGTTCAGTTACCTGCAGATACCGTATGTGGTTTGTAACTCATAGGATGTAGAGAGTTTTATCCTGCCACAGCGTGGTCAGGAAAGATGCCTGTTCCTTTCATCCAAAAGTTTGAAATTAAAAGCTATTTGTCACCAACATGACAGCTGTGCTTCTTTCTGAATGGAAAACAAAAGTTGAGTCTGCATTTTTTTCAGGTTTCATATAAATCTATATGAACCCCTGGCAGGGAAAATAATCCTCTGTGTGTGTCAGCATTCCACAGCAGGGTTTTAACAAAGATCACATGTTACATGGTCAAAAACCAAAGCACAGAAACACTGCAATTGAAAACAAAACCCTGGCATATCTGAATAACCCCGTCTCAAAGCTATTAATCTGAACAGCTGCCCTGTGCATGATAGGCAATAAAGGACTAATTCACTCAAACAAAGCACAAAAAAAAACCCCAACCAAATGAAAAAACAAAACAAATCAAACTTCTAGAAAAATGTGCTTAATAAAACCAAATTTCATCAATATTTTTGCAGACAATATTCTTCCATTAACCATATTCTTCCATAACTTTTCCTATCTTGCTTTCTAAATGTCTGCCTGTAGAAAGATTTTTATACTATGCACTCTTAATATTCAACATCAGAATTAATTGTTAAAGAAAATAGGAAATAAAAAGCAAAATTAGCTATTATAACATAGTTATGGAGAACTTTAGTCTAGTCATTATTTGATTCAGATTCATACTTTCCAGAGCATGTAGTTATGTGATATCCTCTCATATCACAAGAGTAAGAAATGATGTTGTTGATTCATGATCCTAAGAAAATTTCCTGTTGCAAAGATAGGACTATGTGTTATTGCAGTGCACAGAGAGAGGAGTAACTAAAACATGGTTATTTGATTTTTTTATCAGCTGTGAAATTTATTGAGAGCTTTTGTATTTGAATTTCTGTATTTTTTGACAGGAGAGGAAAAGCAGAGGCAGTGGCTACACAGGTTTGTTCAAAATATCCTCCAAATAGTCTTTTACTCTGTTTTGATGTGCTTTGGCAGTAATTCAATTTACTGATCCATACCCATTAGTGCCTGTTCTAGCAGTAGGTAGATGTTGCAATGTGCATATTGAAGTGTTAGGATGGGAAATGACAGCACAGATATTAAGAAAGAGAAAAGTCACTGTTATGATCTAAATATAATTAATTCCATATTCCAGTTTTTGATTATGACACATTTGCTTGTAAACCACAAAAAGTTGAGAAATGATTAAAATACTTATTCCCTGCCCTCTTCAGGATAAGAGGGACAAATCTGTTCATACTCTGAATGCTCTGGCAATACAAGTGACCCACATACTAGGATCTGGCACATTTATCCCTTGCAGCAGCAAATTTCAAGTTAGTCAAAAGCTCTTGGCTTCAATTTCACGGCTTTTAGGAGACAGTTGGTGAGTTTGCTGGTTCAGTGCTGTATGAAAGTATCAGATTAAAAAGCCTAATTTAAAGAAATGCTATTATGTAAGGAGATGGTTAAATTCTGAAAGCTTTACTCATTACTTAGCCTTAATTAAGAGCAAGTTCTGATTGAATAAAATCTGTGTAAGGACTTTCAGATTTAGATTCTGAATGCTTTCCCACTAATTTCTCTGAATATTTTTTATTCATGTTTGGATACTTAGTGAACATCTGCGTTTGGAGATTTGTTTTGATTTGGTCAAAAGAAGAAGATTTTTTAAAGTGCATTTAAAAGTAAGTGATTTAGAGATAAATAGCTTCCTGCTCAGTTAAAATACTCTTCAATTGCTTCTGTACGTGACTTGGCCCAGGGCAGCTTATTATTCTCCCTGCATCACAGAAGTGTGTAGCACATATTTTATGGTTGCTTAGAACTGGGAAAAAAGGCAAAGGGTGGGGAAGGAAAGACAAAAACATCTTTTGGTGACTTGGCCCTTGAGGGTTTGTCCAGAGGATGAAGACAACTTGGAAGTCCTTTGAAGGGATCCACACACTTATGTCCATATGGTTAAACCCCCATGGTGGTTAATCATTTAGTAGAATTAGAGCCACACTTAAGCCATGAATAAAAGTATGCCAGTCAAAGGAACAGGGGCCTTGTTAGAAGCTAAATTTGGGATGAGACTTTCTTTAAACAGATTTTGAGAAGGGTGAGTAGATGATCAAGCTCAGCTCAGAACTAGATATTACATTTGCTTGTTTTCAAGCCACAAATAGAACCTAGAGTTTGCGACTTGCCACTTGCCTGATAGCCATTTTCAAAGAAAAACAGTCAGCCTCAACATAAAATAGTAAAGTCAAGTCAGTTCTAAGTGGAATTTTATTGGTTAGTGGATGGTACTAATATTAGCATGCCAGGTATTACATCCATACTACAGCCCACTGTTCTATGGAGCACTAAAGGCCAGAGGAAGTACATGCTCCTTACACATAGTGCCAAACAGCAAAATTAAATAAAATGTCTGCAGCTGCTGCAGATTCCCTGTAAACCCAAGTTGTAAGTCATAGGCTCTCTGATGTTACTTTAAGAAAACGAATACCTAGCTGTGTTTCAGTCCTCCACATCTCAGGAGAGAGATTTCATCAATTTTATATGTAGGTGCATAATGGGAGTTCAACCCAGCAGTCCTCACTGCCATGCCTCTGCATCAAAATGGATGTGACCTGCCTGTGTGTCAGTTTGCTGGCTCACTCTCTCTCTGTCACCTGACAGGACCCAAAGCTTTCAGACCACAACAGAGGGCTTGTGTTTTCCCACTGGGGACTGCATATCTCATGTGAGGATGAAACTTGCACAAAACACTTCAGGGCTTGTTGGCTCTGAAAACTTGTCACCCACCTGTGCTCTCCTTAGAAGGTTAGGAGTTCAGTGAAGTGCAGAGGTGTGAGCTATGCTGTCCCGAACTGCTATTACCACATGGTATGGTGCAAGAAGCTGTACATGTGTCTTAATTATCTTACATAAAGACCATTAACTCCCGGACTACTGATTAAAAACACTTGGGAATAATGTCACCACTGCCTTCTCTTCTGTTTCATTCTTATGATTGATGCCTCATATGAAACTTTTACAAGCATGGTTAGAAATGTCTATGGTCAAAACAAACCATTTTCTGATTCAAAGTGAAGGAAGTCTTTGTTTTAGCATAAACCAGACAGTTCTCCCAAAATTGTTATTTTGTTTTATTCAAAATCCATCCTCCTGCTGCTTTACTTTGATGGCTAAAAACCAGACTAGACTTAAAGATTGGGGGAAACCCTGAAAAACGTGGTGAGGGATGATTTTAGGCAGGGCATGAGAAGAGCGGTGCAGGGAGAAAGGCTTCACGATGGCCTATGCCACTGTTTAGAAAGGGTCAGCAGTTATTTGGGAGCAGAACAAAATGCTTCAATGGATACAGGATGAATTCCCCTTTGGTGTCATTTCCCTACTTGGAATTAGGTTAAGAAATTTGGATTATAATATCTTTTCTACCCCTCTGAGTCGGAGCTTCATTTCTAGCCAGAGCATGCAGCTGACATTCCCATCTGAAATCAATTTATACTCCTGAATGTTAGCTAGTAACCAGTGAACAAAACCAAATGCTGATATTCTATTTTAGCTAATCTTCTCAGGTGGCTCAGACCTCAGTGCAGCAGCACATATTAAAACAGGATATTTGTTTAATTAAACTTTTCCTATTAAAGGAAAAAAAAAAGGAGCTTAAACATTTGTTATTGACTTCTCTTGGAAATACACTGAAATAAATGGGCAACAGATGAAGTTAGTTTGCTAATAAAAAAGCTTGGTTCTGGTTTTGGGCAGCTGAAAGTCTTAACGAGTAAAGGGACACTGCAAGCTACATACAACAAATTCCCCTTTTCCTGAAATATGCAGTGCAACTCTGTGGCTTGGTTATATCTTTAAGTCGAAAATATCTTGATACAGTATCTATCCACAGGGCAACAGGGTTACGAATACATATTCAACAGGCATACAAAACCAGAGATTGTCATTAATGAGGCTTTTATACTTCAGCTTCTGCAATAAATCCTGTTTCTTAGTTTCATTATTTGCTTCACTGAGCTTTAAAGGATATATTCACTTTGAATGAGATCCTAAGTCATCCTCTTTATAGTAATTTTCTTACTTCATGCCTATTACTTCCTAGCCACACAGTGAAGAGTGGCTATGAAGTATTATCTTCACAGAGAACAGAAGATATGAGGAAAAATTCTATCCTAACTTCAAAGTATTCAACCATGGTTTTGAAGGCTACAGACCTGGCCAGATTTTTTTTTTCCCTCACCAAACTTGGAGCTTGACTACATTTGCCTAAGATCTCTTCAGAGCAGGGAAACAAAGCAGCCATTCATGCCCAGAAAGCCTTTTGTCCAGGTCCCAGGAAGAGACAGACAACCCATAGAGACGAATGATGGAGGCACGATTTGAGCTTGCATGACAGCAGTAAAACAGCCAAAGTTTAGCAGAAAAACAGAAGCCTGCAGAAGGAAAATGGTTTGCACCAGT
The DNA here is from genome assembly GCA_013396875.1 of Vireo altiloquus. Taxonomy (NCBI): domain Eukaryota; kingdom Metazoa; phylum Chordata; class Aves; order Passeriformes; family Vireonidae; genus Vireo; species Vireo altiloquus. The sequence goes on along the minus strand of VZRF01001720.1, from coordinate 1,101,443 downwards.
CTTAAAAGTAATTATTGGAAGTCCCTTGCTACTCCCTTTGTGCCAGGTCAGATGATTTCTCCTGGTACTTCTGTGTCTGCCTAACACATCCAGGAAGCCAGCAGTTGCACAGAAGTTGCATTTGGCCACAAAAATTCAAACCAGTGTTGCCAGGTGGGGGACACAAACACCAGCAGACGATACAGTCTTTTGTCCCTTTTCTCTCTGGCGTGGAATATGGCTTATAGCCTTCCCCAGACAGGACTTACTACCACTTCCAGTGACCCAGAGTCTGTCCCAGAGAAAATGTCTGTAGCACATTCAGCTGCAGGAGATGAGGAGAATAAATTGTTTCAGAGGGAGCCTCTGTGGTCTCGGTGGAGGGCTGATAAACAAATCCTGTTCCATTCAGCAGCCTGGTGTACAGACATACTTTGTGCATGCCTCGGGCTATGGGATGCATTGTTAATAATCACTTCAAAGTACTCCGTCGGCATTTAAAGTTTCTCTCTGTTTGCAGCAGTTTCTTTGGTCTTTTGGACACTTTTGAAGTTCTGGCCAGTGGCATGCCAGTGCTGCCAGCAATACAAACTGCACCATTGTTGGGTGGTGCTGCCGCCTTTGCTCAAATACTCTGGGCCTCCTGTCTTGGCATATCAAGTGTGTTTGTGTGTGCATGTTTTTTAAAATTGAGGAGCCTTGTATTATTGGGTGCACATTGGGGGAACTATGGCAATATTTTCTCTAATGCAAGAACAATGTGCTTGTGTAGCACAGAACTGATTAACTGGCCACTTTTGGGAGTGGGGATTGCAACGATGAATTTCTTATTTGTATATACTTATATCATCCTTTTTTCCTGACAAATTATTTTAAAAAGGCCTTATGAATAATCTCAAAATAAAAGGAGTTATTTGGGTTTTTTATTTGATTTAGAATATTATAAACAGAGGTCATACAAAAAATCCCCAACCTTAGGCTCATATGACAGGGGCTTATGGCAGGTCACATACATTGCATTATGTCACAAAATCAGTTTCAAAGATGTCTGCAGTGGAACGACCAACATCTACTTTAAATATTGTAGCTGCAAGGCAGGGTAACTGTGAATGCTCTTGTAACATAGATTTTATCCTGCGTAATGGTTGTTTTAAGTAATGCATACTTATGGATAATGTGAAGAAAGAAGAAGATGACACAGGGTTCAAGAGATTCTGACTCTTGGTAAAAAATGTTGGTACCGATCTTTAATATGTGGTGAGGTAGTGGTGAGGCCAGGGACAGGAGGTATTATTTAGTTTGCACTTCTGAAAAATGTTGTAACATCTCATCAGCGGTGGGTGCTCATGTCCTAGACTTTTTTTTTAATCTCTATAAAGGCAGTTGTGGTTTCCAAGTCATTTAAAGCTGATATAAATGAGAGCTAGAATGAAAATGTTGCCTCCTTCCTTTGCTTTCCATCCCCACCTATGCACTCCCATTCCTGCCTTTGTTCTACCACAAAAGTTCACAAAAGCACACAATTACTTGGATCAGGAATTACCATGGCTAAAAGCTAACCTGACAGCAAACAAACAAAGAAAGAAAACAAATCAACCCCACCTCCAATAACCCTCTACTTATTTTGAGCTAACTCAGTTTCCAACTTCAGCTCAGCACCTGACATTTACAGCAGTGCAGAGCCAGGGACAGGAAGGACTAAACTTCGAAGTCAATAGACTCTGAAGAAACACAGCTTGAAAATTCTGGGGTGAGTTATAGTCAGTTTCTTCACTTTCCTCCTCTGGCTAACAGTAGCCAAGAAATTATTTGACATTGTAACACTGGCAGTAGAATCACCCCAGATTATGTATATCAGTTAAAATCTTCTTTAACCTCTTCAGCATATCTATTAGCTGGTAAGATGACCTCTGTATCCCTCCACTATCATTTTAGATTTTAGGTTGTTTCAGAAATACATCCTTCCTAATTCAATTATTAAAGGTTCCTTTATGGACACAGGTGTAAGATCTTCCTTTTCTGTCCTTCCTCTTCTGTCCTTCTCCAAGCCAGGAATGGCTAGCATCTCCTCCTGTTGCAAAAGCTGTTCCCATGTCTTCTGCAATTGGACATTAGGATATATGAGGGTGTAATTCAAGACATTATGTAATTCTTCTCCCTTTTTGTTTCATTAAGCATTCTTGATTAATATTTTTAATGTATTTGCATATGTTTCTAACTCTCTAGTTCCTTTTACACCCTCCCATATAAGTGGTCATTAAACTCTATCATTTTTGCTATTTCAAAAAACTTCAATTTTTTAATCTACTAGGTTTGTTAAAAGAGCTATACTCTAATAAAGCACAGAATAAAACCTCTTGGATCTGAAGGATGTCTACCACTATAAGTTTTATACCAACTATTGTAGGTCTAATAATTATTAGAGGTCTACCTGCAACCAATGGTAGGCTAGACTTAATTTCTTCTTAGCAGCTGTTATAGTGTTGTGTTTTGGATTTGGAATCAGAATGGAGTTGATAACACACTGACTTTTTGTTTTTTTGCTCAGTTATGTTTATCCTAAGCCAAGGAATTTTTTCTTGTCTCATGCTCTGCCAGTGAGTAGGTACCCAAAGGAAACTGAGAGAGAGCACAGCTGGGACCTGAACTGACTGAAGGGAAATCCCATGCCATAGAAACTCATGCCCAGTATATTAACTAGGGGAGTTACCTGGCAGGGGAGCTGATCTGGTTTTGGGAAGTGGGGTCTGGCATTGGTCCGCAGGTGGTGAGCAATTGCATTGTTTTTCCTTTTTACTATCATTATTATTATTACTATCATTTACCATTATTACTGTCTTTTACTTTATTTTCAATTGATAAACTGTTCTCATCTCAGCCTACAAACTGTGCTTTGATTTCTCCTCCCCATTCCACCAGGGTGAGGGAGGGATAGATGGGGGGCTGAGCAAGCAGCTGCATGGTGCTTAATTTCAAGATGGGCTTATACTACAATGACCAACTATTATAGGTCTAAATACATGTCTGCTTTGAAGGTGAAAGTTCTATGTAACACATAAACATATGCCTCTTCATTTTAGGTCAACACCTCACAAGATTAAGTATTCTGATTCATACCAGCTGCTTCCACTAGTATCTCCTCTCACCTGCAGATGTGGCCAGGAAGGATCTTGGCTGCATTTCAGCAAGACTGTGACTTTTCTTTGCAAAAGCATATGTTCAACAGTGTGCCACGTTCACCTTCAAGTTCTGGCCTTATCAGAACAGTTTGTTCAGTAGAAATAACAATTTTTAGTCTGTAGGAAGGTGCACAGATACCCTGGTCATCTTTTAAAGAGAAGACTGAGGAAACATTTGGCAAAACTGATGATTCTGAGTAGTAGGCTGAAACAGTTAGTGTTTGTTAAAGAAAATGTATTAAAGGAGATGACAGAGTCTAGTTATGTTAAACAAAACAAAAGCAGCAGAAATAAAAATAATAATTATATGGGAAAAATGCTCCATTAGAGACTGAGTCTGCTAGATTACACTTGAGGCACATATTTGAAAACCTGATGGATTTTTTAGGACACTTTGGGCTGAAATATCCTAATTCTCCCTGGAATTATGAGGCATAATTCAACTGACAATAATAACAAAATGGTAGAATATAGAAGGAGATAAAAAGGAGAGAGTTATTTTCTTGAGACGGGAAATTATGCAGCATTCAGGAAAATATTTAAACAAAATAGAGCTGTGATAAGAAAACGTCTTGAATAATAAAGTAGGAAGAATAGGTGGCTTGAGAAATGGCACTTGGTAACCCAGATGTGCTACCAGGATTAAAGAAATATTAGACTGAAAGTTGTGACGTCCTATTCCCTCTCTTTGTATGAAAATAATCCAAATCAATCAACAGTTGTACAGTTCTACCTTAGCAATTTTTAGGCACTTACAAAATCAGAAACAATGTCTCAGTACTATTGCAAATAATTTTTTTAAGTTTCATATTCTTCACCTTTTTCACCCCATAATATTGATACATGAATGGCATCATCATTCTTTAAATAGGGTATGTGCAATTCAACATGAACATCGCATGCATGCATGTATGATCAGCCTTTGATCGATTACATTACTGAAGTTCATCCCCAGCACTATCTGCCAGTACTTCACAAGCAGATCATCAGGACTGGGATGTGTGAGAAGGCAGCTGCTGACTGACATGCAAGTGACTGCAAGGAAGGTGTGTCAGGAGTGTCAGCAAGACCAGAGGGAAACTGAGTGGTGAAACACAGAAACAAGGAGAGGTGATAGCTGATTGCTATGTGAGCCTAACAGAGATCTTTATATTGGGGTGCAAACATCACAGAGGAAAGTGTAGAGAGAGTCTTTTGGGTGTTTATTCTGCCCTGCTTATGCAGCATTCTAACAGTAAAAATTATTTCAAAACAGGTTAAACTTTCAGTAGCCTTACCATGGGGGACATAAAGAAGGTCCCTTAAAACAAAGATGTATAGAAAGCCATTTGTTCTTAGTATAAGGGTTTGTGAAAAAAAAAATCATATCTTGTAGATGCCATGATGATTCAGGAAGGGTCAGACGTGCTCAAGAGTGTGGTGGGGACCTGCTTCATGCACTTACATCCAAGGAGTGTACTGTCACTTATTTCAGATTAAATTAACTTTAATCTAAACTACAAAAAACAATACAATGACAGCTAAACACATGACCAGGATATACTGTGACCAGGCTCAGCTTCCACTCAGAAAAATGCATTATAAATGCTGGAAAATCAAATTTTCTAAACAGTAATTTCAGAAAAATCATACACTAATCCTCTCTTGTATCTGCACTAGGACAGTGCAGTTGTCTGTGAGAAAGAAAACCAAAACCCAATTATTAGTCAGGTATCTTAAACGAGCCCACCTGATTGTGTAGTTAAACCTTTAGGAAAATGCAGACCAAAATCTTGCCCAAAATCATGCCCTTGGGCCTAGGTTCCACTAACTTGTTTAGAGAGAAGTTATGCACTCTTCTTAAAATGTGTGGTCCATGGCAACAGGAAGCTCAGTCACATTAGAAACTGGGTAATCTGCAGACCTAAGATGAAAATCTGTATTGCACCCACAAGGAATGCTTCAGACTTGTTTGTTTAACAACTGGGAAGCTGTGATACAGGTTTAAACTTGGTTCTTATTCTCCTAATCAAAACGGGAAAACATTATACAGCCTCAATGCTTGACTCAGCTGAAATATTAAGAAGACAATGGAATAGGCTGCTTGCTTTTGTACTGTCCTTTATCACTGCATCACCCTCACTGTCTTCTAGATCATGTTCTTTGGATCTTGCATTTGTTTTGTATTTCTGTAATATTCTTATATATGAGGGAAGAACAAGAAGTCCAGATTATAAATTCTGCATACCTGCTTTTGAATAAAGGAATATTCTCCTTCACCTTATAAGTAATATTTTGTCCTTATCCTTCTGTACTTTATTTCAGGATGAATATCAAATATGATTTCTCTTTACCTACCTCTTCCATGTTATACCGTATAATTTTCAAGCTATATCTAAGATGTTTTGTTTGTATCATTTACTTTTAAATTCAAAGATGAGCATCATTTGGGACCATACACAGTTCTATAAGAAATTCTTATTGTTTCAGCCAAAGTTGCATAGATGTGCAAACTTAGAACTTTGCTACTCTCTTAAATTGTAGGTCAGTGGAAATATGATCAATGATTTTAGTGAGTCTTTGAGCCAGATCTTACATGATATGAAATCAAAGCTGGGATGTCATTACATAACTCTTGGTGGAGGGTTTCTGAAGACATTGCAAGTCTTGCCACTAAAACCTGCAAACACTTGAAGACATAAGTTACATGATTTTGTAGAAATCAAGAACCTGAAGAACTATTGAAACATTCAGTGATGCACTAAACATAATAAAACAAAACACAGTCAATTGCGGTTTAGCTTATGACTCAGAACTCCAGCCCCAGATGCCTACGTAGACTGATGCCTTGAGTCTCCATTCTACTCTTTTAGAGGTATTAGTAAGTCTCCCGACAGAAATCATTTTATTCTTTACATAAAAATCTAAAGTATGGAAAATAATGTAATGCACTTGATGGTTTCAATATCAAATGATGATATTGAATATTTACTAAATCTTTGATCCTCATTATGTAGGCTATGGAAATTGTTTAACATTTCTAATAATTTTAGGCTGTTTCAGAATGCATCTATTTTTTATTATATAGTAAAACACATAGAAAATAGAAAGATTTCCTATTGAATACTGAGACTGTTTAGAGAAACCATCCCTGCTAAGTAGATACTCTTCATGTGGTGTGATCAAGACATGATTGTCTCTTTTTTACTTTTTGATTGTCTCTTTTTTACTTTAAATTTCTGTGGTCTGATTAGGTACTGTTTTTGAGAGGCTTCAGTTGATGAGAGCTCTGAATTATTTGACCCATGAAAACTGCTTTTTGATTGTGAAGTTATACTGTCAAAAGACACCAAAGGAAAAAAACCTATCCAGAAATTAAGTCCACTAAAACATAATTCTTACACAAATACATTTTTATAGAGGAGAGATAAAGAAGCTAGAAAAGTTTTTGACTTAGAAGATATGAAGCTAGCTAAATAAATCAGGTTTGCTCCCTTTAGTTTGGCTTTTATGCCTCAATCTCCTCTTTGTGCTCAGAAAAAAAAAATAATGAAAGAGTCATTACAATTCTAAGTGTATGAAATATTTTTTTATTGTTAAGGAGTGTAACATTCTTTGCAAAGTAGGAACAAATGGTGCAGATTTATCTGCTTAATAAGGGCTGGCAATCTGAAGAGTGTCTGAGAATGCCCTGAGTGCCAGTGCATTTTAGAAATGTACTTTTGGTGCAGTTTGAGGCATGGTTGCCCTGTGTTTTGATGTGAAATCTCGGTATTATGATGGCAACATGATGTGGTCGAGGTTAGCACTGTACTTGGAATTTTTTTGGTTTGCTTTCCGCATTCCCTTGCTTCCTTCCTCAGTGAAGTTATTTCCTTCCAAACTGTTTAAATTGGTATAGACCAGCCAGAGCACAGTCTGGGCTGGTTATCAGCAGGCCTCACAACTGGAACGAGTGTCTCTAGATTTCCTTATCCACCTCCCCAGCAGTTACTGTCATCAAAGCAATTGGATGGGACACAGATGAATAGCTGCTCTTAGAATAGAAATCTGCAGCAAGGTCAATGGTGTTCAAAACAATCTGACCAGCAGCAGGAAATTCCCTCCAAGATTGCTAAATCTTGTTTACAAAAGATGTCGTTCTGCAGGATACAGCCTACCCAGTGCTGTGCTAGGAATGTCACGTGGCATAGCACATTTTCATGGGTAGTCTCAGAAAGCAGATAGGATAAATCCTGGCAAAATTCCCACTTCCTTCAATCCAACTGGCTTTAAAATGAAATATTTCATTAGAGAAAGGGTGGAAATTTCTGGCATCTAAAATCAGTGTTGTCAGGCAATATCTAGACTGGCACATTTGGGGGAGTAGAAAATGACATATGGAGATTCTCTTGCTGAGAATGGGTTGCAGCTAAACCACACTGAGATACAAAATAAATCCTTAACTAGTCTATCTTGGAATAATATCTCCTGGGGAAGACTGAAGACTGGGAGTCTGTTCTCTTAAGATCCTAGGAAAAAAAGAAAATCTCTAAGAGAGATGTACTCAAGCTGTGTCCTAAGTACCACTACTAGCAATACCCCCATGCTACACCAAAAATCTTCATGTTTTCTTTGTCACATGTTACTACACTGCTTTCCAGGACAGATTGCTAATCTGTTATGTGGATTAGCCTAAACTAAAATTGGTAAAAACCAATTACACAAAAAGCCTCATGAAAATAAGGTTCTGCTATTTGTTAGTCTTCTATAAGGATAACTATCCATTAGCACCATCACTTAGGTATAAATAACAATTGTCAGTTCTGAAATGAAAATCATATTACAAAAATTTTATGGATTTAAATTAACACTCATTATATAGATGAAAAGAAATGCTCTTTACTGGATAATTCGGATTGTTAAATGTGTACTTTCAATACATCGATAATAACTTTACTGACTCATACTTTTAGGTTCTGGCTTAATTCTGCTGAAGAATTAAATGCACTGTTTGTGAGCAGTTTGATACTCAGTAGGACATGCTCAAATTTTTTGTAGGGTAAGCTTTGTTCTTGTAAGACACTACCATCAGTACTTTTCACGGTTTAAACATCACCTCCCAAGGTACAGGAGCAGGCAATTCTCAAATGTCTCAAGTCAAGCAGACAAGGCAGAAGGCTGGCTCGGCTGAATAGGGATGTTCTCTTAGAAATAAAAAGAAAAAGAAAGGTGCACGCCCAGTGGAATCAAGTTTAGATGACATGGGAAGAATAAGAGATTTCCCACTGTGGGGAGAAAATTCATGTGGCCAAAGCTCAACTGGAGTTGAAGCTAGCCAGAAGTATGGGTGACAATAAAATGAGGTATTTTTCAAATATATTAATGTAAAAAGGCCACATAAAAACAACATTGGTTTGTTACAGGATATGGATGGTCACCTCACAAACAGGGACAGGGAAAGGCAGAGGTGTTTAATCCATTTTTTGCCTCTGTCTGCAACACAGATGATGGACCAAGGGGATCTCAGTGCATGAGCTGGAAGACCATTGCTGCATGAATTATCAAATCCCAGTTGACCCTGAACTTGTGTGGGATCTGCTTCTCCAGCTGGATCCCTAGAAAGCTACAGGGTCTTATGGAATTCATCTGAGAACCCTCAGTGAGCTCACTGATGTCCCAAACCCTCTCTTGATGATTTTTGAGCAATCTTGGGAGTCTGAAGAGGTCCCAGCTGACTGGAAGCTGGTAAACATCATCCCGGTTTTCAAGAAGGGCAAGAAGGACCCTGAAAACTACAGACCTGTCAGTCTCACTTCAGTGCCTGGTAAAGTCATGGAAAACATTATTCTGTGAAGTATTGAGAAACACCTGGAGGACCTGCTTGTCATCTTCCATACTTGGTTCATAATGTGAAGAATAAATATTGTAAGACCTCAGTTTTCTATTAGGATAGCCTTTGGCTGTAATTTCCATCTTTGGGGAGGATAATTCAGCTTTATATGAACATTGCTTTGCTATCTAAAGTTGGTAAGAATCAAACCACTGTATAGTTTTAAACAAATACCAAGTGATCTGTGAACAAAGGAAACCTAAATAAGCAAACAAATAAACGTTTTTCATGCATCCATTTTCCTTGAAACTTTTCATAAATGTTTATGCTATTTCTAGTTTGTACTTAGGGCATATGAAATGTAACATTTGCTGTTGGTCTAAAGCCCTGGTTAACTTGTCTTGTTGACTTTGTAAGTGAATTGGATAACCTAGCCTTCATAAATATGAATGAATAAGGATATCACGCAAAAAGGATAGGGTGGAGAGCACTTGGGGAGTGATATGAACAAGAGGAAACAAGGAGACCTATTTAAAGTCACTGCTTGTCTCTTTTAGCTGAAGAAATATGTTCAGTTGCAAATAGAAACACTAGAATTAAAATTATCTGTTTTCCTTCCTGAGTAGAGAGAAGGATTTCTTGACATGTTTTACATGAGATTTGTTTTTCTCAAATTGTTCAGATTATTCCTGCATTCTAACAAGTAAACAGGAGGGTTTGTTTTTTTGCTATGAGTCTTTTTTTTTT
>VZRF01001720.1:909152-1091703 GCA_013396875.1 Vireo altiloquus | reverse complement strand
TTTTTTTTTTTTTTTTTTTTTTGAGTACTGCAATCACCCTGTTATATTATCTTCTTAATACTGTTTCACCTATCTGCCAAAGCAGGAGGAAGGAGTCAACTGCACTCCAGTGGGCATCAGGGACTGCATCCCACCAGCATCAAGCACTGCGCTCTGCATTTAATCACACATGTGCAGTACCACGCAAAAATATGTAGCATTTTTCATTTTCTTTGATCAACTTCCTCAGCTCTGCATGCCAGATGGAAGGAGAGAGAACAATTTAAAGGACTGCTTTTACCGTCCTCTCAGAGAAAATTTTGTAAAGGACATTACTGGATTAGCCTTTCCCTCACTTTTTATTGTCCCTGTTCATTATAATTACAGTTCATCACAATCAGATTTGTGTTTTACAATTTCAATTGGCTGTTTAGCCAAATATATATATATGACCACTTTCAGTACTAAGACATTTGTTCACAAAGTAGCTTCTAGTACATTTTCCAATTACCAGTCTAGTGCCATGTGGTAGTCTGTGCTTATGGGATATACGTGCTATTCAATAAGAATGACCTACTGCAAAATCCTTTGTGGAAAAATATACAAAAGAGAGTAAGGATGGTGTTAGGTAGGAAGTGCTTTATTTGATAGTGTTAAGTTTTTCCTATTTGATAAAAAGTAGAAAAGAAAGAATTTCTTAGAGATTACTGTTAAAAAACATTATATTTTGAAATTCAGTATTCATTATTTAAACAGGTTCTCTTATATTAAAAAAAAAAAAAGGAAACCAATTTGATTTTTTCCTACTAATACTCAGCTCTTCAAATTTTGTCCCAGTTAAATATGTTCTTACAAAATGATGATTTTATTTTGGTTTTCTTAAACTACACAGAGGTGATACCATTCTTTACGATTTTTATCTCTTTTTCAAAAGCCAGAGCACATCTATTGATAGAATAGCAGATCCAGTCCTGGGCTTAGTTGTAGCTGGATATAGATGCAAAAATACCAGCATTGGTGTTATTTTGAAGGAAACTTAAATCCAGCAAAGTGCTGTCTAATCTTTTTATTTACATGAGCCAGATGAGGGGCATCAGATCTTTTCTGACACTGTAGCTAAAGTTAGACACATCTTATATCAATCAGATCCATAACTTTGTGTTAAAACACTTAAGTATTTATAGAAAAAGATGGGCTGAAAACTGAAGTCAGCATATATTAGAAAAGCAGTTAATAGCAGAAAGCTTTGTTGTTGTCAACCAGAAAGCTTAACCACATATTTGATCTAACAAAAACAGATGTGCAGGCACTACTGAAGGAAGTGGGGCACCTTTGATCTGCTGGCTTCTGCTGCTCACTTACAAAGGACACTTGATTCCATTAATGAGGTTTTTCTAGTTTATTGGGTTCACCGATTTTATGCACCCAGAGCAGAAGGGAAATTGCACTACCCTCTAAGAAACCACTTTGATATCTTGTAAGTACAGAGCTATAAAGCACTCGTGTCACTTACGGCTGTAAGTGGGATACCTTTGTAAATAGCTATGATTTCTTGACGATATTTAAAGAGTGTGAGGGGTGAGGACAGAAGTAATGCCCTGTTAGATGAGCTAATCTTTGCTTATCTGTAAGGAATGAACTCAGGTGGGAGAAGAAAGAAATCATTCTTCAGAATGAGTCAGAATCATTCAGAATAATTTTTGCAGAAATCTAAAGTGAGTGTGATTTCTAGCATATTAGGAAATACCAAACCAAATCAGAACAGATGGCTGAATAAACTAATGATGCCTTATTTGCATAAGTCAAGGGGGTCCCATTTACTCCTGTTAATTACACTTATCAGTACAGTATATTGCATGTAGTTAGCTCACCTAGTTCTAGTTACAGAATTTAAGGAGACCTATAAGACCACACACAGTGTCTCAAATTCATGACAGTCCTGACATACATATAAAATACTTTTTCAAGGCAGAGTCTGACAATTTAAAAGTTCAGAATCTTAAAGACACTTGCAGAGCCTCAAAGGTCATTCTCTCAGGAGTGCTATTTAATGTAGCAGCTGCTAAGAAACTGTGAACAGTCATGCCAAAGACAGATAAAATAAGATTCATCCACACTGCTGTTTGTTTTATTTACTAGCTGTTGCTGAAATAGTTGGGTTATTTAGATTCTTAGTTTTATTACTCTGTCACAAGAAAGTAATAAGTTAAATAGTGAGCTCATTTCATTCTCCTCCAGTGAATGTCAATGCTGGATGATTTTTGTTTGTGTCTTGTGCTATTGTGCGTGTTATTTTGAGCTTTGCTCTTGAATTTCTCCTTTCACTCTCAATTAATAAAACTGCGTAATAGGTATGTCTCAGCACAGTTTTTTTTTTTTTTTTGTCTTTAGTGACTTTCTATTTTGCTAGAAATTATTTAACAGGACAGTAATATTTAAAACATGCTTTGAGTTAAAATCAAGGTACAAGTAGAAAATGTATAGAAAATTACAACACGGAAACCAGACCCTTATTCTCCTAGAAGTCTATTTTGTTGCCACATAGTGGAATTATATTTTGACTATAAAATTTTATTTTGAACCCTGCTGAATTTTTTTTATGCAAAGCTGCTTCCCACCTTTAAGTTCTCATACCCAGTGAAGTGTGTGTACATTCATTTGCATCCGAGGAATTAAGTGGTAAACCCATCCTCTCACCCTGAGTTTGTGGGAAAAAAGCAGAAACCCCACCTTCATGCTCGCCTCCTTGTACGCCAAGAGATCAGAACTTCTGTAGTCTGGCCCCATAGAGGGAAGAATAAGGTAAGACTGAGGCATAGTGGCTGCCAGATGACATGCCCCACACGTCTGTAATGGGCTGTAAAGATTCAGCAGTTTTATTCTCTTCTTTAATGGAGTTACTCTGCCTAAAAAGCTGCAGTTCCAGCCATTGCCACCACTGCTCATCCTCACCTCATCCTTTAGCAAAGAGAAGGATGGTTTCTAAATCTGCATGGAGTTTCACTGCTATTTCTATCATCCTGTTGAGTTTAAAGGTACTTCAAAGGAGCAGAGTATTAAGTTAAAAGGTCTCAAGTGTGAGAATAAGGTTTGAATCCTTTTACCATCATACACACAAAAACATTTCTGAATTAATTTGTGTAACAGAGAGTAACTAAAGAACGAAGCTACAGATATGAATCACAAAATTTCCTCTACCCTCATGTAAGAAGATGAGCTCTCTGGAGCCGTGGCTGCACTCATATCCTGCACACCTACACTGGGAGCAGACTGAGCCAGGGGAATTTTGATGGGATGATGTCACTACATATGCATGTTGCAGGAAAAGCACTAAGAAAAGGAGGTCCTGCTGAATAGCAAGGAATTTGCAAGTAACACTCTTCTGGAAAGGGTGGTCTTAGGTTTAAATGGTCCAAACTGCTCAATGTGCAGGTTTTTCTTCTTTGTCTTTCCTTGGACATTTGCACTACAAAGTTGGAAATGTTATTTCTGTGTACAAATGCAGAATACTGGAATGGCAGCAGAACTACACAAGGGGCTTCGAACATGAAAGGACTTTCTATATTGATTCTGGACGAGAGAAAAGGAAAACTTGCTCAGGTATTCTGGGTTTCTTCTAGTGTTACTACCACTTTGCTATTGAATATTTGTTGCAACACCATTAAAATTAACAATTCTCTCTTTGATAAGAAAACCAGTTCAGCCACAGCATGGTGTATAGCATCCTTCACATTGAGTCTGTGATAAAAGGAAAAATATTTTGGAGTAGGACTTCAGGGCAATATTGGACCATATTGGACATATGGACAGAACATAATGGACACAACATATTGGATCATATGATGTTCCCAACCTCACTTTAGCTGTAAATTATACCAAAAATTCCTTAATGGTGAAGAAAATTAAAATACAATTGAAATTGGTGTCTTGCTAATGAAAAGGCAATGTTTATTTTCTGCTTACCCCAGTTCACCAGTTCCAACTATAAATTATCCTGTACCCATAAAATAAGTACTTTTATGTAATGTTTTTGGCTTTTTAGTAGAAAAATTTCATCTAGTAAACAAATTAAACATCAGGGGAGGGGGGAAGTATTACTTTTTTCTCATTATAACTTAGTTCTGGTATACTGATTTATTTGTGCTAGTCATAAGTACAAGAAGTGTTTTCAGGATGATGACACAAATTCCTCTGAGACTAGTTTTTTGGACAGATTGCAGATGTTTCATGAGAAATTTTTTGAAAAGTTTTAGGCAAATGGGAGAGCATATAAGATTCAGTCTCAGTATAGGAATTTTATTTTCATTACCTCTTTTTTAATGAGTTATCAGCATCCTACTTTCTTCAAAAAGCTAGGCTGGGGCACCTTACTGCTAAAAGCACCATGTTTTTGCCACATTCCAGGAGGAATCAGATGTCTGATGGCAATTAAGAACCTGCAGTCAAATCCAGTTTTATGGGATTACTCATAAGAGAGATTATGACCCTACTTGCTTTCTGCTTCAAGACCAAGTGCCTGTTTTCATCTTGCCTTTAGTTTCATTATATGCCAGCATTTACACAAATAGGAAGAAACAGAGAACAAATCCATGTGGAGACTTTAGTTTCACTGCTAAATGCACAGGAGAAGGTGTTTCCACTCTCCAGTTCTCATGATGATTTAGAAACATAAAAATACATGAAAAAAAAATTAAAAACCCACATTTGCTGGGTATAAAATGCATCTGCTTCTCAAGAACAACTATACATTAATTTTGATCCCATGAAACTCTTCCTGTTTTTATAAATTCCTCTTATACTTCTGAATAATATTATTTCTCATGCTTTCTATTATGCATTTGTGCCAAAACAGGCAGGTGTAATGTATTACAGGTAATTACATTACCTGTAATAAGGTTACAGGTAATGTAACCTTATCAGCTTTGAGCATATAAGAAGATATCATTGGAGGTTCTGGTGTACTCCTATATATAGCCCAACATCTGTGCTGCTCCTCATTTCCACTCATGTCCTTTTAATTTAATGAGTTATGACCAGCAAAAAAAAAAAAAAGGAACAAAATAATAAAAAAGTATAAGATGTACAGAACAGTAGATTTTAGTAATATTTTAAATTTGACACCATTTTTGTAATAAAGGTCATTGTGTGTATTTTTAAGAACTAAGAAACTGTACTCTAGTCATCTGTGTGGTGGTTTTTTTGCTATGCCTTTTGTGGTACTGGACTTAACATTTATACTGAACTATCTTTAAAATATAAAAGTAATAATAGTTTCTAATATTTTTATTTAAATAATTTCTTTAAATACCTTTACTTATTAAAGATAAATTTTCCTGTTGGTCTAATTCTGATCTCTTTCTTACAACACATTATACATTATGTAAGCTGACTGCCATTCAGAAAAAAAGTCAGTTTTGCTCATTGCTGTGAACCCTTTGTCCTAAGGCAAAATTGCATCTATTGCACTGCCTCTCTACGGAGAGTCGTATAAGTTAGAGAGTGCCAAGCACCTGTTCCAGACATTGCATGAACATATGGTGTTGTCTATCCCTGTCATAAACAATTTTCTATGTCTTGTTGTGAACTGGCCCCTGGCAGAAAACTGAAATGGTGGGAATTAAATGGTTTGATGCACTGAAGACAAAGGAATAACCAGAGTAAATGATCTTGAAGTGGGCAGAGAAGAGTTAAATCCCTGTGAAGATTTCCCCAGGTGGTAAATACTGAAACCTCATGTTTGAAATTACATCTTGCTGTGGTAGCTCCAAAGAAATGGAACCAGATGTGCTCATCATTACCCATCAGGCGACCATGGCAAGCTAATTTTGCCAAATAGCCCAAATATACACAAAGCTGTAATGACCTTTAATTCCTAACAGCTTCAGTAGATCTTATTAAAAGCAGTGGTGGGCTCAGGGATCAGAAACTACTGGTTTCAGCTTTCAAATGAGCTGTGTGAGGATGCTAACCCCAATGACATTACAATATAAGATGTCTTATGAGCAAAAGAAGTATTGTAAGTAGTACTAATTAAAACACTGAAGAAGAAGATGAACTCGTGAAAGAAGTAGGACAAGTTTCTTAGCTTTTTCTTTTGTATTCTGAGGAAAAAAAAATAAGAGAGGAGACTCTCATTATTTCTGTTCTTAAACACACAGATCTGATGGATGATAGAACAGTATAGGAATTCAGATAGAGGGATAGCGGGAAAGGAATTAGGTTTTATGGTCACCCATAAATGTTGCAAAGGCAGTAAAGTGTAAGGGTACATGTTACAAGCATTTCTACTTAGGTCTGCTAAATCATTTCTACTTTTCATGGTAGTCGGAAAGATTGAGAAATGTGGACTATCTTTTTAATGGTCTTTAAAATCTCATCAAAATACCTATCTTCAATACACTGATATTCTGTTGGACTACATTCTTTCCTCAGTGCAGTTGCTTTCACATCAGCAAAATTCCTTACTCCTGGTAAGACAGAAGCTATTTAAATTCTCTGAAATGAGAAAGTATTTCAATTTGAGATCATCTAATTTTATTGCTTCACATCTGATAGCCTATTACAAGATACTTAAGAAAATTCCCAAATCAAGTTCATTAGCAGTATCTACTATTTGATCAACAAATAAATATGTTTCATTTCTAATCTAATATCTCATTTTTCCACTTTCACTGAGCTTCCATTGTTTTAGGGTTTCTGCTTAGTCACTTAAAGAAAGAATCTCCAGAGGATTATAACATAGTTATATACTGGTCAGCTTCAGTAAGGTTAACATACCGTGGAACATAACTGTGCATATACTTCACTGCACTACGACATTTCTAAGGGGTACAGAATGAGGTTTCTCTTGAAATTAACTATGTTAGGTAGGAGGCCAAACCCTTAAAGCCTATAGATGACAATATATGCCCATAAGAAATGGAATAGATTTTATCAAGTGCTTTCAAAGAACAGACTCAAACTGAAAAATGGCTTCAAGTTATCTTAAAAGCTGCCATGGCT
The DNA here is from genome assembly GCA_013396875.1 of Vireo altiloquus. Lineage (NCBI taxonomy): Eukaryota > Metazoa > Chordata > Aves > Passeriformes > Vireonidae > Vireo > Vireo altiloquus. Next base: position 1,084,722 of record VZRF01001720.1, on the reverse strand, counting down.
GGGAAAGAAGCCAAGGAATCTGTGTTTCTATAATACTTGTGCTGATGCCAGTGATAAATATTTGTGCAGTCATTTTCCCTCCTGCTTGAAGTATCTGAGTGCTTGCTTGAGGGTCCTAACAGACCACAGATAATTTCATCTTCCAGTGAACAAAAGACTCAAAATCAAATTATAGAGGTTACTACCAGAGTACAAAAATTCAAAAAATAGATATTTGAACTCATAAACTAAAATGAAACATATAGAGTTCTCAGATGTTGTGCAAGTTACTGTGTGAGATTTTATGGGATTTATAATGTAGAAGGTTGGAGCTGCTGATCATAGTATTCTTTTGGCCTCAGAAAAGGAACTGTGGCTATTCCATACGCTCTGAGATGCAAAAAAATGAACTCACAGTCAACTAGCAAAGAGCTGTCAGGGAATTCTGGATTGACCCCCAAAATTTAAAGGCAAGGAACAATCTTAATAGAGAACCTTAAAAATTCTGAGTATGAGATTATTTTTGCTCAAGAACTCTTCCTAACTCATTATACTTTATTGCAGAAATCCAGAACACTAATCAACACAGCAAGAAGCATATATATATATATGTATGTATACATGCACTGTATGTACTAATATCTACTAGACTGAAAATATTGTATGGAAACATCATCTTCCTTTTCTTTATTGATAAAACTCTGAAAAAAACCCTCTAATTCTGGCTAAAAGATTGAATGTCAGGATTTTATCAATACTGTAAATCTCATTAGGTTCCCAGGCCTCTAAAATATGTGGTGTGCAGAAGAATATGGTCAGCACTTCTGTTATTAGTGAAGTTGTGAATATGTCAATTCAGCAAATTCTTGCAGCAGACAAACAAACAAATTCATCAACATAAATGTAAGATTACAATCCTGTTTGTCTTGGTTCTGCAAAATGAGAGATTTTTAGGCAGCACCTTCTCATGTCAGGAAAAAGACAAGAGTTTTTTCTTCAGATTTGTCACATGAAATTCTGTCACTGTGTCATCAATTAAAAGCAGAAGGAAACAAAACCACAACCACTGTTCTGCTTGACTTCAATAACTGTCTTCAAAATTATTATCCAGGGTTTCTTAGCTTTCTGAAATCTATGAAACTTTCAGTTTAATCTGAGCTGTCTTATAGCAAGATCACTCAAATTTCTATCTCCCCCAATTTATTGAGTACTCTTTAACAAACTAATTGATAGTAAAGCAAACACTCTCTTAATCAGGTTGCTCAGAAAAGTTGCTTTGATTTGCACTGAAAAACTTTTTGCTTTTCATCTCTGTGTGGGGTTCAACAAAAACCAGGAATATTTGATGAACTACTGATCAGAGGAAACATCATGGCAGACGAATGCTTGAAGATTTAATTTACCATCTTTAAATGAACATGTTCAGGAGGAAGAGAAGTAGGCATGCTAAGAGGTAGTATATCAAGGCAAGCATAACACACAAAGGAGCTGTGTACCTCACTGAGGGAAAATAGAGATGTCTTGACAAGTAGCAGATACAGAGAGAAAATATAAGATTGAGGTCAGGCTACTTTTGCGTCAGCCTTCTGGGAACACTTCACAGTCATGTCTCTGTCCCCTCAGCTCTGAATACTGACTGCAGAGATGTGCAAATGATATTGCAAAGCACGAGAAAATGTTATACAAGAATCTTGGATGGAAGTGAACTGCTAACTTAGCCTTTCGAACTCACACTTTCTTTTATATATTTCACAGATAGCTACCTGGAAGACTATCAGATTAATGAACAAAGTCAAAGGAAAAAAGACCAACTTTTATATTTAATGATATATAAAGTATGCATGAGACAACACAAATTTCTGTTTTCCTCAGTCTTATGGACCAGTACCAGTTAATTGCCTTGAGATTTTCTGCTGTGACTGGCAGTGACATTCAGTTACACACCAAACCCTTCTTGCTCATGGCTCACCACGGCAGGCCAGCTGTTCCTTCTGCTGAGATGGCAGACACTTTGCTACTGCAGGATGGCTGCCAAAATAGAACTTCATCATCAAGTAGCTCTTGCAGAAACTCAGAAAGAATGCTATAAAATTTGAACAGAATACTGATAGAGACTAAGAGCGTTTTGGAGCATCAACAAAAAGATCATCTAAAACTGAATCCCCTTGTATTGGTTCTGTCTTATCTCTCTGCCAAATGAAATTGTATTGGTACACAAGAGAGACCTCAAAATGTGAAAAAAGAAGAGAAAAGCAGAATGCAGATTTCCTTTTTCCTTATGCCTTTTCAGAAATCAGTTTCTATTAGTTCAGGTCCCTCAGAAAAATGTACTGAACTCTCATCCCTATTTGCGAGAAACTGCAAAACATAAACCGCTCCAATTTCTATTACAGTGTAATCCAAAAGTCATGGATGGGTTCTATTCTGTTTTCACATAAGAGAACACGAGAAATTAAAGATTAATCTAAAGTCAAATCACAAGACACACGTGTGTGAAGTAGGAGGAAAATCTTACCTTGTAACATTTTTGCATATCTGGTCTCAACTTTTTAATATATTTGAAAATTGCTTCTCAGATCTTATTACCCACTTGTGCTATTCTTGTGGTTTTTCCTGCTGCCCAGCTAACTGACTGACTGGCTAGCTGTTATCAATTTCTTTTGTTCATTCTTTTTTTGTATGTTTAATTACCATTTGAAAGTAGAATCTGCCTAAAGATCTCTCTCCTATTATTTTTATTAGCTGCCTCTGTATAAGATTAACACAGACATGTTTGCCCTCAGGCAAACACATCCATAACTCCAAAAATAAACTATACTGCTAATTGATCTTCTAACAGTCTGAAAATACTGATATCAATGAGCAAACTCCATACAGGGAGGAGATACTTTCTGCACTGGGATAATTTGGCCCATTTTCTTTTTTCCACATTGCTGCAAGCTGGAGAACTTGGCAGTGCAAGAGGAAGTTCAGTGGATCGATAAATTCTCTGCCTATGCTGGTCTGAGTGGCTGCTGCATTTTTTGGGTACATAATATGAAATTACATGAATTCTGAATTTACCTCCTTCTACTGAGCACTGACAGCGATTGTTTAACAGATTATAATCTTTTCAGAACAGGATTTTCTTGATCTCAGTTTCTTTCACAGTGCTAAGGGTGCCACAACAATTAGTGAATAAGGGTATTGTTTAGTCAGGCAATCAGTGTGCTGTGATGTTTCTCTCTCTTTCATCCCCTCAAAAAATTAAAGTGCATGGCAACAGAATATGCAAATCCAAGTTCGGTCAGTTTTTGAAAATTCACTTCAACCTTTTAATAGGATGTACATTGTAAAGAAAGCTCTTCTGCCAGCAGTAGTTCTATTTGCAGTGGGAAAAAGCTGAAAGGACTAGTCTTTGGAAATGGTTTAAATTAATGTAAAAGCAATTCTATAACGTAAAATTAGCAAATATGTAAGACATTTGTTGCCACAGAGATACTATACAGCTTCTTAAACATGTTGGGGTTTTTTCTGGTTTGTTTTTTTTTTAATCTGTTTGTTGCCAAAGAACTATTTAGTTAGCTCCTAATGTACAGCCTACAATACAAGTAGCCTCCCTCCTGTGTCTGCTCCAATAGTGGCATTCCCTTAGAGTAATAAATATTCTCTATATGGCAATTAGGTTTAAGCATGATTGTAAATGCAAAGTTCACAAAGTTACCATTAATATAATCTTACATCCTCGTTTCCTGTTGTCCTCATAGCTTAATATGTTTACTCTTAAATTAGAACATAATTAGCAAATCATATAGCTCATTTTTACTGAAAATAGCAGCTTGGTGAAACGCTTTTTATCATCTGGGGCTGACCTTCCCACAGACGGCATATCCTGGAACAGAGTATTGTAATAAGAGAAATCAGTTGTTTTGGATCTAGGCCAAAGACTAATTTAATTTCTCTGGCTGCCCCCCTCCTTTCCAGCTCTTCTCCCTGTTCTCCTCAGTAAGACTCACATATGTGAGCTGGAGTTAAGAAGTTGCAGTTGGTAAACAAAACAAAGACAAAACTGCAAAGAAGTTAATGAAAACATCAGTAAGTCATAGCATCTGGATCTCATCATCCACCTCTGACGTAAGGAAGATGTCCAGATGTTAGCAGAACTGTAGCAGTTGAAATATTTTGTGAGCAAGATTCCTTCCAAACAATCAGATGCAAAGCGGTTCAGCACTTTCAGCAGTTTTTAGGAATGTTTAAAATATATAGTGGTCTTTTAGATGTGCAAAATGCCTGCTCTGTGCCGAAAGAATATACAGTCTGGGGAGCCGGGTCTGGGGATTGTGAGCCTCTGCTTTTGCTAAGTACACATGAATGTTCAAAGAGCAGGAGAAGGTGAGGCCTCCTGGTTGTCTGTCATTAGGACAGACTCCTAGAAGAGACACAATGCTGCTTATCTTGTGGTATCCAGTATTTAAGACTAGAGTTTAACAATATCCACAATGATGAATTACAAAACTGGGCCTGGAGAGAGCAGATCATAATTTTCATCTTTTTCACTCATTTTTAATCCCCATTTGACAAGATGTACTGCATACAAGCCTTGCATGCTGAAAAGTATAAATGATGAGGCTGGTTTCCTAACAGGTGGTTGCCAGGTGTATTGCATTTTTCCTTCCACTCCTGTCCAAGCTGCCTTATGGAACAGTGATATTTTTCTCATTTGGGTGCTCATTGTCCTTTTGCAGAGTGACACAATTGCCAAGTTCCTCTTGGACATGATTTGTGGGCAGTTCTGGGTGTGCTCCCTCCCTCCTTGACCCATGCTAATAAAGAATCAGTTTGGAGTTCCCAAGAAAGTATTGAAGTTATTTCTAAAAATTTCTAATTGTTGAAGGGTCCAGGTACTGGACTCTTCTTCTGCACATCCCTAAAATCTCAGGCAGAATAGGACATGGACTTGCTGGCTGATTGCTGCAGTCCTAAAATTGACTACAAGAACTGTGGAAAAAAACAGAACACTGAAAAAAAGGTGTATTTCCATAATCCTCTCCAGCTGTTGTAATTTGAATGCATGAGGATTTTGTAGCAAAAAAAAAGCAAAAAAAAATATTGCTTTTACAATATGCTTAGTATACTCTATTCTTATTGTAAACTTGGACTAAACAGTGCCATTGTTGTAGCCTGATTACAGAAATTATGGTGGAGCTCCATGAGAAAAATGTTTAAAATTTCACAAATGGAGGAAAATGGCAAAGTCATTTACAAAACTTCCCAATTGTCCAGTCTCCCAGCAGTGCAGTTTATCCCTGTTGTATGGAAATATTTATTATAAATAGGCAAAGTGACAGAGTATGCACACAGTCTCTTCCCTTTGAGAGCTCCAACCTCTTTTGGTATTAGACTTCAAAGTAGAAGCATGAGAGGGTTGGAAACAAGGCATTCCAGTAGCTGAAAATAAGCAACACCAGTTTCACTAGAGGCACCTACAACCTTTCTGGCATTTCTTTACATTTTCATGTACAGAGTAAAAAATTAAGAAACGGAATATGCAAGAAGAACCCAATTATGTATTTAATTCCAAATGCCATTTTGAGTGACTATTTTGACTGAAAGACTCTGCCTTAAATGAATTACAGTCATTCCATGATGAAAACACTCATGCTAAAAAAGGCATACAATACTCTATATATCTTATTGGAATTTAGTGTGGCAATATTTTCAAAAATTAGGCAAGCATGTGCTATTATGAAATATATTATTTCTTATTGCATTTGATATCTGAATTTGAAGGTGAAGAATAATAAACCACAAGAATGAAACTGATCTTTTCTCAAAAAATATGCTTACACTATAAGCTTTTTTAGTAATTATATGGATAACAGCAAAGCTCATGAGCACTCTCAAAGGGAGGAAACTTTATATGATAATGATATTTAACCATTCAACCAAAATAAATTATTCATATGTTTTGCACTAGATGTGCTACACTTGCTTTATTATAGATGCAGCTCCTTTAGTTATCAGACAAATGTTGTTTACTGTTTTCCTGTTTATTTTCCATAAATTAGTCTATTTACAAATATTAATCAAATCAATAGCTGATCATGCTCTACGTCATAGGCTAAGGTGGCTACGTTTAATATTTATATAATAGCCTGAGTAAAGCACCAAACCTGTTGGAGATTGTCTCCAGATCGGAGGTCAGTAATTTCCTAAAAATGCTGATAGAGACAAACAGTGGTATATCTGAAGCTATATATCAACTGGTCTTGGGTCCTGCAACACATCCATTTTTAAGACCTTATTTCAACTACACACACTGTAAATCTTTTTCCAATCTCAGAACAAAGCAAACACTTCAAGAAGTAATTTCTCTTCTGTATGAGCATAAATTTTGGGGACAGTTGAAATGCAGTGCAAAAGTCTTCACCTTAACTTGGGGCTTAAAAAAATTTCAAAGGATAAAAATTCCTTTCTTTCCTTCCTTTACTTGCTATAGATAGCTACTGACATGCTTTGAAGTATAAGCAATATCTGGGAAATGTTTGAGAATTATGAAGTATATATATACTCACAGACTTCACAATCTGTACATGGGTATGCTTTAAAGCATCAGAGGTAAAAGGAAAGTATAAGAGAAAGCAGCAATTATAAATCCATTGGAAATATAGGGATATTGATAATGGAGAACAAATTAGGTATCTCTGTACAAGAACAGAAAGTATGCATCAGATGCACACAGTGTTCCTAGACAAGTCCTGCAAATTGATAATGGCCAGGAGAAAAAGAAAGCTTAAATAATGATATAGTTCTAGCCAATCATCATAAATTAAAGAATAAAAGGTCTACCCAAAGGGTCCTGCCAAGAAACTTTTCATGACGAAATTAAAAAATAACCCAGCCTGTACTAAAACCATGAAAACTAGATGAAAGTTGATGGATAGTCTTCTAAAAGGAATCTAAATGGAAATGAATTGTTGGGATTACTTTTCTTCAACCCCAGAGTTCCCTCTCTCTATTGCTATATCTTTAGCAATAATTTACAAGGACATATAGAATCTTTCCAGACGATTCAACTACTAGCAAAGTAGGCATGATGAGAATTGGTCTGTAATAGATCTTAGAAACTGAGTAATTTTGCATTTCTGTGGAAATTATCAGAGAACAAAACCAAGAAAAACAATGGTGGCAAAAGCCCACTTACGTAGGCTAAGAGGTACAAACTAAATTTTTTTCTGGGGTAAATACAATACTGAGAAGTTTTACTGAACTTTAAATTAGAAAAAAATTACAATTGAATATGAGAAATGGCAAGCAGGTAAATAAACAATATCATTTCAAATAGAATAGCTGAAATTTTTATTTTTATTTTTAAAATGCCACATTAGCAATGTTTTACCTCAGACTCCTAATGACTCAGCTACTGCAGCAAAACTATCAGTAATTCACCAACCTCAGACTACCTACACATTCTTTCCTTTTGTCTATAATACCAGAATTTCAGACGACAATGTAACTTCTGCACTGTAAGAATCCCCCTTAATTTAAAAGAAAGGCACACTAGTAGTCAGTTGCACTCAGTGTGTGATCATGCATTCCAAAAAATGCTGTTGAAAAAGCCAGGATCTTTAGTCATGCATGGTGCACATAATGGCTCTTAGTACAATGCAGATAAACTCTGCATTGGGTGGTGTAAATTCAGACAACAGTGAAGGCACTAGGAGAAATCTGTCTACAATGTTTGGAGGGTGTGTGCATTTGAGAGCTGAGAATGATGCTTCCTGTTCTGTGAAAGCTCATTCTGTGCTGCTGCTCTTCTTGTGCATGAAATCCTGGTCTCTTTGGGAGGTCTGTCCACTGAAGAAGCCAGAACATTCTTCGCTTCATAGCCGAGGATGTGGTCTGACATTAGTAAGGGGAATTAACTGGGAACTCCAAAGGAAATATATCTATTTCTTGTGAATGCAGCAAAAAGTTACAATTTTCATATTGCCTATTTAGGGGCTCTATCAAGTCTTATTCTTTGTCCTTATTTTTTGTTGTTCACTCTGTTACCCCAAATTCCAATGCTCACCTCTACTGAGCATTTTAGATGTCCCAGAAATTGAAAATGTTTAATGATTTACTTAGTGAATAATTTTCCACATTTTAAGATCACCAGACATGACTATAAACCCGTCTAGATTATCTACGTAAACTGAGAAGAAGGAAAAAAGAGTGGAAAACCATGATCTCTGCTGCTATAATGTGACTATGATGAGCTGCAGCTCACTGCTCCTCAGGATAGGTATTTTATAAATGCATATCACATTTATATGCTATGCCAAATTTATACAACAGCAGCAATATACCATAATAGGGTATAGCAATATGCCATATTTATAGGAGTGTGCTCCACCCCAGCTGGCTGAACCACAGGCTGTTCTACCACATGATAAGACAGCCCAGGCAGTAACTCAGGCCTGGTGTTGGGGTTCAGAAGCAGCACAAGGATGCTGCTCTACAGTGCCCAGTGTAGGAGAGCACACAGAGGTGATCTGAGAGGGCAGTCCACACTCATTTTCATTCCTTTACTGTACCCACTCAAAATCAGTGCTACAGTCTTTAATTCCATACAATTTTAGCATCATCTCAAATATTTTTGATAACTTTTGCACAGGACTATTGCTCCCTTTCTTTTGTGTCAGTAAGACTACTGACATGGTCAGTACATGGTCTATATGGTCATAGAATCCTGGAATGATAGAGTGGTTTAGGTTGGAAGAGACTTTAAAGATCATCTAGTTCCAATCCTCTGGCATGGCCAGGGATACCTTCCACTAGACCAGGTTGCTCAAAGCCCCATCCAGCCCTGTCTCAAAGACCTCCAGGGATGGGCAGTCCACAGCCTCTCTGGGCAACCTGTGCCAGCACCTTGCTACCCTTATAGTCCAGAATCTCTCCCTAATATCTAGTGTAAGCCTACTATCTTTCAGCTTAAGTCCATTACCCCTTGTCCTTTCACTACATGCCATTGTGAAAAGTTCCTCTCCAGATTTCTTGTAAGCCCTTTTTAGATACTGCAAGGCTGCTACAAGGTCTTCCCAAAGTCTTTTCTTCTCCAGCTATTCTCATCTAATGGAAAAAGCATTTTCCATGATATATTTCCTACTTAGGAAGTAGATACTACTCCCTGTTTGATGATTATGTAAAATTATATTTCATGAAATGCTAGTTCTATGTGCAGGCTAGAAGGATTTTTTGAAGGCAAAACATTTACTTTGTCTTGAATATGTCATGAAGAATGCATATTTCATATTTTCTTCTTTCTTTTGCAATGTGTTTTTTTTTTAAAGGCGTGTTCTGATAAAACAAATTGCTGATCTAAGAGGATTTCTTATTTCAGTGTCATGACCCTTCTTGACCATTTTCAGGTAGTCAGCAGTTTAAACTGCTGATATCCTGGAGAACAAACAGAACAGCAACACAACTTGCTGTTTTGTTTTTCTTCCTGAATCTCTCTTAATCATAAATGATTTTCTAGAATACACCCTGATATCTACTCCAGCTACACACTGTTCTTCTTATTGGAGGTTTAGCTTCATGATTTTTAGATTTTGTGACTGACAGCAGCCCAAATATACTAGTGGACTGACAAGTCTACATCACCAGCACAGCCTGGAAAATGGAACTGTCACTGTTTTTAAGGGTCCTCTAACATCTAAGCCTTGTATTGATAAAAACTGTGATGGCTCATAACCAGCTGCCAAGTGGAATAAAAACATGCCGACCCTTATCAGTGCAGCTAACGGGGCTAAAGGGTTCACGTTCACTCCCCCTTTCCAGGAATGTGACAGAGTCTCCAGAAATATAATTAGCAGTTGTTTAGCCTCCAAATATTTGATAATCATATGCAAGGTTAAATATATACATTTATCAAGGTCTCTTTGTATCCTGATGAAATCTGCATACTTTCATATGTAGGTCACATTCTGAAGGTATAAATCACATATCATATGCTTTTCTGTGTCAGCTGATGAGAGGGAAACAATTTTATAGAAGACAGTTGGTAGCAGTTTTCGTATGTAGACACAGGCCAGAGGTACTTGGAGTCTGCTGATGCAAATGCCGTTCTGAACTTAATGATAAATTAAAAAGCTTACTTCAAAGCATTCACATAAACATCTCTAGCAGGTAGAATGGCAAAGAATGTCAGGGTAAACAAGTGTCCAGCTGACCAGGCAACGCGCAGATTAAACAAAGGCTGACTTGGCCCCAACATCTTCCCTTTTATAGATTTGTGTAACATCCATGCCTTTTCACTCAGAATTTCTCTCCTCTCAGTCCTTCTTCCAGTTCAGTTTCAGCAATGTCCTGAACATCAGGACCTGTGTTGTGACTGCTGCTCCATGCCCTGCAGTGCTTAAGGCTACCAAAGATACCCAGTTTTATACCACACTTTTGAGAGATGAAGTGGACTGTCTGCCCAGTTCCTTTTGCTGTGGAGAGAGGTTAATGTCCAGTGCTTTTATTACACTGCCATATTTGTGACCACCTACTGAGCACTAAAATAAATGTGATGCCCCCATCTCCTGTGACCATGAGGTTTTACTGTAAAATAATGGTAAAGCTGAGTTCCTCTGCCTACGTAATTCACTGTCCTTTGTTGTCTATGGGAACAGGCACAGAATGAATCTAGTCACTAACACAAGTGGACAGAACAAGGTTTTTATGAGTAGGTCTAATTCAGAGCAGGTTTTTGCCCATGTGTTTCTTTATAGGCAATGGCCACTCACTGCCTGATTATCCAATGTAATCAGTTTTGGAATCAGTGCTCAACCAAATGTCTGTTATGCACTTAGCTACTCTTATTTCTCCAAAACATAAATGCAGGAGAGTGATGTAAAAGTTCAGTTTACATTAGTAAGCCATAAAGTCTGCCTCTTGGTCATCTCATCCTTGATCTTATCATTATTCACATTTCTCCTCCCTCCTTCCCTCCCCCTGGAATAAACCACCCCCACTGTAAGTATACAAACAAACCAAAATGATCCCTCTGGCAGTCACACCCATTGTGCATTTCTGCTGCGTTTTTTGAAACCTCTAAATGCTGCAAAATAAAAGTAACCCCAGCAGGGTGGATGAGAAGCATTCATCTAACAGACAATAAGAGAAGAGAAATATAAAGTGAGTTAAATTATCTTCTTCTCTACCCCTCTATTATGGTCTGCCTCAAGTTTTTGAGTATTTGCAAGTCAAAATAAAAATGTGGACTGAAACTATATAGATGGCTGGTAATTTATATCTCAGAAGCCTGGCTCTGGCATACCTGACACTCACTTGGAGCTCACAGCACTGAAATCCTTGCCAGAGGAAATACCAGTAATTGCTCAGTGCACAGCCCAGATATTCCGACTGACACACTCCTTGGCTACAAAACGCTCCATAACGCAACTCACTGAAGCACATCACAGCAGTAAAGCACAAGGTCTGACCTAATAGCAAAATAAAATGCTTCAGCACACTTTAGTCCGAGGAGTTTGTGCCATAATACTGGACCAAAATTTGCTGCTGCTTTTCTTTTAACTGAAGTTTGCCTCATTTAGTTAGAGGAGCACATACGGTTCCACCCTAAGCACAGCATAGATGTAACATGACACACAAACAAAAGGCTGGAGAAATACTCAGAGGCTACATCGATACATATGCAAATGATACCACTAATTACTGTTACAGGTTCTGATCCCTTATGAATTTTAAAATATATTTTTGTAATGTCCTTCTCACCTGCCAGTCGTTTGTCTCTCGTGTTTTTCCAGATAACATCCAAGGCTCTAGCAGTGGAGTCCCTGATATGATCACTAAATGATCTCCTCAGAGGGGCTTTCACCGGGTGATGCATAACGCAGATCGATCACACATCCAGGTCAAACGGCTGTAGCTTAGCCCCAGGAAAAAGGGCATTCTCTGCCCGGGGATCTGTTTGGATTTCTCTTTGCCAGGCAGGCAGGTTGTTACTTTATATAATTTGTCATCAGCCTTGTGGAGCTTTTCCTTGAAGAGTCAGGCATTGCAGTTCTCACTGCGGATGCAGGAAAGCTCAGACTGCAGCCAGCCTACTGGAAAGCTGCCAAAATCTTACATCTGGAACAGTTTACAAATGAGCTAACGATACAGTCATTTAGATTTGGGGCTTTATTTGTGGATATCTATAGGATTCTAGCTTCCTGTTTAATCAAATAACTTACCAGGCACATACTTGCATGCTCATTTATTAGGATAATATTTCCCTGCTTAGCTGATATTTCAGGTAATCTTTCATGTTTGCACATGAAAAAGGTAAGAAATAGAAAAGAGATAAAGTAATTTTAAGTATCTAGAGATCAGGTATTTTATTTCATTACCTTTTTTTTTTTTTGCATTTTACCCTAGCTAAGGCACAGAATAGGACTCGATTCTGAGTTCCCTATATTTAGTACTTCATGACAATGCACTAATGAAAGGATGGAAATAGAAAAATGAGAAGAAGAGGGGAGATAAGAAAAAAGAAGAGGGAACTAAGCCTCCACATCTTTGCTGAGTGGAAAGATAAGTTCCCATATGAAAAATGTTTATGGATGTTACTGAGATTAATAGTCACAGTAAATGAAACCATTTGACCTTGCTTATTTTGACCTTTTTAATTGATTACTGTGTCCTGTGGCTTCCCTGGAGGAGAAAGGGAGTCATAAAAGGATACCTGAGACTCCCTTTCCCTTTTTAAGGTTATGTATGGTAATGTGTGAAGATATGAGAGATGCCAATTTCAAAACCTAATCCTCTTTGTTATATGGGAAAGCAAAAACTGTCAAATAAAGTTGTCTTCATGTTCATTCTAGGGGTAGTCCTTAATTTTTTACTACAGCTATCCATATTAGATACCATTATTTTTTTTCAGAAGTATTATCATTAAAATTGATTGATTAACTTGTCACAAGGTTGGCATAGAGACAAAAATACAGAAATGTGAGTTTCAACCTATGGATTTTCACTCCCTTTGAATTCCTTTCTAGGTAAAAAAATTTTTCTGTTCATAACATTATATAATTTATTTCACTCTTTCTTATTTTAGTCCTCATTTCCTTTAAAACCACTCTATCTCATGCTGACAATGAAAAGAAATTAATGGGATTTACAATAGTGTAACTGGGGAATAACTGGCTCACCATCTATTTAATGCAGATCATAATTTCTTTCCATCTAGGCCTTAGTATTTTATCTTTATAGAGCATCTGCAAACACTAATGTCCTGTGTACGTCTTTGAACAAAACAGCAGTGAAGAATCTCTATAGTTTGCAGTTGCTTTCCTCATTACACCCCTCCTTCTTTCTGAGGCTGGATGGAGAAAGAAGCAGCCAACTGTCTAGAGAAATTCAGTATGATAACACACTCCTGTGTGGTTGTGTTGGAGTTTTTATGAGTTTTTTTTGGTCTTTTTAACTATTATTCTTGAAGAACTTCCTGGTAGAGCAAGTGACAATGCTTGCACAGGCAAATACTGACATAGGCTTACAAAGGCGAATGCTGACCGGAGCACAATATATGTTCTGAAACACGTACACTGTTGGGATGAGGTCTGCTGTTGTTTCCATTAGTGAACAGCTCAGATGAGCAATATTCATTTTTAAATGAGGATGCAGTAAGTAATAACTAAATCAGGAGCTGAATTTCTCTATTTTAGAAGGCAACAAGGGTGAAGACAGTCTCAACAGGGTTTTAACCACCAGGGGCTGTCTTTACATTACCAACAACATAGCGCAGAAAGAATGGATTTATAGCAAAAAAAATGGTACCAAAGTTTTGACACAGCTGAAGGTAGAGTCACTTCAAACTATGTCTACCTGGATCTTGTGAACTGAAGGAATCCTTGAAGTTTCATGAACGGGTTGGAAATCACTGGCACACACTACCAGGGTGCATCTTTTGGCTTAGTTTCATTTGAAAACCATCCAATCCACATGCTCCTAGATTGCTTGGAGATATGAACCAAAGAATGGTGTTGGGGGAATCTTTTCAACAGCATGTGCCTAGTCCGGGCTATGATGTCAATAAAAACATGCAGACCATTATTCATTTGGGAAGCTAAAACAACTTTTAAGAATTTAAAAATAAAACCAGCAACATATATATATTTCTCATTGGGGTTTGATTCTTTGAGAGTGACTCTGGGTTATGTTACACTAGTAGACATGTCATGGCTCAAAATATTTAAAACAGTTCTTACAACAAGTTCAACAAAATGGTCTGGAAAACGGCAAAGGGAAAATGAGAAATAAACTTAGCAGAGAAACACTGCTGAAAGCATTTGCTTGTTTGATGCTACAACACAAATAAATAGATAATCTAAGTAAGATTGTGTAAAGAATTAAATTAAATGTCAGAAAATTTTTAATGGGCCATGGACAGGTAAATAATTAGATATAGATATGTTAGAAATATGGATAGAAAATAAAGGACATTAATTTTAGAAAAGTGTAGACTGAGAGATATAATGGGGAATACAGTTAAAAGCAAATACATATGATCAGCAAAGGAAATCTGAGATTCATGACATTCAATACAGTCACAAAATGAGATAAGAGTTTGCCATGCAATATGAAAGCACATGATTTTTAATGATTTTTTAATCATGTTAAAAGACGGTATCAGAGCAGAGCTGTGCTGCAGTCTCCATTCCTGCATTATTTAAATAATGCCCCCTGTAAAAATACAACATACTCAGTTTTGGTCTGGACCTCTCAATACCCATGATGCTGAAAAGGCATCCACAAGCCCAGTGTACAGGCAGCTGGTGGCAGCAGCACCAGGGTGACAGTGACAAAGAGTTCCGTGCTGGAAAACACCCATGTGTTCAGGGGAAAGCTGCTGAGCTGCCGCCACCACTGTGCCATTATTCAATACTATTGTTGAGAGCCCCACTCTGCATCTCAGGCACGCTCTTCTCACATTCCCAGTTGCTACTGCCCAAATGATGTCTGCTTAAGTGGAGATATTTTCCATTTCAGCTCAGCCTTGTTCCCTCTCCCCTTGAAGGTGTAGCTGCTTGCACAGGGACATCTACCTGAGTCACAGACCTGCAGTTACTTGCAGATTGTGTGGAAGAACTTCCTCTGTTTCTCTGGTAAACATGCTTACAGTCTGAACTGGGGGAGGAGGCCGCTGGTACCAAGTACACATGGTACAGATCTCACCTGGGGAATCTTTGATGTTGATCAACAAGAGTGTACTAGATAATAACAAATTGTAATTTATTGTTAAACCAAACAGCTAAACTGGAGCACTGTGAATGACATTGAGGGCAAAAGGTTTTACTGCTGAGGTTTATGGGTTGACAAAGAATATATCTTTAAAGAAAATTGCAAAATGTTTTTCTGCTCTATTTGATAATGTACTGGAAAATCTGAAAACAAATACCTTTCTGTAACTGGGAAAACACACCCTTCGATGTCTTACATCTACAATTCAATCAGCTGTATACAAATGTTACAGCAAAATGCATGCAAAAATAAGCAAGTCCTAAACCACCAACCAATGCCTAGGTAAAATTTATGATGCAGCTCTATCTTCTGGCTTCACTGTGTCTGGAAACTTAAGAATGACCACCATCAGACACAGGTTTTAGTATTTGAATAATTTTTGTGTTGACCACAGTCATAGTGCAGTCAATACTCCAGCTATCTTCCAGAATTATTTCATTTTGTTTAGCATTTTCAATTTAATGGCTGGGGTTAAAGAAAATCCAAACAAATAAATTCTTAAAAACTGGATGGGTCAACAAAGATGTGTGCTGAACTAAAAATAATATGAGGGGAATCTGAAGGAGAGGGCTCTGTTGCTGACAAGAGGGGAATGCAGCAGCTGATGTTTGGGGAATTCATTGGAACACCCTCAGGAGAGAGACAGCTGCCCGCTCCATGCATGAGGAGTAGCATGCATGCCCAGGAAGAGTCTCTGTGTAATTCTAGAAGCAAATATTTATGGGGACTAGACCCGTCTTTCCTGCCCTGCCAGTCCTCCCTCCAGTTGAGACCAGCTCCACCACTGCCTCTTCCAGGGTGTCTTTCCTGTCCCCCAGGCCTGGCAGGCCTCGGGACTGCAACCATTGACTTCTCCCACGTCTTGTTTTGGAAATATTTTTAGAAACCTCTTGTTAACATAAGCAAAGCTGTGCCTCTCCAATCTTCCTGTCGAGGCTGAATCTACTTGTAAAGTGCTGCTCATCATTCTTCAACACATAATTCTCAAACCAGCCAAGGGCAGGAGGCAGAGGCTAATTCCCTCTAACCTTACCCTTGCTCAGCACTTCCAGCTGAAGGACCTACACTTGCCAAAGCTATCTGTTTTCTGTCCTTTAGTTGTTCCATCCATGCTCTGGTCTGCAAAGATAATACCAAAGATCCTTTTTGCTCTTAAAGACAAAGAGCAGACAGAATGCATTGGATACTAGGATGTACAGAAATGGTGATATCATTTTTAGTTCTGGCAACTAAGTCCAGCTCTCAGGAAATAAAAAAACTGTTGTGCAAGCTTCATGCTCTTCAAGCTTACTTAAAATACATCAACTTCCCCTCTGACTCTCCGTGAATGTGCAAACTCTTATGTATACATCTGTGTGATTCTGGCCCCTTGGGTCTGGAGGGATGTAACCAAAATATGCACAGGCCATCAGAGACATGTAATTTTTAAACATGATGCCAGTTTGAGCTTTGCTGTGACTTCTCTACAGACTGCAACAAATGGTGTGTCAAATCCAGAACATCTTTGCTGAGTGGTCTATGCAGCCTGCCTGGTGTGATGCATGCAAACATCTTTCCCCTAGTTAGAGAAGCAAAAAAAGCAATGCCATAATTCTCCAAAAGTATCACAAAACAAAATAATGATTCAGCATCAGAATTTTACATCTAATTATAAAAGGCTGCTGGGCACACGGCATGTGTCATTGTTTCATGTCTCAGCAGATGTCTCAAAATGCTATCCAGGAGACCAGGCTGGGGGAGAAACATTTTGAATTTTGAATTGACATGTGCTGCTTTCCAAAAGAAAACCCAGTATTGCAATATCTGCAGTATCTGAGAAATCTGATATGTAACAGGCCTAGAAGCACCCACCAATCGGAGCAGACTGGAAAGATTTAAAGAAATTCCAATGGAAAGACAGGGAAATAAAATGTATTCTGTTGAAACATAAAAGTTCCAATAGAAGCTTGACAAATCTCAACAAAATTATTGATATCACAAAGCCAAGTTTTGATTCATTTGGATTTGTTTAAAAAAAAAAAATCTCTGTTTTTTCAATCAGGTAAAGTAAAAATATTCAGAAGTTTCATTTATCACATAGGTGTCCTTTTGTAACTGTGCAAATACCTGGGCAATTTCTCAGTCCTTGGACTCCACCCTATGTGTCCCACCATATTTTGCGTTCAGAAAAGCGCCCATTTGACTCGTGTCAACACCCTGGTGTCAACCTTTGAACAGCCTAGGGGCTAAATGAGTGCAGTCTGGAGAAGAGATAGCAGACCATGAGAGAGGAGACCAACTGAGAAAACTTCCTGAGTTTCCTCCATGATGTCAAGAGTGCACTGCCAGGCATCTCTGCACTCTCCTTCCCCAGGTATGAGAAGCCCCAGGGACAATCACTTTCTCTCCAGGTGACTGTAATTGCCTCTGTACACACTGCCTTTGCAAGATGTGCATGCTTTTTACCCTCATGCCGTGGTCCAGACCTGTGTTTTTGAACAAGGGCGTATAATTTTAAGAAAGAAAATTCACAAGATCCACCCACCCCAGCAGCAGTACATGATGCAAACTACAGCTGTTGTTGCTTTCATGAACTTTTCAATGTCTAAACCTCGAAGCCTTCTTCTGGTGGAACACTTAGAAGCTCTTGTCAAAATATCTACCTTAATTAGCTTTTGTCGTGAGATAAATACATACTGATGGGTTTATATAAACTGAGAAGAGTAGCCTTCTATTATACATTTACAAGTCTCAAATTAAACCTGATGTCAAATAAATATTAACAATCTCCATGGTGCTATTATGGCCCTGCTTTGTAAACAGCCCCACATCTTAATTAGAGTTCTGTGGACTTCAAAGTGTAAGCTTATCTGGCTGTTTCTGAACTGCCGTCTCACTATCACTGTGTGCTCCAAGAATAATAAATAAACCAACACAGGAACATAGAAAGCATTCCTAATTACAGCCATAAATACAAAATAATAAGTAACTGAATAATATGAAAGAAGATGTGCTTCCAGTTTGATTTGCACATTGTTCCACTTTAACCTCTTTTTAGTATTAACTGGTTTTAAACTATTCTTACATTATTAAAAAACCCACAAGTCTTGCCTGTGCAGCCAAATGTTTTGCTGAAATACTGCATATTGAAGAAAAAAAAGAGAGACATTAGTGCTGGTGCCATGGTTTAAAATTCAAATGAGAATGGGACTGTTAAAATTACATTCTGTTTAGCCATATGTGAGGCACCTGCTTAGAGAAGTTTATGGGAGTATTAATCTGTGGTAGTGTCCAAACACCTCCAAATATTAAACTTGAGCCACAGAACTTGGTTATAAAATAGCTGATGGAAATAAGCAGTGAACTTAGATTAGTTTTGAGCATTAGCCATGTGTTATGCTTCACCACAGCAAAAGAGTATTAAACAGCATTTTCTCCTTCCATCAATGATCTGACAGGCCCATACACAGCTTTTTTTCAGCTGAGTAATACATTACATTTTTACTCATCCCATCACTGGAACTAGGGCAGGATGAATAAAATTTCATAGAATAAAAGGTATGGCAGAAGGTACTTCTTTCTTTCCAGTGGAAATGCAAATTAGGCTGTATGTGAAATTGCAGTAATAGAAAAGTGCAGAACCCACTAAAACCCCCCAAGCCCCAAAGCAAAACAAACAGCCCAACACTTCTGAAAAACCCCCCAATTCCCTATTGTTACTCCCTATTCAAAATCTTCTCTACAATCTTCTTTCGTAATTGGAAATTTTCCTTCCCTCTCTCCTGTTTTTTCTCTTTTCCACTCTCTCTGCCCCTCCTGCTCATACTAAGATGGTGTTTACTCGACCATGTAAGATGGTAAGTTCCTTCAATTACAGGTCTTCCTCTTCACACATCATTCATACAAGATGGCACAATAAGGTATCAAAGAAACAAAGCCTTTGATCTTGTCTACAGTGACCAATGTGAACAGTGATTGTGAATAGAGCAAATTTGATTCAATGAGTTTAATATAATGTACTGGCAGGCTGGTGTCTGTGTACAGAGCAATGAGCAGAACGGGAGTGGGGGGAGTGTTATGCGAGGCGGACTCCTTGAAGTCAGAGGGCGAGCAGGGAGATAATTCAGAGTACAGAGATCATTCTGAGAAGCAAGATCAAAGAACGACAAGAAAATTTAAATCAAAGAAAAAGTCTCAGTGCTTGCAGGGAATGATGGAAAATGCTTATTCCTGAGAAGATTTAGTAAGATTTAGGGGTCTCACGTAAGTCATCTTCAATTACCACCGCCGTGTGTAATGTGTGTTTTATTAAGTGATGCAAAGAGGCAGAGCTGTCTTCCTCCCTTCTCATCCCTGATGCTGCCACTGCAGCACTGTGAAACACAATCTCTACAGGTTTGTTACTGTGAAGACAAGCAGGATGTAATAACCAACCCTGAGCTGCTGGATTGTGGCCTCATTAGTAAAGAAAAAAGAAGAAAAGCTGGAATTTTCATAAGGAGCAATGACATAGAAAGTAGGATCCAAAACTGAATCAAACTTTCAAATAGGCATTGGAACAAACCTTCAATAGATTTCAAGATTTCACTAATTAAGGCACTCCTGGACAGTTTGTGAATGGTAACTTTCCTTGTGGCATTTTTGTGCAAATGTTAATTTACATAGTTAAACTAGGGATTTATTTTTAACTCTGCCTAACTTCCTCAGACCCTGGGTTTCTGTTTCAGGTGTCTGCCATGCTTTAATTTGTCCTGGAGTTGCTTGTGACATAACTTCTTTGAGGGTTTTTTTTTGTGTGTTCATATTAAAACCAGTTATTTTGGGAAATGAATGAAAGGATATGTTATTTTCCTGATATTGAGAAACTCTAGCATGTTATCCCTATATACTTGATAGTGATTTGGTAAGGCAATTTGCTCTTTTGTAGAACTATTCAATTTTCATCTTTCTGTAAAGCTCATTTATTGTAGCCTTTTGCAAGCCTCTGAGAAATTCTATTTCACATCAGTCCTGCAACCTTGGATATTAGCGACCAACAGCTCAGAAGACCTTTTCTCTCCTGTGTTATGTATAGCCTGAAAAGTATTTGCAAACACAGCTTCAGGTTGCTGCCAGCCCTGCAGGGTGAATAAGAGAACCTGTCTCTCCTGGGCTTTTACTCGCCCCATCTTCATTTCACAGAAGGGTAGAAAAGGGTTGGTCCCTCATGAAATGTTAATACAGAATGAGAAAGTTGTGCTACTAAGGTCAAGAGGGAGATGGATGTACACTGCTTTGTCAAGTAGAGACAAGAACACAGGGAAAGAGACAAGGGGAGGAGAGCGCAAGTGAATCTGTCATCTACTGTAGTTTTAATTGCATGCTTCCATTTGGGAATTAAAATTCAGCCACTACATGACTAGTGAGAACTTTCCTGGAGTTCCGCTCTGATGGAACTAAATAAACATATTTTCCAACAATTGTCTTCTCTGCACTGAACAGATTTATTTTTCAGAACATTGGCTACAATTAGATTACTTTTTCTAAAAACAAAGAATCAAAAAGCAAAGCCATGATTTTTCTAAGTGTCATATGCAATTTTGTAGGATGTCTTTCTTCTGGGGTTTGTTATTTGAACTGAAATCTTGCTGATTACAAATTCAAATGCCTAATCTTTAAAAGATAAAGAATCTAATATTTTGCTTTACATTTTGAAAGTGTAATGTACCACAGATGCAAGCTGAAGCTGTATGGGGACTGTGTCAAATATAATTGTCTGGAAGATTAAAGCAGTCATCATCTCAAATAAAACATACATTCTGTTTTCAATAATAAAGTCTTTGTGAATAATGAATGCACATAGCATACCTTAAACACTTACAAAAGAAATCTAAAACTCTAGCTAAAGTTATTATTAGATATTAATGATTCATATTTACTCCATGAAGTTAGCAACACCATTAAAAGAGGTTTTAGTAAGACACTCTGGTTTGCTATTCTAGGAATTGGATTTCTCCATATCTTTACTTAATCTATTTCACAGCTAATTATCCAAAATTACTTCTGTAATTTTGCTGTTCCTGCTGGCATCTGATTTCAGACATGACATATCTGCCCTCTGGAGTCCCACTGCAGTGTGTGGAAAATCTTCACTTGGAGTTCAGGTTATGACACTTGTATTGAAGGCTGGCTGTGGAAAAATAGTGAGCTTGGACTAGATGCTTCAGGGAAAAGGAGGTTGACAGGATACAGCAGAACTTAGCCTTTTATATCCTGAGACTAGTTACTGGCTGGCAAGTTCCTCTCAATTGTTTTAGTAGGTCATTTTGTTAGTATATATTTAGCAAACTGTACACTTTATAGTCTCAAAACCAAGGTGAAAATGTGAACCTTGTGTTTGTAGGGCTGACAGCCTGATCTGTATTTTGCTATAGCTCTATATCTGACCTAACATTTTTCTATTGTCAAGTAATATTGAAAATAGACATATACGGTGGCATCTCCATGAGGACAGGGTCTGAAATTAAAATTATCTGCTCTGCTCTTCTTCAGTCTGAACTTACTTTTGTCATTTGTTGTTAAAAATCTACCTAGATAATGAGGTGAGTTACTTAGGAGAATCTAAAATTCTATTTATCTTCTGTAAACTTAAAGTTTTCAGAGACATCATCACAATAGCGAATTTATGCAGTTCTTAAATAAAATAAGAAATATGAGTCTTGTCCTCAGGTTTAATGCAAGATATTAATGGCTCTGAAACAATCCAAATTAAGCCTTGAAAAAAATGCGAATATCTAAAATAGCAGCAATGCATACATGGAAATACTGTACAATACAAGATATATATGTATACATATATATGTATACGTATATATATACACTATATACATACTATATATATATATACATATGTATACAATACAATATGCAACACATACATGGAAAAACTACTTACAAACCTTGATGTGCACTAGAATCAAGTAAGTACAAGTGTTTCTTTAAGTGCTTCACAGCAGAAAGGAAGAGGGAAGCAATTAAAAAGCTGGTGAAATACAGAAGAAGTTATTTCATATTTATGAGTAGATGATGTAGAAATTCCTTGGAAAAAATGTGGCAAGAAGGGAATGAAACACTTCCAAAGAAGTTGAGGAAGAAAACAAACAAGAAAACAAATCTTATACCTGAGATGATAGGTTAAATTAATATTTTAAAGTCATATTTATTAAAAATAAGATATTGCAGTAATGGTGAAAGGATAATGTCAAATGTTTGACTGATAAGCATGGTAAAATATATGTAATTTCTTCTTTATTATTTCTGAAGTTTTCATCATAATATTTTTGGTGCCTCTCTATTATAATAAACAACTATTATTTACTTTCTCAGTGTTTCCATAAAGAACAACCAGACATGCTCTGTTTGGCACAAATGAATTGCTTCTCAAATGCAGCATGTAGTTTTAGCCTCTCCAGTACCATGAAGAGAAAAGAAAATTTTGAAGGAATTCAGATAACAGCAACAAAAAGAGAAAGAGAGGATGATTTACGAGAAAAGATGAAAACCTCTTCTTCTTAGCCAAACGACAGCCAATAATGCAAGGGAAGAGTAATGATAAGAGCCTACAAGTATTTAAAGCATGAGCATATCAAGGAAAGTGTGTAAATGTTTTAAGGTGGTACACGGCTTCAAAATACTGGCTTGGTATTGGGGAGAGCATTGTGTTTGTGTATGTTTTTCCTCCAGTCTGTGGAGCTCATGTAAGGACAAAATGAAATATGTCTGCACAAAATCAAGGAAAAAACCCATGGAAATGTAAAACAGAATGACTCATATATCAGCTGTGGTGCACGTCCTTGATGTAGTATATATTTCAACACAGGAGTTAGCAAGATCAAAATTGAAAAAGAAATATTTAGTATGACAAATGAGCAGAATGTAACATTAGAGGAAGCATATATCTGTACCACAGTACATAACTTCTTTAGAAACAACCTCCCCTGAAAGTAGGTTTGCTTTACTCAGAAAGTTTTGTAGTTCCTTGATAAACTGTAAAAAAGAACCTGCTATTCAGACATAAAATTTGTCATATCAAAACTTCACTCGTAACTGAAAGTTTAATCGAAACATCACTGGATTCTTTTTTCATGGTTTAAATCAGCTCAGTCCTGTTTGCTGATATTGGCAACTTTCTGAAGGCATACAGAATAAGTGTGTCTTTAGGAGAAATTTGAAATATATCCAAGAGATTTTTTTTTAATGTCATTGGTGCTCTATAACACTTCATGCATAAGGAACCAAAAGAGGGAGAAACATTAAAATTCTTTTGAAGATGCAATGAAAGGATAGCATGTTAAGATGTCAAAGTTTAGATGTTGCTAAATTTTTTCAATCCAAACCTACTACCCTTTAGTCGAGTATTGCAAAAGATTATGTATGGGTAAGATTATGTATACCCTTCTACTCTTGGTGTACTTTTCCTAAAAGATTGACACTAGACTTTTTGACATTTGAAGTGAAGCTGTCAGTGTAGTGATAACAAATTCGAGCTTGGGTAACTGCCTATTAAAGTCAGGAATAAAACAGAAATAGATTTCAAAAGGTCAAGAATTAAATCTAAATCGTATACAAAAATGCATAAGAAAAACCAAAGTGGCAACTAAAACTCAAGTTTTAATATAAGTCCTTCAATATTAAATAAACTTTGAAAAGCTCTGTCCCTATCAAGTCATGACAGCTCTGAATTTCAATTAATAGGATTAGATTTGGTTACTAATTAACCTCATTTCAACCTAATTAACCTAGTTATTTGATGCTGAAAAGCTCCTCCTCTAAGAAAGAACTGTCAGATTTCAGCATCTGGACAATCAAATGACTGAAAAATAAATTCTTGCAGCTAGGATTAAGAATAATGTATCATTTTAAATACACTTTCAAAAACGCTCTCAAATTCATCCTTGGGAGATACTGAAAATAATTTTTTATCAAAGATATATTAGATTTTGGATTTTGGCCTTCAGAATTTAAACACTTTTTATTAGTCTTCATCTAGAGGAATGATGCCAGTTTTAAAGCTTACCATGCCTTAGAGATGAGAAGACTGCAGAAAAAGTGTTTTCACTCCAATTTCAACTGAAGACCTTCATATGTACCTTATCCATCTGTGCCCATGCAATTTGTACAATGTTTTCAGTAAAGTACTACTGATCATCAACCAAAACAAGGTCAGTATATAGATTTCATAGCTAACTATGAAGTATTAAACATGTATAGCTCACCAAAATCCACTGCATATTTCGATTCTCAGTAGATATGGTTTTTCTCTCCAAGAGGCAATATCAAGTAAATTTAAATATATCCAAATGAAATGTTTTCTATTTTACCTCAGAAGTCTAAATCATATAAATTGTTGCAAATATTGTAATTTCTTCCATAAATACCTTGCTCACTTGTCAGATCTAACTTCATGCTAGTTGCAAAGCTTCATAATCTGTTGAAGGTTAGATGTTTCCATACCCTTTTATGGAAAAATGGACTATTTCACATTTTTGTGCATGGTTTGTAAAGACATGAATGAATCCATGGAACTCAGAAAAGGTCATGCAAACCTTTGCAATTACTATATTTATTTTGTCAATGACAACCCCATGAAAGGAGCTCTCATAAAAATAAGGGGAGGCCAGCTGTTAACTCCTAACATTTACCAAGCAAGGAAGCTCAAAAAAGGCCGGGTAGGTGTGGGGCTGAATCTTGAAACAAAGAACTGAACTGTGCATTAACAGCAAGCACATGCTGACCTTAAGTCCACTCTGCTCCTCCTTGCCTGAGAACCAGTGTGCTGGATTCCTGTTGGGCAAAAAATGCTGACTTATTCTGAAAAAGTGCCTAGTGTTACTGTAAACACACACTGCTTTTACAGCTCCCAGCAGAGCACTCTCTGCACCAAGGTTACATGATCTTTATATGCCTGGCAGGAAATAAAAGATGCTAATGGTGGGGATCTCTGTTAGGAACAGTAGCCCCTAGCAAGAGGAGGAAGGACTAGAGCATGATAATGTATCAGCAGTCTATGTAAAGACATGCTTTGGTTGTGAATGTGCGACATAATTTTGGAAATACTGAAGGATTGACAGAAAAATCAGTTCAGCTGGAATAGATTAGGGGACAAATGCAATGGACACTGTACAGTTTGGAGAGTCACAAAAGGCAGTAGAACAGAGGCAAGTCGCATGTACCAAGAGTCCAGATGAGGATGTCTGTGCAGATCATATACTCCCGCACAGCAAACACTAGGGTGGAAGGGGAGATGTTTAGTCTGCAAAAGAGAGTCTGTAACAGTCTCAAATCTCTGAAGGGACTCCATAGTTTCTATTAAATAACAGAGACTGTTGTAGTATCATCTGAATGGCTGTGTAGCCATATAGTCCTAATTCTCGGTCAGTTAGAATTGCATAATTGAGTATTTAAATGCAGTTTGTATGCCAAATTCTCTATGCCTCTCTAAGTCTTGTCAACCTTTTTAAGGCATTTATTTCCCAAGACACTAGCAGCAGAAGGTTGCTACAAGAAATATTTCATTCTTCAAAGTTTTTTGCCTGTGTCCCTTATTGCACTGAACTGTCCTCTAATTTGGTACTGAGACAGCTGTTTGCACAGCTCACTGTAAGACAGCTCATTAAAACAACATAGGGTAAAAATTAGACCTAATAGAAATAATTTCAGTGATCCAGTTTACAGCAAATGGTTGAATTCCTGAACTTAGAAGGCAGTGAAGTAAAGCTGGGGATGCAACACTGTGACTCACCTTCAAAACAAAGATCTCTTTCAGGCAGTTACAACTTTCAATCTATTTATGCTAAGGTGAATCACAGTCTGGCCCACTGAATACATGAAGAAGGATATATATTTTGCAAACAGCGGATTCATGCATAATGAAACCCAGGAATTACTGCTTGAACTGTAAGCCAGACTATAAATTCCATTTAAAAATTGACAGCATGCATTTGAACACAAATCCACACTGAGACACATAGCTAAACAATTAGTCCAGCTTTTAGGGATTCAAATGCCTCTCTCAGCATTTCAGGTTGGTAGACTTCCCAGAGGCAACTGAACATACTACAGCTGATTGCTGTAACACCAAGAGATGAAAAATGAAGTACAGACACAGTAAGAATGTGGTGAAAAGTATTCAAGTCCCCTTGAAATCTGCCTGTTCTCCAATTGGTAAGCTATTCCATATGAAATCTGAGATAATTAAGTGTTCTCACCTGGTTACATGCTGAATGAACACTTAAGCATGAAAAAATGCATAAAGGAAAGGTAGACAAGGGATACAAGATACACACTTTATGAAAATCAGTGGAGTCTTGGCTGCTATATATGCTAACAGAGGAATGTGCTTGTGAGCCTTTGTAGGTGCTACTGAATGAGGAAGTTTCACTCCAGGCTCTGGTTCAGAATCTCTGTATGCTTTCTGGTTAGCTCCTGCTGGGTAGAGTTTATGACATATAGCCTCAGGGGAACAAGATCTCTTTCCTGGTTGTGAGGAAAAGGCTTGAAGGAATGGAAACTTACCAAAGAGAAACTATGAATGAAATGAATTGTTGAATAGGTGTCAAGAAAACTTTATCAGAATATGGTAGAGACAAACTTAGCTTGACAGTTTATCATAAACTGAGTCATTGTTTTCTGGTGACTGTGCTAGTGAGTATGAAAATGCTCTGAAAAGACTCCCCTATTCAAGTGATGCAACACGACCTATAGTAAGATCCTAAGCCATTAAAGATGACTGAAGTTAAGCCAGAAGTATATATCACAAAACTAAGGAAAGTGATTCAAGAAAAAGAATGCTTTTTTTGTTATTTTTGTTTCTGTGTAAGCTAACTAAAAAGAATACTATTAAAAAATACCTGACACACTATGCAAAACTGGTTGGTTCACTAACAAACTTTAGCTACCCTAGAAGAATTAACTATCCCTTAGAATGAAGACATGAGTTCACAGTCAGAGGTCTGGGAAGCTATTTTGGGGTCAGCTCTGGAACAACCCAGGCCTTGGGAAAACCCATCAGGAGATATTTGGGGTAAGGCAGTGAAGACAGAATGGCTTGGAGAGGAGCACAGAGTTGAAGGGACAGTGGATTGGAGTCTAGCTCAATCCTGGTTGTTGAAAGTGGGAACGAAGTCTCTATTTTTTTATGAAATTCATTTGGGTATTT
This sequence comes from Vireo altiloquus, assembly GCA_013396875.1. Classification (NCBI taxonomy): domain Eukaryota; kingdom Metazoa; phylum Chordata; class Aves; order Passeriformes; family Vireonidae; genus Vireo; species Vireo altiloquus. The sequence goes on along the minus strand of VZRF01001720.1, from coordinate 1,057,313 downwards.
AATCCAAAATGTCCCAAAATGTTCAGAAAAAACTAGAAGGGTGCATAGGAAATGTAATCAAGTCTCCATAAAAATGAATCAGTGACCTACAAGGTTTAGCACATTCCTTCATGAATTAATACTGCTCTCAAAATGAAATGCTGCAGCCTAAGCTACAGAGTAGTGCACGTCCTTTCAGGGTTAGCTGTGAAGGACTGTTAGTTTTGGACTGCAAGTTAGGTACTGTGTTTCTCTCAACAGATCCAGACCAGGCAAAGTAGGAAAGAAAAAAATATTGTATTGCACTTTCAAAATCAGTTAAACAGATATTACAGAAATGATGATAGTTTAATCATAATGGTATACCTATTTTCTAACATCACTGAAGAGCAGAAATATGCCTCTTTGATTTTCTTACTATAATCTGTTCGGATGCTCTTCAGGAATAAACCTTAATTTAAATTTTGGCAGCTTTTAAATTTCAGTTTGGTGATAAGAGCTCTTCTGAAACTATTTTATCCCTCAGTTACAGATATACAGGGACAGCTGGCATATGTTCTGTAGGTTAACATAGGGATATTTTTAATGCCTGGGAATATGAATTAGTTTTTTCTTGATCAGGGAAACTTGCTCCAAAATTTTTACTATTTATAGCACAAACCAGAGAACACAGCATACCTTTCTTGTTTCTTTAAGGACTATTCTGTGAGTGGGTGAGTGTCTAATTGCTGCAGGCTCAGGAAAGTAATATGATTTTGAGTTCACTTGACAGTCACTTGACTGAATCAGTGAAATCTGCTGCTTCTTATCAGTGAGATCTTCTGTTCAAAGGTCCATTAGGAATAAAAGCAAATTCCATCCGGACTCCTGCTGTGTGAGGACATCAGTAAGGCAATGCTTACTCAGTGTTCATAGGGTTGGGATGTTAAAAGGGGGCTGGTTTCCTACTGAAATGTGGAGCCCTGTCCCTGAGCTCCTTTATTCTCTGTCACACACATGTAAGGCTTTCTCAAGTTTCATCAATTTGTTGTTAGGTTGCTGGTAGAGTGAGCATTCATGCAGATAACAATTTACATGCAGGCTATAATTATGGCTGCAGCGACTTCTACTTACCCCTACTAAAAACTCAGCATGGTTTGGGAGTGATAGATGAGTAGTAAGTGTTAAGTATGGCTCAGCATGACTCTGCCCGTTCCACAGGTTTGTCTCAGAGGAGGGGGAGTGTTGGAGCAGCAATCTCTGGTATAAAAATCTGCTCTGCAGGGACCATAAACTGGGACAGCTGCTAATGCCAGCCAGTGCACTGTCAGCCACACCTTTCTCTATGGTTATTCCAGGGATTACCTTGCCCTCTCATTTAGGGAAGCAACTGAAAGTCATTTGTGCCCCACTTCCCAGGTATTTGTAACAGAGCAGAAGTACAGCTAATTTTCTGGCTCACTGTTTCTTCTTTTTTTTCCACTCCTGAACTAGAACTGCTGCATGATAGGTAAACAATTAAAAGGCAAAAGTGCAGTCATCAGATCCACTTGTCCGTAAATGAGAAAAATTAATTTCCAAAATCTCCTTTGCAGTAAAAGTTCAAACATAAATACCTTGAAGATAGTTTGTCTGAAGGATGGAAAGTGGAGAGAAGAAGCAGCTGAAATCAGTGGTTCAAATTCTCATGAAAGAATCACACTGAGGTGTATTTTTCACATATTACAAGAGGTATTACCCTTCCCAAGCCTTATCTGAGAAGCAAGAGGTTAAAGATCTTTCCACTGAGAGGAAAATTTGCTCATAAATTCCTATTTGAATCCTCTAAGCAAGTACTGAACCTGGAGAAGTCTGTGGTAGACAAAGGATATCAGGATGAATTAATCTCTTTGACATTTTTGATCAAGACCACTCAATGACAGTAAGTGTGAATCTCTTACCACTGCTGGTTTCAAACACCCCCTGGCCCTTCTTATCTTCCAAGCCTCATGGGTCTTTTCTAGAAAACTACCAGATGACATGGACCAAAACTAGAGCAGGAAGCATTATAACTAAAGAACAGGGATAACTATGCCAGACCTTGCGTCTTTGTCTTGTTTAATTTACTTTTTCAGATGCCACTGTGTGACTGTGTTCTTGAAACAGGTATCCTTTAAACCTTGGTGACTGATTGCTGGATATGTGCACTCCAAATTTCTTTGTTATTTAGCCCATGCCTTCTTCCGACAATATATATGAAACAAACCTTTTTGAATCAGCCCACAGCTCCTTTAAGAGAGAAAAATTCCAGTTTTGAAAGTACTTTGGTTGTGGTATTTTGTTTCTTTATATTTCTAAATCTATCTCCTGGATGTCTAAATAGAGAGCCAAAGAGTACTTGTAAGCAATTGTGTAGCACCATACAAGAAACAATTGGAAGGGAATATAGGACCCTAATTTTCTGGTTGTCTTCACTGCGTGCATTTGGCCAATATTTAATTCAGATTGTAAGCAGTGCTCTTTGTGAATTATTTGTTCATGGCAAATGGGGGATTTTGGTGCTGGAGTGTGTCTAAACTTGCTTATATTTGCTAAAAACAGCTAGAAGTCTACAATAACAAAACATTTACTTCTCTGTTATTTTTGACAATTAAAATTCTTGATCTCACTTCAACCTACTAAAATAATTGTCCATGCTGCAGCATGCTACAAAGACACACTGTCCTTTTTTTTTTTTTTAAGTTGCTTTATTTTGGAGGATTTATTTTGATTTTTTTAAGGAAAACAAGTAAGGAAGCTTAAATAACATATCTCAGGAAATGAAATGATCACTACATCTTTAGGTGAATTGGAATGCACTTAAGAAAATAAGGGAGAGGTTTAAGTTAGAGTCATGGGAATTGGTGAACAAAGCACCAAAAAGCATGAAACCCCAACACAGATGCAGCAAAGATTTTCCAGATGTGGAATTTTTTTCTCTGGATCAGTAGAGTTAGCTTAACTTACTTAAGATATAATGATTATTTTGAGGGAAAAAAAAAAGCATGGCTCATTTCTTATCTCTCAGTCTTTTAATATAAATAAATGCAATTTACTTTGCTGTAGATTTTTATCTAGATTTGCTTTATGAAAAGACGTCTGTTTCTTATTCCTCTTAGTTTGTCTAATGTGGCATAAATTGCCTATCCGGAAATGCCTTTGAAATGTACTGCAAAAGTTAATATATGTAGCAACTTCTTAGATTGGAAACTTTCTTGGTTAGTTTTCCAATGTCCATTTCCTCATTAAAGACAAAATGATGTCAAGTTTTGATTACAACTTTAATAAATACAATATAATAAATATAATATATTTATATTTTTAGTTTTTGTATGTTCTTTGGTTATGTTTGTGTTTTTATATTCTTATGAGATTCACTCATATTTTTTTCTCTTTGCTATTTATTAAGCAGAAAAATTTCATTGACTTGCTTTATTCTGATTGTTGATTGGTTTTCTGCAAATTTTAAGACCCTTCTAACTTTTGATAGAAAGTTTCCTAACATACAGATGACTTTTGCAGTTGCTCTACAAGTTATACAGGATTCTAAATTCAATGATGGATAGTTGGTACTGTTTCATGGCGTATTTCCATGCCTCTCACAAAACAAAAGAAACACCCATGCAATAAAAGTATATTCACTGTACATATTAGAACTGAATATTCAGTATACTTTTACTACAAAATACTGGTTTTGACCCATTAAAATGGAACTCAATATTTAGATGTTGTATTGCATTACTAATTTGGAATTCTAGGCAAGTTTTCATTTGATATATAGAGGGTTATGACTTGGGTAAGTCTTACAAAAGTCATTGGTAAGAATTGTTTTTAATTCTATTGATGAAATTTCTCTGTTACTGGTTTGTCTAGACTTTTACTAAAGCTGGGTACAACTTCAGAGAGGAAGAGCTCCTTAGCACAGTTCTAGATTGCCTCCCCCTGTTTGCTTTGAATCTGCCACATCTATTTGATGTCCTCTCCTTCTTTTACAAGAAGAGACAAGCAATTGCAGATAAAAGTAAAATGTTTATCAACACAGAGTAATAAAACATGGACAGCTATTGTACTGTGGGACAAAAAAAGATGTGGTGCAAAAATTTTAACTGTTGAAAGAAATGGTAGGTATTAAATCTGTGACTGAAAAAGCCAGTACCACTTACAAGCTAGGAGAAGGAAATCCTAGTCCAACTAGTTTGCCAGAAACAGTGTCTTCTCCATCATCCATTATTGTTGTCTGATCCTGCAACAGCTCACTGAATGGCTGCTAAAAGATATTTTTCCTAAAAATGCTAGGTTGGATCCATGGCTCAAAATACAGGGCCAGTCTTAAGTCCTAAGGGCAATCTGTATAAAAAGCACAAGTCTGAGATCTTCTTCTAAAGGGGCGAAAGAAATTTTAGGAAAATTACATAGTTTTCATTTTCCAGTCACAAATTCACTGACAATGATGAATATATACCTGATAAAATTGATTAACCTGGTACACCTGCTAAAGTTGTGCCAGACCAGATATATCCTATTACGAACGTGCAGCAGAGACTTGCTGAAGGCAAACTTGTGCTGACACAAAAAAATGTTATTCCACTCAAAGAGCTAGTGTGAGCTATACCATGAAAACAAAGCCTTGGCATTCTCTGAGCATTCTGGAGTTTCACCCCTGTTTTGAGAGGCTCCCATGGTAACTACATGAGAAAAATCTTTCTAGTGTATGGATGAGTTGTTCTACAAACACTGTTCTATGTCAATCAACTGATTGATAAATTCTTGACAAAAGTCTCAGTCTTTCTTTTTCTTCCTTGCAATATGAAAACACATTCCAGGATGACACTGTAAATTAGACACCTGCCAAGAGGATGTGGTTTATTTAATTATTTTCCTTGCCTTTTAACAGGTATTTTGACTGCTTTTCTCTAATTTCTAGCCTCTATTTTGAAATGTATTAAAATCCATGGTTACTTTCCTCTTTGCCTTTCAATTCTGCTCATAGGCAGCTACTGAGATATGATATACCTGCCTAACCCTCTGGATCTGGTTACCAAATATTTTCTCTTCTTTTAGGCCAAAGTACAGGAGCAGGTGCAATTCAATCCAGAAGAGAAAATGAAATGACTTACCAATTGAATTGAAGAGAACATACACAGAAAAACTTTCAGAGAAGTCATTTTAGACTGGGATTTAGCAAATTTCTACTTCTAACCTGTGTCCAAATTCATGTTACTAGAATGATTACCTGCAGGAATAACTCCTTGCAGATTTATAGTTTAGAGATCATTTGGCAGTTTTGTCTATCAATGAAGTTTTTTTACAGTTATTTCTTTATTTGGAATACTTATAAAATAAACAACTATTCCAAGAAGTTATCTGATTCTTTCCTAAAATGTCATGAACAGGAAATTCACTAATAGTCAAAATTAACACAGAGATCGATTGACAGAGGTAATAAAGCGTAAGGCTGACTTTGCATATAAGAACTGTACATTGGTGCATTTTAAACACCATCGGCATCTACCACGTGATACAGAATCAATATTTTATTTGATTGCCATTTCCTAATATGTGCAAAAGCAATCTAATTTTACAAGAGTATTTGCAGAGAAGATTTGAGAAAATGGTTAAACTTGGTGACTAGATACCACAAGCTATTTAAAATCTTCAGGACAATGAAAAACAATTTCTGTCAGTGTAGTTGGTATCTTTCAGTTTATAGACAATAAAAGGTCTAGTTGCCCAGGCTGAACACACTATAGGTAGAAGCCACAATTCTCTCAAACATCACTTGTGATAGCAGAAGACATTCAGAGAACAGGTCAACATTTCCAGCAAGGGAAAAAAACCCAGTCTGAGCAACATGTGACACTGTAGTTACATCCAGCCCTATCATTGTCCTGCCAAGGATGGTTCTGCATCAGAAAGACATTTTGCCTCCAGGTGTGCCTAATCCAAAGTGTGCTTTGGGGTGTCTCTGACATGAGTTTTCAGCATGGGCTTAGAGCAATGTAAAAAATCATGTCTTCTCATCAAACATCAAAGACCTCTCTCTTTTCCCTAAGAATTTTTGAATAGCAACTTTTTATTCTAGTAAACTGAGCATGCAAGTACCTCAAGTGCACAAGCAACAAAAAACAAGCTCATGTTCCAGTGATTTGGGATCGAAACAATTTTCTGAAATCATAGAAGGGTTTCTATTTTAACAGATGCAAAAAGAGAAGTTATATTCACACTTTTTTATGTACTCTAAGCTCTTCATATTAAACTTGGTTTAAAATTGTTCAGGTTTTTTTTGGTTCATCTTCAACACCTCTGAAACCACTTAGCAGTTCAAGTACTATTTTCAAATATGAACACAGGAGCATAATGTATTACAGATGTTTTGAATGTTGTCTAGGAACCCAAAGAAGTAAAGAAGAACATCTTAAATTTTTCAGAAATGACTAGGTATCATCATAATTTTGTGCCATGTGCAGACTTTACTGCCCAGAACTAACCTTGACTGGGAATTCGTGCACAATTAGCAGGTGTCACAGAGAGCTTGTTTTTCATCTTCAGGTACCTAAATAACTATTAAAATGTAAATGATCTTAGAATTTGGCTGTAGGCACCTCAGCTTTGCAGATGCTGCCTCTGTTTCTGGACACTGAAAAAGAAAGATCATCACCTGATTTATAAAACAGTCACATCACTGCTTTGGAAACCACGACCTAATGACTGCATGTCAGTATCAATTAGGACCAAGTGAACTAGTTTATACTTCATTTGAATCAACATGTGTCTTTGCCATGAACTCAACCTGAACAAAATTAGCCAAGAAATAACTTGACTAATTGGTTATCACCATTCTCTGTTAATCTTGTTACAGAGAAAAAGGAAAGGAAGAACAACTTGATCATGTTTGCTTTGATTTAAAAGCTATTTTTGGTCAGAGACTACCTCTTTTGAAATGTTTCGGATGTCCAGTTCAAAAAGAGACCACAATAGGTCCTGGGTAATATAAATGCTACCAAGTCACTGTGTAACTAACTGATACCTAACTTTATACTGAAACGCCACTTAATTAAAATCAATTATATGACACTAGCCACAATGTACTGAGTACCAGTTTAAAGTCTCTTTGGTGGTGTTCTAAAATCTGAACAAATTATAATTACTAACAATTTAATACAAAGTTGAATTGGCTGAAAGTAACAAATTCTTGGGTCTCCTGCTGTATTTTCTGTTTTGAAAACAAAGAGCACAATTTCCACAATATTTTTGTTCGTAACTTGGGATTTTGCAGTCTCTAAGGGTGGATAAATAAGTGATAAAAAACTGGCTGGAGAGCAGCTCTATGGAAAAGGCCCTCGGGTGTTGGCAGACAGTGAGCTGCACATGAGCCAGCTGCGTGCCCTGGCAGTAAAATGAGCTGGCAGCAGCCTGGGATGTGTCAATAAAAGCATGGCCTGTAGATGGAGGGAAGGGATTGTCTCTCTCTGTGCAGTGCTTGTGAGACCACGTCTGCAATAGAAAGTCCAGTTTCAGGATCCCCCCAACACAAGAAAGGGACGGATAAAAGGGAGCAAGTACAGGGATGGCCACCACGCTGGTCAGGGTCTTGATCACTTAGCCTGTGAGCTGAGGCTGCAGGACTTGTTCAGCCTGCAAAGATGGCTTTTGGGGTCCTACCAGCAGCTCCCCAGGACATCACAGTAGGGCAACAAGCAGATGGAGCTGGGCTCTTCATACTATGCATGTGAGGATGACAACAGAAGAGACAAGAGGCATAAGGTGAAACCAGAAAGGACCAGGCTGGACATCAGGAAAAGTGTCTCCTCTGTGGAGACAGGACAGAAGGGGAGCATGTACCTATGGAGGCTGCACAGGCCCTGCTCTTGGGAGTTTTCAAGATTGGACTGGACAAAGTCTTGAGCAACCCTCTCTGAACTAGCCTGTTTGAATGGAAGGCTGGAGAGAGAACCTCCAAAGAGAGTTATTCTTTGTTTATTTCACTAATAGGTGATGATGTCTGCTATGAGATACGTTCTTACAATTTATCAGTCAGTGAGGGAATGTTAATGTTAAGTATCTTTAAAATAATTTGATGCTAATGCTTGGGGGCTTTTTATAATCACATAATTTCTGTGATAAAAACAACCTGCCTTAAATAGGAAAGAACATGTTGTCTTAAAAACATATTGGATTGAAAGATTTAGCCTGATGGCTGGCAGCAGCAATCACTCAGCTGGTACTATATAAAGTTTTATTCCTATCAGGGAAATATCTTGATTCAAATAAGGTAATTTTATTACTTAAGAAAAGACATTAAACCAGCAGAGAAATAAAAATTTGATTGCTCACCACGGGAATATAAGGCACTGAGGCACAGTTTGTCTTGTCTAAAATGAAAAATTACATTTGAATATTTGTCAAACAAATATTTAAAGTTGTTTCCACAGTTAAAAAAATCATCAGAGTCTAGAAAGATACTATAGCAAAAAAACACCCTAAAGTGTATGATAAAGTATACGTATGTATAATACAATGCAAAAATAATGGCCTATCCTTGTTATTAGCCTGAAATAGTTAAGCTTCTTTATCTAAGCATTTAAAGATGCAAATAAATGAGATTATAATAAATATTTGAAGAAAATTTAATGCCTTTGACATTAACAACAGCATATTTTGATTTAAGAAGCCCTTCCAAAAAATGTAAAAGCAGGTCTGATAGCTCATACTAAAGCAGGTGGAGAAAGAGAACAGAAGCTGGCTAAGGAATTTTATGCACAACAGGTTCTGCTAGTTCTCAGATACTGCAGATGTACTTACTCATTATAAACTTTTTAATGGAAATTGTTTTAGCCTTCCACAAAATACCTGTTTTCCTGTCCAGGCTGGTACCTGAAGTTTTGTGTCCTTCTCCAATGGTACACAGCCTCCTTACCACTGGCTCTCCTCAGAGCACAACCACAATACCTGGCCCTACCCTTCATTTTTTAAGACTAACAAAATTAATATACTAGATGTAACCATGAGGAGTTTTAGGCGTCATCCTGCTTTTGGTGCATTTAGCATGGTTTAAAGAGGATTTTCATAGGAAAGCTGCAGTCCAAAGGTCTACTGTTTCCTCCAAAAAGTAAGGAAAGTGGCAACAGCGCCTTTAGCTTCACACAGTGCTACGTGGATTTTAGAGTTCATATGTTTATGTCCACATGCATACAGTGAATATGGTGTGACTTTTAAAAATGAAGTAATTTATTAAGAACAACTACATTAGTGTGTGGTTAATAAGCCACTAAAAATAAAATACTAAAAATCCTGACATCAGCTATTTTACTGCATTTAGAAAAAATAAAGAAAACCAAGCAACTCAAAATGATTAGGAATCTTATAACGAAAGGTCAGCTTTCGGTATCTGTTGGCATAATAGTTTTTTCCAGTAATGAAATAAACAGCAGTGAAGTAAAAATATATCTATTAGCATCTATTAGTGTTTGGCAGCCATCCATGCATTTTCTGGCAGAGCTTCTATAACTGTTTTTCAGTACAACAGATTGAAGTGTGAGTGCTCACCTGCCATTGTTATTTAGAAAGCAAATATCAAATTTTATGCAACAAAGAAGTATTACCTAACTAGAAACTGGTACTTCATACTAAGGTCTCACAAAAACTCTAGTAACAGTGTTCTACTTGAACTGATAAAAAATTTGCTAAATGTAACAATTAGTAATTAATTTTGCCCAGTTTATTCTACAATACTGGCTAGAGTAAGTAAGTAAGGCAGCCAAAAAACTAGTAACTGTGCCAATTGCCCTGTATTTCTCTCCAGTTTTTGTGGAAACTGATATCCTGCGGCCAGTCAATTTAATTTTTTAATGTTTGCTCTAGGTTCAAAACAATTGATATATGGATGAGCCCTTAATCACTTTATGAAAACAGCATCTAGTGAATACTGCACACAGAAAGAATTGATTTCTCTGGATCTAGAATATGTTTGTAAAATCTAGTGAAGATTGTAATTTTTTTCCATTTTAATTAAAGCTGCAGCTAGATTAAATTAAATTAAAAGACCTCTACCTAATGTTCCAAACAGTTGGTCTCTTATGTGCCTCGTTACATGATAGTTAACCTGCCACTACTGTATTTTCTAGGTACTCCTGCTGAGAGTTCTCACAGACAGCCCGACCCACCTTGTCATCACTCCATCACCTCCTGTTCTGCTGCTCATCTCACCATGGGGCTGAGCACCAAGTGTCCTCTGCTGCCTGACACTGACACTGAAAATTAGAGCCTGTGAGAGGAAAAACCCTGCCACTAAGGTCCCTTTAATCATCTCTGTATTTGTCTTCCTTCTAAATAAAAAGACAACCAGGAAAATTAACACCAAAGGAGAATAGAACATGTACTTTATTAAATAGTGTCTTTACCAGAAATCTAGATCAGATGCAAGGGAAAAAAAGTTTGTTTATTGCTAGTGCTGTATTATAATATTAACAATGGGGAGCTTTCAAACACTATATGCTGAGCCAAAGATCCACTGAGGCAGCTATTTTTTACTGTGCTTCATGTTTTTTATCCTCTTGTTGGCTTGCTGATCATCAAAACACAGATGAGAAATGGTATATCAAATCTCTTCTCCTAGATATCAAGGTCTGACACTTTTATTTGCTCTGAAGTAGATCTCTCTAACCTACTAGATAGAGAAAATACTGAGATTTACCCAAAGAGGTTGTGCACTTTTTCCACAGTATATTTTTAAAGCACAAGGGAATATTTTGGCAGAATCATGGAAACTCAAAAACATTTTCAATTGTTATACTCACTTAAAAGAACATTTTTTACTTTTAGAGCAGCAACTATTCTAAATGTATGCTCAACAGAAAATTACCACAAGGCAGTTGTTTTACACATAGGAAAAAATATTTATTATAATGCTGAACATTATGAACCAATGGTGTTAATATTTATTTAGAATTTTTTTAGGGCTAGAATAGACCTCCTGCTTTCTTTATTGATAGCACATAGCTCCATCACCTCAAGAGAAATAAGCTGTGCTAGTCTATGACCAGATGTGGATATTTGCTCTACCAATCCCACTGGCTGGCTCTGTTGTAGTAATATTTCTAAGTCACAAACAGAGTTCACTGCTCTCCGCAAATATTTGAGGATAAATTGGGAAATCATGAAGCAGGTATACAAAGAGAGTTAGGTAATAAGTCTAATATTGGCTTAAAGTCATTTCACCTTTGTTTTGGGAACATTGCTCCAGAAACAGAAGTTAGCCCTGAATTAGGGAAGTCACAGTAGATTAATTGTAGTGAATATTGGTATCTGTGTTAGGAGCCATTTGAGTCTACACTTAGTGGAGAGTTAACCAATACCACTCATGAAGCCTCATATGTGATTCACACCAATAAAACAGATGCCAATATACAGCCATGTGAATCAAAGGTTCAGATGCTGATTATTTTTAGACTATAAATGAAGTCAACACTACAAACCCTGACCCAGACACCTCCGTTATTGACAGGTGCGATAAATACTCCATCCCTCAAATTTCCTCATAGTGTTTTGGACAGAATTTGAGTATATAAATCACAACAATCAGCAAGGCAAGTAAAGGCATGAAAATACATAATTTACTCAAAAACAGATGAAAATGAAAAAATATTGTTTTGAATCTGGTTTCTGGCTTGCATTCTTAATGTAGGTGCCAACATTACTAGTCCTGAGTCATCTCTTGGCTTCAGCCATCATTTTCTCTTACTGTGCATACTGCTTGATATTAACTTCTACCTCAAAATGTTATTTTGAAAGATTTACTTTTTCAGCATTGCCAGAAATGTCCGCAATATTGAGACTTCTTAAAAATATGTTACTCAGAAATAGCTGATGCCGCAGAACATCATTTGCAATGCCCTAATTCACACAAGTGGAAGCAATCATGTACACATCTAGGCATGGCCATCACTCAATATACTGATCATTTATAGATTTTTGCCGAAGGCACTTTGCAATTGCATGTTTTACTGCATTTTCCACTATTAAAAAAAAAAAAGTTATGCAACTCTTGAGTTATTGACAAAAGCAGCAATGTTTTCAGACATTTGGTTTTGCTGCAAATCTAAAAATGGTATGTGTTTTGATTTTTTTAATAAGTACTCCATCTTATGGAGTTTGCATTTGATGTCAAAAATTTACTGCATGTTGGAAAATATATAAAATTGAAAAAAAATTTAATTTCAAGGATTAAAAAATGCTATAAACATAATCGGTAATGTGTGAACTTCTAAGCTGCTTAGGCAGCTTAGTCCATTTAAAGATCTAAATGTTCGGTTGCCTATAGGAAAAGCATCTGAAAATATCAAAGTATCTGGAGTCTACAGAATAGAAAGTCTTGTAAAAACAGGGTTTTATTTTTGTATATGAAATTTCTAAACCAGAATAACAGCCTTTCAACTTTCCTTTTATTTCTTATTCCATTCCCAGATGGAACCAAATAGTAGTAAGTAGAAAATAGGGACATAAAAGAGAATATTAGTTCCAATTCTCAAAATCAGAAAAGATGTTTCACTAGAAATTTTGGGTGCATTTCAACACAATTATAATACAATGCTATCAATCTCTTTACCTATGATGTTATTAGCTTTGCCAGCAATAAAATAAACAACTACTTATTTTGTTCTGTAATATTTTGTGATATATTTTAGTTTGCTTGTGATAATATAAACTAGAAAGCTTTAGATTTTTGGTATGTCCAAATAAATATCAACACTAGTATTTCTCTTGTTCTCTTATGACAGACAAGGAAATGTGTGCTATTCTTTTTTGAAGGCTTTCACACCTTACATATGTCTTTGTCATTTGTGACTATAGGTAATGTAAGAAGGATAAGAGAGAGAGAGACTCACATGCATATGTGATTCACGCATGTGATTCATGCATATATACAGGCTGTAAGGTGTATGCTAAAAATACATTTATTTTGTATCTTCACCAACACTGACATTATAGATAGTTTTGACATCAAAGAAGTAAGCATAGATCTCTGAGTTTTATTTGAAATCAGCTTCAAATGGTAAGTCCAGTTATAATCAGTTTGCATATTTTGACGTAATTTAGAAGATGTGACTAAATACGAACTGCCTCAAAAAAAAACCAAACACCAAATAATGCTGCCTGTGAAATCTATAAAAAAAAATCTTATTAAATATGGGTCACAGTTTGGGATTTATTTCTGAACTTTAACAGCTAAAGTAGCAACATCCTGAGCAGACAGCTCCATAGCTTATACAGTACCAACAGTTACTGTGGATTTTCTCTCAAACAGTTTTTTTAACCTATTCTTCTCCTTTAATAAGCAAAAGAGAAGAAGCAATCTGAACCAGGTTAATGCACGAAAACATCAGCAATAAAAATCAGACATAAATTTGAATGCCAAATGGCATTTGGATATTTTGAGGTATTTTTCAAGCTATATTCAAAGTACAGTAGCAAACTATCAGTTAAAATAGATGACAAGCAACCAACAGAGATTCTTGAGACCTATAGTGCTGAGTGGAGTGTTCCCTAGTGTTTACCACAAGAATACACCCATTTGACAGTGGCTAGCAGGCAATTAGTAATAGATTTCACATACCAACACCAAAGCACATATAGTGTTCAGAGGACATGTATAACAGAAAACAGTAGAAAAACAATTTTTCAATATTCCAGAAGTACTTAGCCAAAACAAAGATTACTATCTCCAGTGAAATACTCCAGGTAACTGAAATATCTCACCATATTTAAAGACAGACAGTAAAGCTTACACCAAATCAAAAGGCAAATTCCACTGACTTGAGAAAGACTATTTGCACCCAAGTTTGTTGATTGAGACATCTAATAAACCATAACAGATGTTAACACCAAATAACAAGTTAGTTACTACAGGAATACTGACACATAAGGAGCTGCTGCAATTCAGCTTTGTAGGACAGTTTCAAACATCCTTATTAATATGACACAGAAAATTAGACTGCTTTTTAGAAAGAGAAATTACTCTATTCAGGAAACAACAAATCGCTTTTACACAGACATTGGTCAGATCTGTAATCCTATATGTTTGAAAGCCCACAGTTGAAGCCTGTCTTTTATCGCTTAGTTAAATAACAGGGTATTCCAAAAACAAATACAACAAGGAAATGAGAAAATGAGTAAATATTTACTCACCAGCCTTCTCCTTCTCTGAAATAACTGGCATAGCCTGAACAAAAACAAAAAAGATACCACTATTAAAAAATATTAGGGACTATTTAGGGAATACCAGTAATATTAGGGAAACATTATGAAATCTTGGGGTTATTTTGTGAGTGCCTAGAACACCTGAGGTCTCACCATGTTAAGAACTCTGGAGAGAAACATACAGTTCCCATTTGAGTGTCTTATAATCTATTGTGAAACTAATTACTGTCAGAAAGAACTAGGAGAGAAGGGAGGAGATGGAGTTAATAAGATATTTCTATGATCACATTTTGAAATAATCATCCTAGAACACATGATCAAAAAATTCCCCTGGGAAATTACTTAATAATTTTGAGGGAGGAAGACAAAATCTGTGTGGCTGAAGATTAGACTGAAATGCCAAATTTTATTCTGCAGGCTCAAATATGTGTTATTCTATAACAGACCAGTTTCTTATTTTTTATATAAATTTTCAGAGACAAGTAATATAATTGTTTTCATATTGGCTGTAATTGTTTCTAGACTTGGAAAATTGCATGAGATGTCTCTTCTTTTTTGCAATGGATATAGAATTTTTTCCATATTATGCCTTTCTTTCAGACTAATATAGGAGAGCTTTCTGAGAGTACTTTCCCTAAAAAAAAAAACCGAGGTTATAGATTGAATGAACACTAAAGTGAAATTTATATGTCAAACACATAAAAAGAATTTTAAAATATGCATATAGTATAAAGGCAAGAAAGGCTGGATGATAAATCGGATTGGGTATGCAATGTATGCAGAACTGCCACATGAATTAAGGTATCAATTTTACATCCTTTTCACTTATGTTAGTCTAGCCTTTATTCAGCAGATTTTCCTGCTGCAGATTCAAAGAGAAAGAAAAAAGGGAGAGATGGACAGAAATAACAAAACAACTGGCTTCAGAATTGCTACAGAATTTCTCAAAATAGATTTTGAAAATTTAATTTGAGGATTTGATTTGTCCTGCTATATACAATAGGGTTTCATAGCATTTTCTGGATAAAATTTCGACAAAATTTCAATTAGAACATTTCAATAGAACATCAATTAGATGATAGGCATTAATATATGCCTTTTGTGATACTTTCTCTTTCACCTCTACTCCAGGTGAATGTGTATTGTTTGATTTCGACATTCAAAAATATACAATCAGACTAATCTTATTCAAACCAACAACAACCTTTTGTTGGAAAAGCATTTTCCTTGTATTTTACAAGCATATATTTGCTCAGAAGAAGGATCAGTAATGCAATGAAGTCATAAACTTCCATAGACTGAGGAAAATTAACATGCCAAAGAAACAATAAAATCACAGAGTGAATCAAGGTCTCAGTTTCAAAGAAAGAAAAAGTGTATAATGTATGAATTTTTAGAAAAAGTTGATATAATTTTGAAAACTAGTATGTATTTTTCTTCTCTTTCCCAGACTTAAGTGGTCACACTGGCTAAGGTAAGTAAGAAAATAAGAAAGAAAACCTCAGACTCACTATTCACATTAATCCTAGAAGGAAATTTGTAAAAACAGAACTTTATAAAGAGGAGAAGGTGAGAAACAAGCAAGCAAAGAGGAAAAAAAACCCTGTTAATGGTACAAGAAAGAATGACAGAACGTGTGAATCAAATGGGAGGGTCAGGACAAAAGAAAGAAAGATGGGGACGGGTTAATATCACACTTTAATGTTGAGTTTTGTTAGCTAGAAAAGGCATGATGACTTTCTCTAAGAAAAGCTTAGAGAACAACATTGAGATGGCTGAAGATGTGGCAACCAGGAGTGTCTGCACTGAAATCATAAGCTGTGCCATGGAAAAGAGATAACAGTTTGATAGGGACAGCCTCTGGAAGGTCTAAAATGCAAAGCCAAGACAAACAGCTCAGGGGAAGCATTTGCAGGACTCAGTGGGGATATGATAATGACAAGTGGAGAAGACAATTTTCTGGTGGCTTTATAAAGACTTAAATGGACTTTGATCATTATTTTATAATTGCACTGTGAGTCACTGGTAGTGCTTTTAGCCTGAATGAACTCTTCCTAAACAGCTGTCATCATCATTCACATTAACATGTAGATTTTTGTTCATATTGGCGTATCAGATTTAGATGTTGTTAATAATGCCATTGGTCACATCAATTTATTTCCTGGAAAGATACAATATTTCTAATCGATGATCATTAAAACATGTTGATCTACAGTGAAATATATATCTTAGTGAATTTGTTAGATGGCAGTTTTAAAGGTTGCTAGGGTATAGTGGGTTTAACCCAGGTAAAAACCTGTAGCAGGAAATACATAAAAGCCTCAGGGCAGATGTGGAAGTCACAAAATTTCTGCTTCTATTAAATAAGATGAAGAAGCACTTTAAGTTCCAGAAAACTGAAAGGTAGAGTGAGGTAGAGTGCTTTCAAATATCTGTTTTCTAAACAGAGTGCAGAGCTTCCGAATTAAGATGTTAAATGAGCTAAAAGCTCCGTCAGAACATTTTATTGCTGCTCAAATGCTGAAAGAAAGAAGCCTAAATGGATACAGCATCTCTTGAAAATTTAAAATAAAGTGAATCACAAGTAAATCTTGTTGAACAAGATCTCAGACAGTTCTCCTATTGTTTAGTTTTTTTGTTAGTACAGCTACACATGCTGCTTACATGCTGCCCAGTGGGAAAACATGATTGTTACTTATGAGAAACGCTCTCATCTTCAGTACCGTTCTGAATTCACTGGAGACCTTCCAATGAGTTCCATATGTTCCAAACGAATTGCATTCCCAGGAAGTGATTTAACATTTCTGGCAACGGAGCAATTAAACCGGATTTTCCTGCTTGACCAGATGGGTTCACTGTAACTTCACATTATTTCTCACTCTCCTCACAGAACTGAAGAACTGGACTAACAATTTCTGCATGATCAGATCGCATATGTTTTAGACAAAAGCAGACACATACCTTTCAAAGATTTCAACAAACATCTCCTGAAGTCAGACTCCTCTCTATGTTTCTAATACTATGTGTCAGCACCAAGAAAGAAAAGGAAATAAAAAAAGGAAAGAAAAAGAGGAAAAAAACAGACCACTGCTGAAATATATGCAGCTTTTCCTTTCAAATTAGAGGATGGGATTTTTAAATTATGAAAATCTCATTTGAAATGTTATATGAAATTTTTTGTGTGCATCCTTAGTGTATTGCAACTGTGTCATTGAAAATATATTGTGTGCAAATATGACTGTAAAGTGTATGTAAAACACTATAGAATTATTGAATCATTAGAATAGTTTGGGCTAGCAGGGACATTTAGAGGTCACCCCTCTTCAATGAGCAGGGAATCTTCAACTAAATCAGAGGTTCTCAGAGAACACTCCAACCTGACCTAGAATGTTTCCAGGGATGGGGCATCTACCACCTCTCTGGGCAAATGTCTCCAGTGTTTCACCATCTTCATTGTAAAAAAATTTCTTCCTCATATCTAATCTAAATCGGCCCTCTTTTCAGTTTAGTATCATTGCCCTGCCAAAAAGTGTTCTCTCGTGTGCTAGTTTAAAAACAGTCTAGTTTTCAGTGGGCAGGAAGAGCTGCTTGAAACTTTTATGTCCGGCACAGAGCCATTCGCTGAAGGCTCTGATGACAGGTGTGTTATTAGCCCAATTAGAGAAGTCGGTAACGCCTCTGTGATGACATATTTAAGAAAGGAAAATCCGCTCTCTTTTTCTTCTCCCGAGGGGCGGAGAGGTGGCTGCTGGGGCCCATCCTGGCGGGGTGGACGCTGGCGGCTGTGTGGCCAAGGCCTTTCTCGAGGCCGGGACTGCGCAGCCAGGGCCTTCCCGTGCCGGTGAGGACCACGCGGTCGGAGCCACCCGGGCAGTGCTGGCAGGGACCAGCAGCGAGAGACATGGTGAGCCATTCCCTGATACAGAGCCCGGACAAGATCAACCCCTCAATCGCAACTTACAGGCACCAACTTTCTTCCAAGTCAGAAAAAAAGGAAAAGTGAGGACACATGAGGAAAATCAACATGGCGGCACCAAGGTCAGTGAAAAAAGGAAGAAGTGTGCCAAGCGTTGGAGCTGAGATTCTCCTGCGAGCTGGGGTGAGGACTATAATACAACAGTTTTTCTAATAATAATTCATGAGGTGCATGGTCCATGCCCAGCCCGTGAAGAAGAGTGCTCATGATGAGGTGCAAGGATCCTGAAAAGCTATAATCTAGTGAGGAATTTGAACAGAGAGAGACAACCCTTGCTTTTAGAGATAGAGGAAGAGATAGAGGAAGAGATCATTCGCTTCCAAACAAGAACAGGTCATCCTTAAAAGACTAAGCCCCATGAACTAAAATGACCCACTCTGGGCAATTGTGGGAAGCTTGCTTGGCCGTTGGAGGGGTTCACACTGCAGCAAGTTCAGGCGGGACTGTTGCGTGTGGAAGTTAAACTCACACTGGAAAAGTTCGCAGAGACCTATCTCCTGCGGGAAGGATCCCACGGCACAGCAGAAGAAACTCTTTTCCCTAAACATACTGAAGAAAGACTGAAGAACTGAAATACTGACCAAAACCCCCATGTTTGATTTCCTTGCGTGGTCAGCGGAAAGAGGGAGAGACTGGGAAAGAAAGGTGTTCTGAAGATTTGCTTTGGTTCTCATTACCCTTTTTACTTTTAATTCTGTTAATAATAAATCTTCTTTATACTATTTAAGTATTGGACCTATTTTGCCTTAAAGTTTTTTTTCAATAATCCTTATTTCAACTCATGAAGTTTTTGTTTAAATTTCCCCTCCTCTGCTTAACTATAGCAGAGGAAAAGAAGTAATGGGTTTTTTTGTGGGTGTCTGGCACTTAGCCAGTGTCAAACCATAACACCTCATCTTTCTTATAAGCCCTTCCTAGGTACTTTAGGCCACAATGAGACCTTCTCTTCTCTGTGCAGAACAATCCCAGCCTTCCCTCACCTCAACCTGTCCTCACAGGAGAGGTACTCCAGCCCTCTGATCATCCTCATGACCCTTCTCTGGACTCCAGTCTGTTCATTTTCTTCCTGTGCTGGGGACCACAGAGGTGGACACAATGCTCCAGGTGGGATCTCACCAGAGCAGAGGGGAAGAATGCCCTTCTTCACCCTGCTGCCCACACTGCTTTGGATGCAGCCCAAGATGTGGTTAGCTCACGTTCAGCCTCTCATCCACCAACACCCCCAAGTCCTTCTTGGCACTGGATCTGTCTGGATCTGTCCATTCCCCAGCCTGTGTTCATACTGGGGTTGCCCCAATTGCACTTTGCACTTGGTCTTTTGAACCTCATGAAGTTCCCCTGGATCCAGTCATCAAGCTTGCCCTGGTCCCTCTGGATTGGATCCTGTCCCTCAGGTCAACAGCACCGCTCAGCTTGGTGTTGTCTGCAACCTTGCTGAGGGTGCACCTGATTCTACAGTCTGCGTTGTTGATGAAGACATTAAACAGTGCTGGTCCCAATATGGACCTCTGAGGGACACCACTTATCACTGATGTCCACTGGGACATTGACTACTACCCTCTGGATGCAACCATCCAACAGATTCCTTACCCACCAAATGGTCCAACCATCAAATCCATCTATCTCCAATGTAGAGAGAAGACTGCTGGGGGACACAGAAGTCAAAGCATTCACAGAAGTCCAGATAAATGCCATCTGCAGCCCTCTCCTTGTCCACTGATGTAGTCATTCTATTGTAGAAGTCAACTAGGTTAGTCAGGCAGATTTTGCCCTTGGTAAGCTGTGCTGGACATTTTGAAAACATATTGGACACTTTTCTTTAAAATTGCTGTTACCTTCACCATGTAGATTGTATTACCTATAGTGGGTTAAATAGCCAGTTCCTGTGAATTTTATTAGATGGTGGTATTCAGTTTGGTGGAAAAGGTGTCTTCCACCAAGAAAAAAAATGCTGAAAAATCAGAACTTAAAATAAAAATTTTGCACAAATTAAAAGTTTAATTTGACCACAGCAAAATTTTTTCTAGCTTTGAAGAATATTTTAACAGGAAAGAATATTAAATATGAAAAAAAAAAGCCTGCAATTTCAAGGAGAAACCATTCATTTTTGCCATGAGCAGTTCTTCACTATGAAGTAAGGAAAGAAAGAATCCCTCCTGACTCTCCAAATTAGATTCCCTCCATTATAGTGTCCAAATTCACGTATTTCATCTCTTATCTTGGATAAAAGATTAGAACCACAGCTTTCCAGATTAGAAGTGGTGTAGTCAATAAATGTGTGCAGTGTCTTGGTGGTGAAAGTAAGAGGCATCATCTGCAAAGAAGACAGATCACGTTTGGGAGCAGTGGTAAGGGTATGCTGAGCTGCAAGACTGCCACTGTAAAAAGCTGAGGCACACTCAGCCTGACCTGAACACAGCTTGGCTCTCCCTTAATGGTAGGCAAAGCTACATTATTTGTATACTGAATCCAGACCTGCAGAGAAAGCCACTATGAATAAAATTAAACTAGATTTCGTTTTGGTTTCTTTCACTCAAGTAACACAAACAGCTCTATCATGACTGACTCGTCTGCAAAGGGTTTCCCTAGGTGGCAAATATTTGTATAAACTGGCAAGTTATTGTGGAGGAGCATTTATCATAGTATTTATGAAGAAACTATCCAGTTACATTTATTTATTTTTGTAGTATCTCATAAACACATTGGAATGTCTCTGTATTTCAATTTTACAAAAAAAGATATAGCACCTTTATTTAAAAGTTAATAAATCCACTTTTTAATTTTTTATTACAGAAGATAAAGTGCATTTGGCATTACATGAATCACATTTTTATTACAGCCATCCAACCAACAATGAATATTCTACTAAGTCCTTCCATCGTAAAGGTCTGTCAGCTATTCAGCTTTTTTCAGGTATTTGAATAGAAACGCTGGGAAATTTCCTTGCTAATGATTCAATACATCTTGATTTGTAAGCATTTTCCTACAATTTTGCATGAGGAGCTAATATCTTTTACTGTCCAGGGTGGGAGGAAAAGTCCAGGGCAAAGATTAACACATGGGGATTTGACTAGACAGAGAAAATCCACTCTTCACAGGTGACTCACATTGCTGAGCTCAAGATGTTATAAATCCCCTGCCCTATTTTTGGAATCACTTTTATGTTGTTCACCTCTTATTCTATGATTAAAAATCATGGTCTAAATTCTCACCTTAGTGGATGCTTCTGTTAGGAAAAATAGAGATAATAAAAATTGTGGTTTTCACTGAAAATATTTGATTCAAGATCTAATCCATTTCCTATTCTACAAAACTAGAAGCTTTATATTGCAATAGAAGCAGAAAAGAGATCAACCTCCAAAGACTGAAAACATGGAAAATATTGTTATATTTGTGTTTTCAAGAGTATCATTTAAGATGAAAAAAAAACTATGTGGATTGAAATATATCTCTGTTTTCTTTCTACTCAACTGATCAAAACAAAAATCTAAAATCCTCTAAATATGAATGTTGTACTGAGTTTTTAACAAGAAAAAGTGTAGGCAATATCAACACAATGTACAGTTACCAAGGAAGGATAATGAACCAAATGACAGAGAACTCTGTTCCAGTAGACAAGAAGTTTGTACCTGAAAATTGAGGTCAAAAATGCTCAGATAGAAAACAAACCTTAAGAATTATTCAGTTTATCCTTAAACAGAATATGTTCTCTATAATCTGGAGTCCTCAAATAGACTTATTTTATTTTATTTAGCAGATATGCTCCAATTTTCTTAATTTGGATAAGTAGTAATTAAAAATTAACTGGACTGTTTTACAAATGAAAAAAAATCCACAATAATTCAGATGGTTTGGAATTGGGAAATACTGCAGTTCATAAGCAGAATTTTCCTCAGTAATATCCCCATTAGACCAAAATACTGAGTAAGTATCTCTACTTCTAAATTCTGATATTTTGAAACCAAAGCCTTTTATGCTAATGAATCAGATTGAGAGAGTAAACACGTAGAAAACCCTTTCAAAAATTCTAATTAATTTAAAGTGCCATAATATTTTAGTATTTGCATTGAACAGAAATTGTAGCAATAATGTAGAAAAAACCCCAAGAATTATTAGTTTATTATTCAGACTTATTTACAAAATATTATTTTATTAAACTTCCCATTTTTAAAATTAAGTTTTAAGTTCTGCACAATTTTATTTTTTTTCCATCTAGATGAGGAAAGAGAAAAAATGAAACCATCAACTTTCAGGACAGACTAGCTTTAGAAGGGGAATTTAGCAAGGACTTTCTTCTTTGTGGTCCTTAATTTTACTGAAGAGTAGAGTGGAAGGCAACTAAAATCCACCCAACAATAAAGCTGCATCAATTATGTCATTTTAAAAAAGAAATTAATGTCACATTCAGATGTGTCTGGCTAAGTTTATGACAACACTATGAATTTAATTCTAGTGGAAGTACAAAGCTGTATGCTTGCCTGCATGTGATCTCCTCCGTTCTGTTGTATGCCTCTCCACACTTACTTTGTTTTCTGACTAGATATTTCTGTTTGCTTGAGCCTCTTTATGCCACTCAGGTCATGCACAGAGACCTCTTCTAATTAGTGCTGGATGGTTGGCAGTTCTCCTTCCATGATGCAATTGCCAAGAGCCTGCATTTGGGGTGGTCTGATAATTTTCTCTGTTTTCATTATTCAGCTGGCAGAGTGTGACTCTTGTTGGAATGGAAGTACAAAACAAAGATGCAGGATAACTGTCTTGTGCTCTCTGGAGTTATCACAGACTCCATAGACCAGGGTGAGCTCCCAGTGCTCTGAAATCTGCCAGGACCACATGAATCTGGTTCATATGACAGACAAGACAAAAGTCTGTCTGCAGCTTGTCCAGACCATTAAGTAGAGTTTGGCCATAATAAAGAATTATTTTCTTTCTCTATAGGGCTACAACATCTTCACAGTAGTATCTGCAGGTTCCTAAATACCCCTAGAGTTATTGTCACATATTTTGTGAAAAATAACTATGATTTTTTTTTTCAAATTAACAATTGCTAAACCTCAGCTTATTTATGTATAAGGACTCAATTTGAAAGAAAAGCAAAGGTTTGAATAAAGTTATTTTTGATACTTCCCAGGAGTTCACAAAATAAGGATTTCCACTTAAACTGCCCTCTACTTTCTGGGATAGACATACAGTATTTGAAAATGGGGTCAGTTAAATTTTATTTCAATGTTAAGGAACATTTATATAGCTTTTGGTAATAACAAAAATGTGTGCTTCCTATGTTCCTCCAAACATATGTATCTCTTCCCTAAAGAAAACACAACTTGAATGTTAACACCAAAGCTGAGATATGACACACTACGTCTAGAACTGGAGCAGACCCAAGAGTGCTCATGCTTTTCATCAATCACCAGTTGTTCTATTACGATTCATTTACACAGAGAGCTTTTTCCCAAGCTCACAAGTAATTTTTTTGGCTAATATTTATCTTATAAAATCTTTTAAAATAACAAACATATGAATAAACCCTGAAACACTGGCAAAACTGAACTATTTGGGAACCAGAAGGCATGCAGCTCTATAAGGCAACAGTAAAAGATTATTAGAGTATCGTGTTTGCTATTAGTTTCAACATCATGTCATGTCTACAAATGTGATTTTGCCTTAAACCCCTGAAGTCTGAGGAATTCTTCTATGTGGCTGACAGGAATCCCACGTGATTTCAGTTTTTACTAATCTCCTTATACATAAAATTTACAACCTTATTACATGTTTCATGTAAATAAAAAATTCATAGTAATATGTGATGCTAGAAACTAAAATCTGTTACATGATGACTCCAAGTTACAAAGCACCTGTGAGCACCTAACTGCAGAATGAAAAGGGAATTTAAACCCTGCAGTCATACTATCCCTATCTTTTCTTAGCCACTTTAAAGAAAACAAAGGAGTCCTTTGCCCTTCATCCTGAGAAAAGCAAGTCACTCTGACTAATTTTGAAGGGTGCAGACGTGAAAATGAGGAAGCACACATCATTGTGCAAGGGCCAGAATCTATCATAACACTGAAGCCGCATCTTCATGAACTAATTGGAAAAAGCTTAGCTATAGAAATCATCAGCCATGTCAGTGAGTGATCTGATTCTAATGATCTTTTTGATACTCAGACCAAATCCAGTGGTTGATTGCTATCTACATTTTTGTATTCCACTAATGTTATTCTCCTGGATGCAGATATCACTCAGGTTAGCAGCCATAACTCTGCAATAGTTTCTGGAATATTATGTATGAAGGATCTGTATTATATGTGATCAAAGACACCCCACTGTGTTCAGTTTTATATTCTGCATAAGAAAATCGGTGGTAGAGCATTGCAGCAACTGACATCTGCAGGGAGAGCAGCAACTACTGAGATTTACTAAGATTGATTCTGTGTGACTTTGCGCTCTTGAATCTCTGCAGATAATCCCAGCTGCAGAGCCTCTTCCCATTGTTAGCTACAGCAGGTTGTTACAACAGTTTGGAGTTCTCAAACTAAATAAATAAAAAAGCAAACCCCAAGAAGCTACTTTTTAAAACACGATATGTATGTTTTGGAATGAATATTGATGCTTACAGTCTCATGTGTATTCAGTCACATATTTCTTTTCTTAGACCAGCTGGGAAAAGATCTAAAGCAGATCCTCCAGAAGGCTCTTGATCTTGAGTTTTCTTCGAGGCATGAAAGAATAAATTACTACAAAACTTACATTTCTTCTATGATGATGAAACCTTTACTTTCTGCAGAATCTCACAGTTGTTTGCTCAGAAAGCTGCAGAGTCACAAAATAGTGATGTTAATCATGAGATGATGGAGACAGAAGAGGAATAGCATGCCAGACAGAAACAGTGATGGGTTTGGGAGCATCAGAAGGGTGTTTGATTGTGGAAAAAAAAGTACATCTAACATTGCAAAGTAGCAGGACTGAGCATGACAGTAAGTGTCAAACTAATGTATTTCAGTAAGTTATCACCAACCCTGATAAATGTGATAATTATCGTATTTCTTTTTGGTTTACTAAAAGATAGAGAAACATAGATTAATACAAACCATCCTATTTTCTTTTACAGTGAGAAGAAAAAAGACAAGCACTAGAAGCACACAAGATGACAGTGGTTTTACCTTGGGCAGGAGGTGGAGGTATAAAGGAAAGGAATAAAAATTAAAATATGCTATTGGGATCTCATTTGCTATTTGACCATATTTTGGAATCTCAGTTTGTTTATGCTTCAATGTGCACATGTAGCAAGCATGAACTTAAAAATGACCAAACACTAATACTGTGACCTTACTAAGTCAGTATATCTCTAGGCCATCCAAGAGAAAAAGAGATGAAATGAAATGAGTTCTTTTGCTCTCTGCATACCTAGTCTGTTAACCTTTAAACATTTGTCAAGGTTGTGGGTGACAGAGTCAGTAAATCAAAACCACAGGTTTTGAGTGAAAAGTAGAAAATCAGCATTTTAGTAAACTCAAGAATTTCTATTTCTTTCAATATAGTTAAAGTCCAAAAAAATTCAAAAGATATTGCTCGTATGAAAACAGCCCAAAGAGAGAAAAAAGAAATAAAATCATGTAATAAGTAAACATGAGAACTTTCTTTTTCTGAAAAGAAATGGGAGCTTTGACTCCTAAAAGAGCTTATAGAAAGGATGCAAAGTAGTTTTTTTAATCCAAATATAAAAATGAAAGCTCTAAAAGAAATCTCAAGTCTTTGAAAAACCTCTTTGGAAAACAAAAGATTTATCTGCTCCGCTGTTGTATGCTAAAATGCTTGCAACCTAATCCCCTTTCTTTTTGTTTGAGAAAAAACATGCAATTATAGCCATTTCTATTTTAATATCTAAACTCTGGTCAAACTGAGTATCACATTTTCTCTGTTCAAAACCCCCCATACCTGGTTATTTTGGTACAGTTAATAAACCACAGAAATGTATGTTTCATCTGCCATTTAATTTCCTCAGCTGGGAAGTGCTACCAGTAGGATCACTACTCCAGGTCTGTGATATCACCAACTCCCATTACATGTCTTCGGGGTCTTTTAACACCTTGTTCAACTGAGTAATGCCTGCACTAACATTTCCTAGTATGTACCTACATGGAGAGACAACAGCACACACAACACACATGTTCCATATCTTCTGTCTCTGCAGTAATTGCATTTTATTCTCAGGTACTATCTGCCAAGCTGGGATCTCTGATGCTGTAAAAACACAGAAACCAAGAGAAATACATCTGTGAAGTTTTTTTCATGCTGCTGACATATTTCAAAAGCCTGGCAGGAAGGAGGAGTGTTTTGCAAATGATTGCAGGGGATTCTGGATTCCAAACAACACCTTAATTATCAGCTATTTATGTTAATAATCATCTTCAGATTGAAGTTAGGATGAAGTTACCTTACTGCATGGGTAAGGTGGCAGGCTAGTTATTCCTTTTCTTAGAGCAAGACTACTGGGGATAGTCATGGTCTGCTACTAAAACATTAATAGTAGTTGGACAATCTTTTTTGCCATTTACAAATCTTACAAACATCGATTTTTTCTCATTTTTAAAATGTAAATAATAATGCTTTACCATTAAAAGGAATGTTTAGGGGTTTTCAAGTACCTTAAAATCCAATTTTGCAAATATTCTGATTATCGTGATAGACTTTTCTACATATGCATAAAAGCATAGTATTTTGAAAGATTAACACATAAAAAAGTTAATTAATCTATTTTTGAACATATACACTTTTTTCTTACAATTAAGCTTTTCTCCTCTAAATAATATAGCATGCTTTGTATTTCTGTAGCTTGCATTCTGATATCAAAATGTTTTCCAGTAAGAAGTTCCATATTTTTTTGTTCAGTTTGCAAGATTTTGATAGAATCGGTGAGAGTTAGAGTAGACACAGGTCCATACATCACAAAATGACACTGCAATTTTTATCTTAATTAACAGGTATAATAATTTTGTATTCAAAGAACGGCCACCCATAGCTGGTGAAGGATATACTCTGTCTGAAAAATCCTTATTTTGTAAACTCTTTTTATAAGGCACTTTAAAGTTGGAGATGATTCGATACTGCCATTCATTTATCTAACATAAATTCCAAACAATTTTGTTTTCTATAGATGATACATTTCTAAGTCATGGGAAAAAAAAAAAAAATTACTTATACAGAGCACAATACAGAGCTGTAGTAGGAACTTTGCCAATTGCATCAGTAAGTGAAGCCTCAAGCAGAGGCAACCTGGCTCAAAATCTTCTTATCTGTGTTGTGCCCATTTCCTTTTTAAAAACACAGTTCTGTGTAGGCATATACATATAAGAATTAAAGGTAATAAAAATCTACTCTTAAAACACAGGATTTCTATCAAAACTTTTACTAATTGCTACATTTACTATGAAGAGAGCCCTTTTAAGCTCCTTTCTTTTCCAGAAGTTCTAAAATTGTTCTTCTTTCAGGATCGCTTTATTTATTTTGTTCTGAATTTTATTTTTGGTTTCTGAGCAAAGAAGTATCTCATGAATGTCTGTGTTCCCACGCTATTCCCATGAAAATCTCACTCAGGCTTGCAGACAGATGCACTGCAGATCCTGAGAGTACTAAGGGGGTCTGATTCTGTCGAGTGCTGAGCGTTTCCTGTATTTCCCCAGGATCATGCCTTACCAGTAGTTTCTTCCTGAATTGTTCCAACTTTCCCAAACTTTGTGTGGCATATTACGAAAATGTAGTTCACAGTTTCTAAGCTTTCAAAACTTTCCAGAAGGAAATAGGGCACAAGAGTCCAAGTACACTTTTGGCTTTCATACCAATACCAGTTGCCTGAGGAGAGTTTGAATTATTCTTTATTTTAGTTAAGAGGGACTATTACAAGTATGAAGCATTTTCTGCCGATACACTTTTGACTGAATCTTACGTTCTCACTCAACTCTTCTAGAACCAATTTTTCACAAGCATTTAAATATATTCCTGACCACTACAATAGTGCAAAAAACTCTAAAAGTTTGCAAATCTCATTTCATCACATGAAAAGAAGAGGTGCTTTTTTAAAAGCAGTTAGTCTGCTGACTGAAAGAGTAGATTTATGAAAAAATTTCGTATTTCATACGAAAAAGATTTTGTGAAAAGATTTATATGAGTAAAATAAATATAAAATTTTGCATCCATCCATCTTAATCCCTAGTTTTGCCTGTAAATTTAAATTACAGGCTGGCTGCAGGAAGGGTAGATATCTCTTTTTAAAAAACCATTTATTTCTTGTGTCTTGGCAGCAAAGTAAGCAGAAATATGGCTTAGTGAAAATAAACCAGCCAACCTACAAACAACACTGTACCAATCCTTGCATGAGTGCCTATTTTTCATTAGAAAGGACAGGAGAATGCAATACCCTTGACCACCCATGTACTTTAGATCTTCAGTGTTTTTGATCTGAACTCAGCTCAGGAAGGAATGGGCTGTGCATGCAGCAAGTTGCAAAACTTGCTTTGTCTCTCAGAACAGCAGTATAGAATCAGAATTTTATTTGTATTTGCCTGTTTTTTAAGTGATGTGGTGATAGTCGTAATAAGCTAACCTACAGATGAATTAGATCAAGATTTTTCAGTCTGCCTTTCTAATGCCTATTTCTCCATTGTTTTGTATTTCTATTCTAGTCAAATTTGCACCACTCTGATCAATTTTCATAGTCAAATCCTACTCCGTAAAACCTGGGTTTAACATGATTTAGGAAAGAGAGGAACATCCAGATGTGAGGACCCAACAGGCAAGGGACTATTTAGAGAAACTGAATGTATTGTAACCTGTGAGACTAAAGGAAATCTACCCAGGCATGCTGAAAGAGATGGTTGATGTAACTGCAGGGCCACTAACATCAGTGGAAAATCAGGACAGCTGTGGAGTGTTCCTGATGGCTGGGAAAGACTTACACCTATATTCAAAGGAGGAGAAGAAGCAATGACTCTAAGCTTGTAAGCCCATCTCAGACCAGGAAAAAATCACGGAGCAGACCTTGGAATCCATCACCAAAGATATGAATGACAGAAAGGCAACTGGGAGCAATCAGCATCAATTTACTAAGAGCAAATCATCCTTGACCAACCTGATTTGTCTTTCAAGATGTAATCACTGGCTACTCTACAAGAAGAGAGCAGATAATATAATATACCTTAATTTTCATAACATTTCCTACAGTGTCTCCCAAAACAGTCTCATTTTAAAGCTGGAAGTATGAGCTGGAAGAGCAGACAGTGAAACGGGTTGAAAACTGTCTGGACTAACATAATTCAAAATTGCCAAGCCATTAAAACTGACATTTTAGCTAGGGTATCTAGTTTAAAACCAGCTTATCTCTTAGAGTTTTTAGAATGAGGCGGAACTAATTTGTTCTGAGTTCCTAGTGGAATCTGGATGCCTCGTTTTAGACGCAGGACAAAATGGCTGAGAAGATAATGCCAAACACTGCTGAACACAGAGGAGCAGTTCTACATTCCATACAAGGAAAAGATAAAATTCTGTGAAAACTAGAATCAATGAGATTTCAGGGAGTTCTCCAAAAACCTGACGATGGGAACTTTTGGAAGCTGATATAGCTTCTGCTATGTGCACTAAGTCCTATGAAGTGTGAAAGTTTCTTGTGAAGACATTGAAGAAATGCATAAATACAAGCCGGAAATTCAAGTAGGACAAAGATGTTGGCTCAAAGTATACCCCTACAGTTGCTGCAGATGTGACAGATTGTCTTGAAGTATTTTTCCACGGACATAATAATAATGGCATCAAAAGGAGATGGTGTTGCCATAAGTAGTAATAAGAATTTTCTGTGGGTTTCCAAGTTGTCTGAGGAAACTTAATTTATGTTTGTGATAATGTGACAGTATTTACAAGTGTACATAGCTTCAAAGCTACATTTGAACAGGACTAAACAATCCAAACTTTCAGCTTAATAAACATCACACAAAACACCACATATTTCATCACTCTCTCTTCTGATTGGTATATGTGTTTTGAAACTGAATATTCCTAACAGAGCAGTCCTGAAATACTGGCACTAGAAGCATCTAGTTCTGGAGAAAATTGTAATGTTTGTATATACATTGAAACAACCCTGGCATACAAACAAATACATTGCAGCAGGTTTCCTGATTTTTTTTTCTCCTATGCTGAAAATTCCATAGTTAAGTTATTAGGAAGTTGAAGTCACAAAAGATTGATTTACTATTTCATTACTAGAGAGGCACTTCAGGATAGCCTCTATCTTCAACAACTCTGTTCTCCCACATGAAGCTATAGAAAAGCTGCTGCAGCTCCAGATTTCTGGCTTCCATTAAAAATTGAAAAGTTCTGAAAGCAGTTAGATACTGTTCAGACCATCATTGATTAAAAAGTATTGAAAGTGCTGAAAGCTATTACTTCCTGATATTCCTATTTCTTTTGCAAGCTAACATACTCATGTATTGCAAAATATAAAGGATTTCAATAATGTAGTTAGCTTTTCTCCAAGTTTTTCTTTATTTTCATTCTTTCCTTCTCACAAAAATTGCATGAAACAAAGTAGAAGAGAACATCTAGTCTGACCTCTATTCTTATATGAAATTATTTACCATGCATTAAAAAGAAGCAATCTTCAGGAGACTAAAATATTCAGGAAAGATTCAGGTTGTAGGTAATAAGTATTTGGCAGTAAGTTAATTTAGTAAATTAATTTAAATAAGCCAGATGGAAAAAAGAAAGAAAATTTTGTGTAGGACATTATGATGAAGGGAAAGAAAAATAAATCAGTATTTCAACTAGTTGTGTCTAGCAAGTCCTCTTGTAGATTTGTTTAATCATCAGATTGGATGCTAAACAGAAAAGTGTGTTCATATCATTTTTGGGCTTCTCTGCTCTGTATCTTATTTCTATTTGTGATGAATTCTTCAGACAAAAGTGTAGCCAGCCTTTTGTCTTTTGAAAACCCCTGACTAGCCAGGGATAATCATTCTGTTCCAGTGCCTAGAGGTGATTAAATAAAGTGTGAGCTTTTATTTTAGTTCTTATTTTCCTGAAAAACTAAAGCACGGAAGTTGCCGACATATTGATTCTTGAACAAATCTTGATGTTTTCATAATCTAAGAAAGAGATTACTGTGGATGGGAACTGTTGGAACAAGAAAAACTTCTGAAATCATGTCACATCTTTCCAAAGACATGGAAAGATTGGATCCAATCTTGTTTCCTAGAAAGTAACCTAATTTATTTTAAAGACTTGAGTTGATTCCAATCTGCAACTTTCTCTTGTAAATGGTGTAAAAATTAACTATCTTTTTGCCATTGAAGTAATACAAAGTTGAACATTTAATCGCATTCTGTAGCAAATGAACCAATCTTCTTACGCCTTTGCTGGCAAGACTTAAAAGCAAGTTACTCTTAGATATCTTTTCCACATTCCTACATACGGTTATCAAACCACTTACTGTACTTGGGGCTGATTCCCAAGTGCTTGCCAGGAATGAAAGATATGATATACTATAAAAGTGTTTACTTCTGAAGTGACAAAATTGACCTCAATTCCATCTGTATTTATTTAAATTGAATTACCTGTGGATAAATGAACTCTTCCAGGGGTAATCACCAATTGTGATCCCATGTAAAACCCTGAACACAGCTCTACTGCAGTAATTTTGTTAATTAAACTTAAGAGAAATCTGTAGGAAGCCTTCCTTGACTTTCACAAGCACTGAATTGTTTCCAAGATCACTGAAGTCTATCATCCCATATCTTTTCTGACTTCAAATGCTAAAGAAATTTATGTTTTTTTGGTCAATTCGACCTCACTTTCATCAGATGCTTTATTTGCTCTGCCAGTTTTACAAGCTGCTACTGAAATAAAGTTTGAGAACCAACTTTGGTGCCTGGGAACCAACTCAATGTATCCCTTCAAAGAAGAGTCATGATGTGCCTGTGTCGCTCTGTACCTCATGGGAGAAGAAAGTGAACTGTTGAGCTGGCTTATGCTCAGAAAGCCTTCTGTCATCTAAGTCACAAATCCGACAAGACAAATTCCATTTCCCAGAGCCAGCTATAGAAAGGAGACAAAACAATTAATTAGCCTTTATAGTGCTTAGTTAGAGAAGCCAGGTTAAAAGCAATCTGGAACCTCTTTTTAAAATGCCTAGTAGCATACTACAGCTTCTGATACCAAAGCTACATGAAAGGAGGGTGTAGCAAGTTGGTGATCAGTGTTTTCTCCCAAATAACAACCAATGGGATGGCAGGAAATGGCCTCAAGTTGCACCAAGGAAGGTTTAGATTGAATATTATGAAAAAATTTCCACACTGAAAGTGTGATCAAGCATTGGAACAGGATGCTCAGGGAAGTGTTGGAGTTACCACTCCTGCAGGTGTTAAAAAATATAGATGTAGTGTTTGGGAACATGGTCTAGTGGAGGAATTTGTAGTGTTAGGTTCATGGTTGAATCTTACATGATCAGTCTTAATGATCATGATGGTTGAATCTTACATGATCAGTCTTATTATTCTACTTGAAAGTAATTTTCTCAAAGTAATTTAAGATCCTATGACATGGAATTATTTTGTATGTATTATACAAACTTTGGTATGAACAACCTAACTATTACCTATAAATGAAATTAAATCTTTTAAAATTAGTCCAAAATAAAGTAGGCAGTGGAGCAGGAATCCTACAATGAAATGGATGAATTCCTCCCTCAGGTGAGGAACACAGCTCTCTAGCACACTGGGATCAGTACAGTTTTGATGAACAGCTGATGGGGACAAGACTTGGGAGAGTCATAGGCAGAACTGGTAAAATTTTCCTCAAGTACAGCTTTTTAGTGGAAGGACAGCTGCACTATTTGGGAAAAACTTATTTAGCTGAGGGAGAGTCAGTTCCAGAGTATCTAGAAACTGATGGAGCAGATGTGTTTGTTGAAGAGGTGGTAAATGAAATGCTTGGCAAACACCAGAGCTCCCAGTGCTGGATATTACAATTGACCAGCACCAGTGCTTGCAAGAGTGGGAACTTCGTACAGGAACATACACAACCCGTGAGACTAAAACAGAGTAACAGCATAATTACTGCTTTGATTCTCGCTATTAGAATCCAGTGAAAACATTAAGGAGAGATTTAATAGCTCGTACAGCTTCTGTGGGAACTTCAGATAACCACACAGACCTCAATAGGAATTAAGAAAGAATTTCCCATGCATTTTATAGAAGTTGCATAGTCCATGTGGATTCACACAGGAAGGTGATTTACTGGTTGGAAGAACTGAGTCAATTTCTCATTTGGAAAGGTGATATTGATGGGTTATTTTGGGTAAAATTTGCTAATAATACTGTAAGATCATCAAACAGCAGGAAATGCAAAGTTGTGCCTTTTTTTTCAAGTAAATCTTAAAGACGATATATCTGGTAGAAGATGACAATGATGTGTGGAAGAAGATAAAGGTATAATTTATTCACATAGACTAATGATAAATTCCTCTCTTTAATAGGTAGGAGAGAGAATCTTTAAAAACCCCCTCCAAAATAGGAGAAATTATGTGCAGACTTTTTTTTCTTTTTTTATAAATTCCTCAGTCTATTCTATATCAATAAAAATAGGCTTGCATTTAAACATTCTACTTAATTCATATACACTTTCCCGTCATAGTTACATATTACGTTTCTCAAATGATACTTTTGCTTATAATTTATTTATGCCATTTCCATAACATTACATATAAATTATTCATTGTATTTGCTGTCTAAAACTGTTTTGATTTTCATTTGTAGAGATAGTTGACACTCACCAATTTCAGACAGAAATTATCAGTCATCATCTTCATATTTCACCTAACACAGTCCAAATCAGGACCTTCA
Source organism: Vireo altiloquus (assembly GCA_013396875.1). Taxonomy (NCBI): domain Eukaryota; kingdom Metazoa; phylum Chordata; class Aves; order Passeriformes; family Vireonidae; genus Vireo; species Vireo altiloquus. Next base: position 1,023,278 of record VZRF01001720.1, on the reverse strand, counting down.
TTGTTATTTTTTATTACCTGCTTCTGATCTTAACTCTGACAAAGACTGTGACCATGCTGATTTGTTTCTTTCTCAGAGTATGCCTTCTTTCCTGGATCAAAAACATACTCATAGATGTCTCGTTCACTGGCTTATTGTGTCAAATACAGTCAATCATTGCATCCAGCAATTTCTCCAAAGAGTTACAAGTGTCCCTTCCCATGTCAAATGCTGCCCCTAACCCACTGTTAGTGAAGACAAGATAATGAGAGAGCATTTTTTAGAATGTTTTACTCATTAATAATTCTGTGATTTTTTTTTTTGCCTGTCTCCTAGTGGGAACTGCCTTACCTTGGTCTTCAGACTGAAATCTTCTTGAAATAGGATTGTTACTGAAATTAAACAGCAGATTTGCAGCAATTGAAAAAATAAGAATAGTGGTGATATTGGTAGCCTGCTAGTACTTTTGCTTTAGTTCTCATCAAGATCAGACATGCTTACACTTCACAAATCTATTTTAAGTAGTGACAACATTATTTGTATTACTGAAGCACTCAAAAGCCACAGACTTGAACCACAACCTCATTGTGCAAGATCCTGTACAAACAAGGTAGAATTACCCATACACCAGAAGGAAAGTAACCAGCATAAAGCAACAACCCTCATGGAGACTGATGTGGGAGTACAATGAAAATGATCGTTTGTGTCATATAAATAACGTTCTAAGTATTCTGGGAACACTGGGATCTTGACTGATATCAAACATTTTCAGACACCACAGAAAAAGAGTACAGTACTGAAAGCACTTGGAACAGTCAATGGAACAGCTTTGCTGATGCATGTGGGGATGATCCTTACGAGGAAGAGCATGAAGGATTCCAGCCTCCAGTGTTTTGGCTTTTTTCACAATTGTGAATCTTACCCTATAAGTATTTTTCTGAAGCATCTAGGCTCTCATAATGCTGAACCTTACAAAATATAGAACGTTTTTGATCTAGAATATTTTGGTGGGTTTTTTTTTCATGAACTGTCTCATCTTTTAATTTTTAGTGAAACATGAACTGTTGGTATCCTTCCCTTTTCCTCATTTCCACTTTCCTCTAAAAGAGGATCATTCATTCCCCAAATACTCAGCCCTTTCAGAACACTGCTGATCCAGGGGTCAATATAGCCTTATATCTCTTTTCTCTTTCTCTGCTTACATATATAAAAGGATTATGAGAAACACTGACAATTCTGGAGCTTTTGAAGAATTCTCAAAACTTTTTAATGTAATTTATGTCTTTATGGACTATACTGAAATGCCTTTATCTTGCAGGAATGTTATATTTTCTGAAGTTCTATCACTGTCATAAAGATTATATTTGTAAAAATTTGCAAACTGTCCAAATGTATACTACAGCTCATAAAAATATGCATTAAAGATTTTACTACATCATGAACTGCATCATTGCTCCATTAACCAATACTCATTGCTAGCTACTACTCGGTGTCTTGTTACAAACTACAAGACAGAAGCATGTTTTTTGTCAGTGTATGCTTACATGCTGAATTTGTTGCAAGATTAGAGTGTGAAATGCCAGTTGTTTCTCTACAATCTTTCACAGGATTATACAGTGATGTAACATACCCATTGTAATGCAGTTATTGAAGGTAATACTAATAGTCAAAGGAGACTTAACAAGAAGAGGGCATTTCCCAACAATTTTATCAGTGTGACTTAACCAAAATGATTTAAAACTAAAACTGTGTACGTACGTGCTTACACTAATATCAATCAATGACAAAACACAGTACCAAAAGCATACAAGGTATGTTAACTGGAAATAATCTTTTGCCTGTGTTGTGATTAACTCCACTGACACCATTTGCAAGAGATTAAGGAAGTTTAGAGTTAGAAAACACGTGTTACGGAAGGATGGTAGTCCAAAAAAGCATTCTGACAGGCAGACACCGATGAAATGCTGCCTTGGAATTTGTGTATCCCGGCTTTCACTCCACCCTTCCAGTAGCCTGGGCAGGGGCAGCAGGAGATCTGATCAGGCTCACGTTCCGCAGGGCCCTGCAGCAGAACCACTGATGACCCCCAGTGATGAAGGGTCAGCAAACTTTACCCTGAAGCAACTGTTCTATGAACTTTGGCACATTCTGAGTTGGCTCCTGCTGGTTTGTTGCCTTTGGCCCTTATCTTGCAGTTTAGCAAGGATTGTGAAATTCTGAATAAAGTTACGAGATGTATTGGTTCCGTCTCAGTGACTCAAGGTCTTGCTCTTCAAATGTTCTTGGTCTTCAAAATTCCTTTGGCAAATAATCTCATCTATCAGCTAAATATTTTCCAATAGGTGTGTCAAAGGGACCCATCAGAAAAAAAAAAAAAAGGGAAAAAAAAAGAAAAAAAAAAGTATATATATAAAAAAAGGTATAAATATCATGTGAGACAGGGAAACATTATCAGAGATTCTCTGTGGCAGCACTTTGGGAAAACTACCTGCATTCTATGTATGCACAAACTTCAGCCCATAACTAAAAAACCTATGTTTTGAATTCAGTACTGTGTGTTGCATTCAGATGGATGAAGGGAACAACTACTTCAGAAAAGTGCAAATATCTTTGGAACATGGAAAGAAAAAGAGGAAAAGATCAACATATTTTTGGAAGTACTTATAAGCCTAACCCTCCTGACTCCCAAATGTTTATGTTGCTTACAGAAGAGAAATTTTAACATAAAGTCAACTAGACTTCTGAAAATTTTGTTATGCTTTCAAGGCAGAACTTAGGCCCTTGAAAGAAATTATAAATTCTTCTTTACTGCAAGGAAGAGAACACATAAATCCCCAGACTCCTTTATTTCTTGGCGGTATTTCACAATATTTGACAATCACAGGTCTTCCTGAAGTGCAGAATGACTTCTAGGTAGATAGGTTCTCTGAATTAGAAAGAAAAAAACCTTAAATGTCTATCTTTTCTAAATATAGAATCCATATGCTCTGATTTTCCCACGTAATTTCTGTATTTCCAAGATATTTTCCACAGGATGTGCTAAATTACGTGAGAAACCTGTTAAAGATTATTTCCTTTTCTAAGAATACAGAGATTTTAAAATACCCTGAAATCGCTAAGCATGTTGAAACATCACTCAATGCTGGCAACAGCAAAACTAGATCTTTCTTGAATTACTTTTTTATTGGCAAAGCAGCAAAATAAGAATTAGGCAAATTGAATGTGACTCTGTAGCAAAGCCCCACAATGACCCAACACAGTTCTGTTTTAATGTTTTGAAAGCTGGATATGAGATTGGCTCTACCACTTTCTGTCACCTTTTTGCTATCTGCCTTAGAACTATTACCCCACAGATTCTCCAGTCAGATACTGAATTTTTGAATTTAATAGCAGCAAATTTACAATTTTATATATTAAATATATTAAATATTAAACATTTAAAATTTAAAATATTGCCATCTGAAAGTTCCAGGCTTACAAGGACACCTATCTCAGTCAATCATTTGAGGTGTTTTGAAACACATCACATTTCAATTTAATCACTATAGTTAATCCCATATAATCTTGCATTTACCCATTGATATTTGTAAGATATGTTTCACACACTTAGGGCTATAGCACTGCAGTTAAAATATGCTGGACTAAGAGTGATGGCTTTGTAAAGAAAGTGCATTCTGAAGGATCACAGATTACTGAGTGGTTATTTCCATCATCTACTCCTCTCCCTTCTATGAAATTAAACCCTACTTTGTTTTCATATTGCAGTCTTCAGACTCAGTGGCCTATAATTCCTCACCAGATACCTCCCATGTGCAGTTTTTTTGCCACTTATCAAACTACTGTGGGAGAATAAGCTTCCCTGTCTAGTGCCATTCACATACAGTATTGTCTTTTTAAAGAGTGGAAGTCCAAAACTTCAGAATAACTTTGGAAGGTTGAAGGATCTCATATCTTTCCATCTCGAGCAGTATCCTGTTGGCCTTTCTGTATTCTTCATGGCAATACTTTACTAGTATTTTCTATGTAATGTTTGCAGTATTATTTAAAATACAATAGTCACATTTCACTATTTATTGAGTGCTAGGATATGGGGAATACCAAGTACCATTATAGGTTGTTTGGATTTTACTTCTCTTTTGAAACAGGGATAGTATAAAAATATCATAAAGACAGTTCAGTAAGAGAAGGTAAATAGAAAAAAAATCTCAGAGAACAAGCTGTGTGTTAGGGAATAAAAACAAACTAAAAACTTTGCTAATCTCTATGTAACATAGAAAGGTTCTTCAGTTAGTTTGAAGAAAATAAAAAGTGGCAACACACTGGAATGTACAGTTTCTATTTATAGAAATCCCCACTAACTAAAAGCCCATGCCATTCAATTAACAATTTACAACACCTTCATTGTATAGTGCAGTGCAGAAAGTGGAAGGTTGTTTCATTTCTGCATTTCCAGACGCGTGTCATTTCCAACCCCATATTTAATAGTGTGTAACTGCCTGAAGGGGAGAGATCAGAATGTGTGGCATGTCTCACTGAGAGGAATTTTGTGCATTAAAAAACCCCAAACCACACTCTTTCAACTATTAAACAGAGAGCTAACCAAATTCCTTGCTTCCACCCTGGCTTTGAAGTTCAAAAAAAAAAAAAAAAAAGAAAAAAAAAAAAAAAAAAAAAAAAAAAAAAAAANTCAAAAAAAAAAAAAAAAAGAAAAAAAAAAGAAAAAGAAAAAGAAAAAGAGAAAACAAGCAATCAAGAAGTGAGACATGGAAGAGAGGGAGAGACAGAGACAGAAACAGAAAGAGCAGGAGACAGGAAGAAGGAGAGCTCAGGAGGAAGAAAATTCCTTACAAGAGATGTATATGTAACGTACAAAAAGAAATGGTTTTCCATGATGTCACTCACAGCATGTCTGTGTCTGGAAAAGTACTTGAAAAGGCAGACATGGATTTATTCCATTTCAGCAATGCAAACTATTCATGCCACGTTTTCCAACCATGTTCCATCACTGAAGAATATTGTGTACAATGCATAAAAGAAGATAATTATTTATATCCTGTCAACAAATTGATTTGACCAAGCTGATATTTTAGGAAATTTCATTTCCTCTTTACTTTTCAGAATCCATTTTTTTTTTCCCCAATTTCCTCCTGGTTTACAATCTGTTCCCTCCCTCCACCCTGCTTCTTGCCATTTTCTTCTTTCATCTCTCACTCCCTTAAAGAAGCTGATGCAAGGTTTTTTCCTTCTGTCTTTATGTGCATGCTTCTACTTTCCTGTGCTCTCCATCTACTGGCAGAAAGATTAAACTGTTGTCACTGTTTTTCTAGCTCAAATTCTGTATTCATTCCCTCATTCTGTTCTCCTTTATTTGTCTTGGACTCAAGCCTGAAATTTTTTCTTAGATAGAACACAGGAAATTCTCACCAAAAGGCATATTTACATATTACATTGTTTCTTTCCCCTTTAATACAGCTTTTCTTTCTTGAGGTTCTGCATATTCTCTCTTCAGCTAAATACACATTATTCCCCTCCCCCTCTCCTTCCCCCAAATCACACTTAAAATAACCACAACTGCAAGCAGAGACATGAATTTATGGAGTCTGTATTCAACACTAGCAAGACTGACAGCATAAACAATTATTAGTGGTGTACTTGTCCCCCAGGGGCACTGGTCTTCAGTCCATGGCTGGGAAAATTTTGAGTACCTATCTTTGCATTAAGTGCCAATATTCTACCTTGTTCAACTCATAGGCAGACTCGTTGTCCAGCTGTATATTAGGAGAGGAGAAATCCAAATGCTTATAGAAATGAGGAAGACTGTGGCTGCCCAACCATCCCAGTGATCTTAACTGGGACTGATCTGGTGAAAGACAGCCATGGAATATGCGGGAGGCAAACTGTACTTTGGAGCAGGGTGGGTGCAATTTGATGTAACTAGAGTGGCTTGAGGCAAGATGCAGAGCCAGAGTAAAAGTCAGAAAGGTCGAAAATGCAAAGAAAATAGAAGGAATAGAAGAGAAAATGGAAAAAAAAAAGAGAAAAAAAGAAAGAAGAAATTAAAAAAAAGGCAAAAAAAAAAAAAAGAAAAAAAAAGAACAAGAAAGAGGAAAAAAGATACGTTAATCATTCAGGAGCATAGTTAAGTTAAAGTAAATCATAATTTTAAAGTAATTCTGATCTTTCCTGTTTTTATATAGACAATTATGCCAAAAGGGATTTAAATTTCATAATATCTTACCAAGGGCCAAAGTCTCATCAAGCATCAAACTTTTGAATATGAATAACAGAAGATTACTTAAAAAGAGTTTTACAGTAACACTACTTTATAATAAATAGAACAATTCCTATCTTGTCAAGACAACTTTTTAAATATTGGTTTAAAGAGTCACTAATAGTTATTATCACTTTGGAGATTAGGACAGCAGATACTCAAAGCAGTAGGTTTGTCAGTAATTTTTTGGCAGGTCAGATATGACTGGCTGCAATCACTGTGCATCTCACCTGCTTTACATGGTAGTACTGCATGGGACAGCTGGGTGGTTTGAACCAGCTTAAATCACACAAAAGAGGAGACAGAAAGCAACTGCACCCCTAAACCTAGGTATAACCTTACAAATGAACTCCTGAAATGATGCTATTTTTCCCATCTTCAAAATACTCTGATCTTTCCTTTCTCCTGAATTGCTGAGGGATAAGGTGAGGGCTCTCAGTCACAAGATGATCTTCAATATGTGCTATTTTGTTTGACTGCTTCTCTCCCAGTGATCTAAGTTCTCAGAGATGTTATAAGCACTCATAGAGTCTGATAGAGATACAAATGGATTTCTTCATAGAGCTATCCAAAAATAAAACTGAAGGTATCCTTGGCAAATCACAAGTTAATGAACAATTCAACTTCCAAAACCAGTTTTTCCCAGCTGAAAGTCTTGTGCAACACTGTTGGGCTGTATAAAGTGCAGCCTTTTGTCACCTATTGGTCTGCTGGCAAATGTTCAAGTTTTTCACAGCTTTAAAGTCCCTTATCCCCAGTTCCTACTAAATCTGTACCCTAGCCTTCTGCAGCAAGAGTATTGCTTTCCATCAATCTCTTGCTTTCCATCCTTTCATACTGTCCAGCAAGGGGGCCAACTGACCCTTTCTGAAAGTCTGCTCTGAGTGATTTTGAAGGTATCTTTAGTTATTACTGAACAGGATGGAAATAGTCACAAATGTATGAATACTTCTTTTTCTATGATGTTTATTAAAGGTTTTCCCACAGAACATTTTTTTCTCATTTCAGCACAGATCTTCAACACTGTTTTAAGAAATTACATCATTAAAATCTTCATGCTAGTCTGCATATGGTGTAATCAATCCCCCACCATATCTTCCAATTATTTCCTTTCAAATAGGTAGAATTCTAAAAATGGTGAGGTGTACAGATGTAATAACTGGTGCAATATATCTCAGTACAATTTCAACAGGAAATTTCAGATTCCTTCTTTTCAACAGTTTCCCAGAAATGTTTGGCATTTATTACTTGCTATGAAAGGCTCTATCAGGCATGAAACAGAGAAGGTATGTGTCACTAGAAGAACTTATATTGAGATAAAACTCAATGCAAGAGAAACAGCTTTCACGTAAGAGAAATAGCCCAGTAAGGGCTTCCATGTACAGCTGCCAGCAATTCAGAGCATGTCTGTGGCCGTATTGGATCCAACTAGACTACTTTCCTCTCCCCAGACCTGCAGTAGATTAGAGGGTGTGTATAAAAACATGGAAATCCAAATGAGAAACTGTGATTCTTGAGTAAAATGGAAATCCTGCATTAGGACTTCATTGCATGACTGGCAGTAAGACTGTGATGATAGTGTGCACAAGCTTCCATCTGCTGTTCTGATGTGTTATAAGCTTTATCCCAGAAAAATGCCTAAGCACATTTTGAGACCAATTTACTTTTAACTTCCAAAATATCAGTATTTTTAAGAGATATAATCTTTTAAAAAGATTGTCCCTTGTTTTTAAGAAGTACTGATTACTTCCTGTGTGCCTCACCTTTCCAATCACCATGTCCTGCAGTAATCACTTTTGCAAATGTTGGCTGATACCAAAAATTCTGTTCAGATGTATACACCTCTGCATTGTAGCAATTTAAACAACAAAAAAATTATTAATAAAACTCTTCAGTGCTTAGTAGATTTTGTTTTTCTTCAGAGAAATAAATTCTTAATGCCACTGACATTAAGAAGAAGTTTACATATGTTGCAGCAGTTTTGCACTTGCAGGCTTCTAATTGAAAATTATGTAACAGTTTTGCCCATCTCTGCACATGCATGCAATAAGAATGCCATACCCATCTCAGAACTGAAATACTTCAATGCAGAAATGCACTACATAGATTACATATTGACGGAAAATTTGCAAAGTATTTTTTTTTTAAAAAACCCAGTGATATAAATGTCATGTAAGCTTTTCTTGGCAGGTGCTGAAAAAGAGTTAAAATTTCATACTGACATACAGTTAAACATATTGAAGCAACATCAGGAAGAAAAGAAAAACTTGGTAGGGATTCAACTCAATCCATATGGAAGAGCACAGAAGACAGACTTGAACAAAACTTATCAGGCAGTAAAATTGGAGAACAAATGGGAACATTTCACGTACTGTCTGACACTCAGAACATATTGTCATGGAAAGCAAAGCCCAGCAAACTCCCAAAAATTTAGACTTGACCAACTTTTTATCAGAGCTGTTAAACTAAAAAAAATGCTGATATTCTGACAGTCTATCAAATCTACCATGCCTAGAGAAACGAAGCCTTGTACTGTTGATTTCACAAGAGGAGAAGATTTACTGATGAAGAACAATTAAAAAAAAAAATTAAAGTGCAAATACACCTAAGTTTACACCCGGAATAATTTTGCTTTCTTCCTTCCCGGGTTTATACTAATGTAGTAGGCTGAATCCATGTCCTCAACACTGCTACTCTGCAAAATCAGACTGTGTATGATAAAACAGAGTATTCAACATAGTTTGAATACTCTGCAGGCCCATCTAAAATTTACTGTTTGCTATGCTTTGAAAGTTCTTTAGGCTCTTTGTTAAACCAAGGGAAAATCAATGTCTACCCTTTGCTGCCATCATTGTAATATTTAAGTTAACCCTTTAACCTAATGGTTGGAAACAGCTCTTAGAAGAAGTCGTTTGCTTACAATTTTCACCTGGAAGATCCATTAGATGAGAGTTTAGGCATATACAGGAACCACTGGAAGGAGTGGTTAGGCTGCCAGGAGACTTATCCAGCAATAAGTGTGTTGTCATGAGAAGTATCTATTTGCTTGAAAGGGGTGCAAATAAATAAACAGGTTACCTTATCCATTCATAGTCGATAAAACAACATTTTTTCACACCTGAAAATTGATGTCTGCATATTTATTTCATTTTCCAATATAAACATTGCTTTGGGAACAACTTCTAAGTCAATAAGTGACTTACCAATTTTCACTTATAGTTTTTTTCTTCAGCCAAAGCTTTTTGTTATCAAAGTTACAATGTGTCATTTCTAAATATAAAATAAAAATAGACTGCAAACTTATGGTAATTAATTTTGATCTTTTAACTGCAGCATAATGCCTTAATTCTGCACAAACATATCTGCCTATGTCCACGTGCTTGACGTCCCCTGATGCCCCTCATCTAAAAGAGCAAGACACCAGGTGGCAGCACACAGTGAAAAAAATGTACTTGAATTACTAACAGCACAGTTAGTGATGTTACTGTTGAAAAAGTCATAAACTTTTTTCAGTTTATAAAAAATTATTATCATACACAACCAGATGGATACAGTGTTGAAGATAGTGTCAGCTACTCTACAAAAGGAGGAAAATATGAGAAAAAAAACAGTATATAAGAATGGCTGCTATAAAAAAGTTGCAAGAAGAGACAGAAATGTAAGTGACAAGACATCTTGGAAAGTCTCAGAAGTCCTCATGCTTGGTACTTCAGAAGTTGGATATTTATTTAGATTCCCAATATTTTGTTGGGGCTGAACTTGGAACTGAGAGCAGATACCCTAATGCATGTATTTCCCAGGTCATGCTGCAGCTGTATAAAACTGCAAACCTTTCCTTGCACTGTGAATTTACATTGGTCACTCAGGATTCAATATTGAGGGACAGAAAAAGTGAGAGAGAGAGAGAGAGAGAGACTGTCCCTGAACAAAGCAAAGGTGATGCCTGTCAAAGATGTGATAACTGGATTCAGTGGTTTTGGTTCAAATTGTAGAAGTAGCTTAATCTTATCGCAGAAAAAAAAAAATATGCTTAGGGATAACATAGGAAGAGCTACTTAAAACAGAATGCAGATTCCTCTGGGGAACAAGACAGAGTCAAAGAAAATTTTTGAGAAGTTCTTATAACAAATACAGCATAAATCTGCTGTTTTCTTATACCTGACTGGAAAAGGTAACTGCATGGTATTTTACTTTTGGTAGGGTCAAATAACGGGCTGTTAGAATTCAAATGAAAAGTTAATTTTATAATTAATTCACTTACCTTGTTTTCTAAACCATTTTCTTTTAAACGTAGATATGAAAGACAATACTAAATTAATCAACTTGATCAGGTCCTGAGAAATCTTTACTCATCTTGTATTCATAAAAATTATCAAGTTTTAAAGAAACAGTATTTGAATTAATGTTGCACAGTAAGAGTCTTTCTCCCTGATGCTTACCAGAATAGCCTGAATGAGTAAAATAAGAATTCGAGGAATACTATAATGGCAGAAAAATTTAGAAAAGTTATAAGAGGACTTTGATAAATAAGCAAATATAACATAAAAGTATGATTTGGAGACCAAAATCAATCACCTTTCAAGCTGTACGACCCCCTGCTAAAGACCTGTCAGCACAAATGCACTGACATATTCTGCACGTGTTTGTATACCTCACTGAATTTATTATAAATGCAATGAATTTATTATAAATGAAATTTTTTCTAATGCAATAGGAAATGTAAACATTCCAAACCCTTGAAATAATCCCGAAAATTCTCCTTCATTAATATTTAATTTGAACAACCTTTATCTTCTTTCATAATTAAAAAACAGTGTAGTTAATTAGCAAGAAACTCAAACTCTTTCCTACTCTACCAAAACCCAAAATTATATTTCACAAAATGATTTGGCTTTCTTTAAAAAGTTCAAATTTTAAAATATAATATCAATCAAAAGCATATTTGTTAAATTATTTTAGTGCATATAAATTAAGAGTTTGCAAATCTGTCATCTAGGTAATATAAGTTTTTGTCCCAGTCCAGCCACAAGACTTGTGAAAGGGAACTCTTGAGCTCATCCAAGCCTTCTGTGATACCAGCAGCTATGCCTGAAGCCCCTTCCAGTGCTCAGACAGACTAGGTAATTTTATACTTGCAGGCATAACTGATGTCTTAAATCACTTTGAGAATTGAATGCATCTTAAATGAGTCATTATAGCTAATCTGAGCAACAGTCTCCTCCTAGGTACCAGCTATTCTGTGATAATAGATGCCTGATTACCTTTGTACAGTATGATTAAGGTTAACTTGGGGACTGTTGAAGCAGGAGGGATCAGGCTGCGAAGGAGTAGAAAATAATCATGGCTGGGTTTTTTTTCACCTGAACAGAAAATAAACAGGCTTTGCAGAGCAGATGTTCAAGGACAAAATTTTGGCCACAGTTTTTAGGCCTTAGTTGCTGTTGTCCTTTAGCCAATTTCTTTGTACAGAGGAAGCAAAAAAAAAAAAAAAAAAAGGGGAAAATGATAATTGATTCAGGTTTTCCTTACGCAGTTAGCTTTTAACTGAGCATTGGAGAAGGATATGGTGACTTGCCTTTAGTTACTAAAATACATTTTAAACACCACAGTCACATATTTTTTCTATAATAATCAAACAAAATTTAAAAATAAATAATTTCTGGTCTTTACAGTTAAGAATATTTTAAGTGTCCAGATGCGTAGCATTTGTTTGCAGAAGGCAATGACATGTAGAATATTTACATTCCTTTCTCTTCAAATCCAGACAAGACACTCCCTTTTTCCAGTGCTTCCCATGCTGCTGGGGCAGAAGACTCTTGACTTGATTTTTGTTTTTAAGCTGATTTCAACTCTCATGTGATTAGTGCTAGCCAAGTGTATATCCTCAAGTGTTATTATACAAAAATCTTTGTCTGTTTTGGAGACTGATTAATAAACCCCCAGAACACAAAGATGTGCTAATTATAGAAGCATGATTTTTTTCTTTTTTTTTTTACACTCAGTAAACATAAGTAATATAAGGATGCCAAAAACATTTCTTAGTATCCCATCCTGAGTTATGCGGGGGGACATGTTCAGTCACATGAACCCTTATTTTCGCAAGGATTGTCCATATATGCACCTTTTCAAACGTACAGTTTTTGGCTCAAACACCCTATTGGTAACTTGATGCTATTTCAGCCTGACCATGAGATATAAAGCCTTTCCACAATGCCTGGGGGAGAATCCTGTTCTTCCTTGTCATGCCTGTGTTCAGGAAGTTCTGTGTGCGTGTGTGCATGCAGGTGTATGCTTATATATGTATACGTACTGTACACAGGCATTCACACTGACAGGAATGGGTTTGACTATCCATAAGTGGACCTTTGTGGAACGTTAAATAACTTGTGCATGAAAATATACACACATAACCTTAATTTTATTTAAAATAATATCTATTACTAATTTGCAGAGAAAATTCTAATTGATATTTTAAATTTTAAATACAATTCTTGTTTAAAATTTCATAAAATCTGCTCATGAAAATTTAAAATGTTCTGCTTTCCATAAACCAAGGAGTGAATAATTTCCACTAGGATTATCAAACCAAATTATGCTTATGGATATCCCAATACATTGTGACATGGTTTGAAATTATTTGGACTAAATCCTTAGAAAGCTGAATGAATATAAATGGACATATTTTGTCTGTACAGAAATTTACGAGTTACATCCTGTGTAGTTATTATATTTTACAAGTTCTTTATCAAGAACTCAATCCAAACTCGTATCTCCCTGCCCTGCCTTAGTATTCCCATTCTCCAGGTCTGCATATCATATGGTGTTTTAGCTTTACAGTCTGATTTTGACGCAGTAAACTGCTTGCTATAGTTTGTTTAAAAGTACCACATATCATTCCGTAATATAACTAATTACCCTTGTATTCCTGTTTACATACTATTAATAAACACGACAAAAGAAGTTGTCCCTGGAGACTAAGCATCTGGAATCCTTGAAGAACTGCAGTTACAAACACCAAAAAGGGAGTAAAATCTTTGAAACACCTTTAAAAAGCACCTCCCTGACTTTCAAATGCAGAATAATTTTATTCTTAGAGCTATCTGACAAAAAAATCCCAAACAAAATACAAATCAAAACTAGAAAAACAAAAACAAAACAAAACAATTCCCCAAGCCCCGAAAACTAGTCTCCTTTATAGATAGAACACCACACTTTGTGGATTTTCAGAGGAGATCACTACGTGGATTGCTACAGGGTGTGAGGAGCTGCAGCCTGCAAAACTTTAGAAGAGAGCTGTGTTTGGAGAAAATTTAACTTCACTTATAAAAAAATTATAAAATTACAGAATAAAATAATATTTGCATAGAAGTTCAGCATGATATATTCATCACAGCAAAAGTCAAATAAATACTTGCTGAAGCTGAATTAATACATAATCTAACTCATAGGAAGTGATCCACACTTCTGCAAAGCCAGGTGTTAAGAGTTCCCCAAATATTAGCAAAGAAGCCAACATTTAAAAAAGTGATGTTTAATATCTTAAAAGAGAAAAAGTGTGTGTGTGCTTCTCATGATCTGGTAAAATGGGATAGCTTCTAGCTTAACATACGTAGTTATTTGAGAATTTGTGCTGCTATGTATGCAGTGACAGAGTGCAGAGCTCTCTATTTGCTATAGTTATGCACTGACGATAAATTACAAGTGAACTTATTTTTGTACAAGTGAACAATCCCAAATGTAAATGTTTATTAGAACTTCTGTTAGCCACAATCAAAGGCATTAGTTAACTTGCTATTATTGCAGTGCAGTAAATGACAGGTGGCCTCTATTTTACTTTTTATAGACTTGTTCTAAACATATATTTATGCTAACTACACTTTTTATTTTAACATTTTTTCCCAGATTTTCTGCTGTTCTGGTTACCAGAAACATTTCAATAGGTGAACAAATGGAGCAGGAGTTATGCTAAGACTTTTCAGCATAGGCAAAGCTTAGAAGTCTAGATTTCTGTGCTTCTTGAGGCAGTGGAAACAGCAAGTTCTAGAGGAACAGATAGTATGTCAGGAGTTTCTAGGACATCCAAGCATTTCTGTACATGTTGATGGCTGAAGCCATCATGAAGCCTCTATGAAGAAGAATTCTTCAAAATATGGAAAACAGCAAAAGAAAGAACCCTGCTTCCCATAGTTACGTGTATCTATTGAATGGATACAGGAGAAGGCTCCTTACCATGTCTGAGCTCTCAGGCCAGCCCTTCCTCACCACCTAGCATGCACTGGGACCAGCAGAAAAGTGACTGCTTCCTCAGAGGCTCCCCTCTGATCCTATGCATCTGGAAACACTTGCCAAATTCTGCCTTAGAATGACATTCTTACATCAGTAGGGTAGTAAGTACCTCCAAGAGGACTAGGATGACTGGGTTTGGACATTATAAATCAGCCACAATTTTTCTCTGGCTGCATCCTTCATGAGAGTTAGGAAATGTTCTGAGTGAGACAACTGCAGGAAAACCTACCTTCTTAAATAGTACAGCTCCTTTAAAATATTTTCTTATATAAAAACTCAGCTTATTGCAATCATCAGCTGTTAATAGTGTATTTTTAAATGTGAAACTTTATTGTTTACCACTAAAACGGCTCTTTGAGACAACTTGATTTTTTTTTCCTCAGTGTCACACACATTCTGCTGTAAAATCCAAGAAATAAATAATAGAATACTTTTTTATTTCACTTCTAATCTGGAATCATGAGAGAAGTTTAAAAAAAAAAAATAACCTTTGTACTCACCCCAGCCTTTGGTTTAGCTCCAGAGCTGGCTACTGAAGAGGGAGATGCTAGGTCAGGAGCATGGATGTTACAAGACAAATTTGTTTGTAAGTGATTTACTGACGAAACATCCACTCCACTTTCAGAACCAGATTCAACATCCTGTAGAAAAATATTGCAAGTCTCTTTTGTGAATGTGAAATAAAAACATAGTTCTGTTAAATAATGGAAATATTTAGGCAAGCTCACTTAAATACAAATGCTTGCGGTTCTTTTCAATGTGATACTTTGCATTAGCTGCTGTTCTGAAATTATAAATCACTACTAACATCAAAGCTGTAATTCCCCTAAATGGTAGAATGCAAGGTAAGAAAAATCAGTTGAGGGCTGCAGAAGTTTGACATTTTTCTCTGATATTCAGTATTTCCTGTGTGCTCCCACCTTCTGTCTCTGCAGTGCTGCAAGCTAGTGAACATCTGTAAACCATTATGCAGATGAAATGACATCACCATCCAGCAGTTTATACAATTCATATGTACAGCTCCTTAGGTTTTTTTGAATCAGCAGACACTTATCAGCCAAATACTATTTCTGGTTAAAATGTCCTTACTCTTAATGACACTGATTACATTCCTCTTTCTGAGAATAAAAGGAAGATATATAGTATGTTTTATTGTTGAGGAAGTAAAAATTTAGTGCGCGCTTGATTTACTGCATAGAGTGAGGGCAGGGGATTATACTGTTTGCAGATAAATTGTGACACATGTCTGGCAAAGACCTGGTTATGTGCAGGACCAGACATATACTGTCAAGATTATTAGCTGAGGTGCAGCCTGCATGAATACAGCTACACAGTATGCAAAAAAACCCCTGAACTCTAAATCCCAGAAAACTCTGTGCAGAAAAAGCCTCAGTTTCCTAATGCCAGGTTCCTAGAATAGGTGAAATATGAGGCAGAGACATCTTGGGGGCTCTGCTCCTGAACAGAAAAGATACAGCACCCTTTGATTAATTAATTCCAGTTAAGTGTCTGGTCTGCAAAGCCAAAGCTGCCATTTAGACAGGTGCCTCTACGCCATGTATATGAGTATGTGGTGTTCGGAGAAGGGTTAGGGACTCTTTTAGAAATTAGGGAGAAAGCTGCTGTCTAGGTAGGACCATGTATTTGAGTCAGATATTTCCTGCCAGTGAGTCAAAGGCAATGTGAAGCACTGGGAACTGCAGCAGAGCCATGGAACAGCCTCTGTAGCAGTCAGTTTGGCTACGGCTGCTCTTAGAAGCTTCTGCCACAGTGCAGAACCATGATTCTTGCCCTATTACCCAAGTTTTTACATTATTCAAATGATTTCTTAATATAAAATAAATATGACCCTGAACTCAGTATCTGTATGTGTTGAACACCAGACCTTTTGATCTCCTGGTCCATAACAATCAAAGTTTCAAAAATTCCTAGTAAATCATTGTCTCTGGATAGCATATATTCCATGTTTGATGGAAGCTGTCTTTCTGCAGGGCTGCTTTGTGGCACGGAAAGTGGTACCACCTCTGATTATCATGCAGAGTTACTTATACACATTGCCTACACTTCCTTTATTGCTGTAAGAAATCAGTTAAAATGCTGGCATGGACTGGTGAGATATAGAGAACAGATGTTAAAAAATATTTCAGGTTTCCTGTGTCATCAGTGTTCAAGGAGATGCTGTGAGAACATTGATATCCAGGAAGAAAATGTTTAACAATAAAAAGTGAAATTATGTGATTTCCTCTAAAAAGGACATATATATTATCTAATTTTCAGATTATCAAATTCACTGAAATACAGCTTTTTTTCACCTACAGACCACTCACTTAGCAATAATGATGCCTGGCTTTCAAAGGAGAAACTCCTTGTTATTTAAAAGAAAACACCACTAACTAAAACCAATGATATGAAGGTTAGTCAAGAGATCTTGGGGCGGTGTTTCTCAGGTTTCTTGAATTGAAAAGCAGCTGCAGCACACATGGGTGAAATTAACAGGAAGCCTGCACAAGAATACCTTGGATCAGCCATTTCATGTTCTTCGGAGTTACATATGTGAACACTTTACAGAAAACAAAGAATGTATCAGTCATGTTTGCGAGCTGTCCCATCTCCTTTCGGATTACTCTCAGCAAAGATTGATGCTTTTAAGTAAATAAAAAAACCTCTAAAGTAAATAATTCAAGTTCTGCGCAGAATCTTACTTTGAATGACAGAGGATTTTGTGTCTCCCACTAGCAGAAAAACAAGATGTGCAGCTCAAAGTTACTTTCAGTTCCATGTAATGTCAAATGACACATACTCATGTTCTGAGACTGCTGTGATCCTGAGTCTGTGCTGACTCTGCATTTACAGTATAAAGTAATAATATAAAGCAATGATTAGAGAGCCAGACATTTTCTGAATCTTGTTGGGATCTCCCTTTGCTTCATCTGGGAGTTCTGAAGCTCTCATTTATGAGCGGATGCCAAAACAAAATAATGATGCAAATATTATTGCCTTCAAAACGTATAAATACAAAAATACAAGTCAAATTCTTTACAAAAAGAGCTTTAGTTCTAAACCAAGGAGCTGAAACATGTGAGGACTGAAAGACAAAGGTGAAGCAAAAAGATTCTACTTAGAATAATAAGAAAATACTGAGCAAACTGGCTTACAGGTATATGCCTCCGTTTGTATGTTGGGGTGCTGGATGGGGAAGAGCCTGCACTGAGAGCATTTTCAATATCCTGGTCAAGCTGGTCCAGTTTCATAATTAACAGCACCATTGAATCCAGTCGTGAACGATCCCGATCTTCTGTTATTTCCTGTGGAACAGAAAATACAACTGATAAACCTGAAAGGGTATTAGTTGGAAAGAATAATCTTAAATTTTGAAAGTTCTCCTTCTTAATTTGCCATGTAAGCACACTGAATAATAAGCAGAATTTTTTTTTTTAAATACTATTTTGTGTAACCAGTTAACTGAGTATTGATTTACTGCTAGGAAAATATTTTATATTAATATTTAATATGCTTCTATGATAACAAGTAAATTTTTTTAAAAGCACATTTTTTTTGAATAAATGCATCATTGCCTCGACATATATACTTTAAAAACAGCTACTGATTCTAAAAATTCCTCAAAATATTCACCCCAAGTTAATGAATTTGATTGTACAAATACAGATCATGAAGGCTAATCTGTGATGAACAGAGAAGTAGTTCAAAGAGGCCATTTTCCACCTGAGGATAACCACAACTTCTTTTCTTTGTGGAACTCATTGAAGTAAGTATGTTTTTTCAATTTGTAGCAGAGATTTCTGTCTTGTTTGGGAATTCTTGATACATGTGAGGTACATCAGGTAATAGTGACTGCAGCATCACAGATTCTCTGACTGGAAAGGGAGAAGGATGAGGGGTATTCACAGCACAGCCTCAGACACCTAGTTCATGCAGCTAATTTCCCTATATTCCGTAGAAAAAGGAGACAGACCCTCAAAAGCACAACTGAAAGCAAGAGTTAGATGGACTAAATAATGCTCTCAAGGAGTTCATGCTTCTCCCTTTTATATAGAGACCTAACACAGGAGTTTGCTAACTAGCCTGCCTCAAAATTCAGGAATATGAAAACCCCTACTGCTTTGTCTGCGGATTTTCACCACAGGAAGTTAGAAAATAGGAAGTTCCATTAACTCACTTGAAATAATATTTTTATAAATCCTTCTCAAGAAATGGATGTAAAGATGTTATAATTACATCATTGTGCCCAAGCAGTATGCAATGAAAGTGTCCAAATTAGCATTTTATTTTATAGTCACTACATTGTTTTTCAGGCTTTACAGAGACTTCTCTCGCTAGGATTCCATCAGCAGGATTTTCATAGACTCCTTCAAAAGCATTGAAAAACATGAATTAAATGATTCCTGCTACAATTAAAGAAAAAAAACAAATATAAACTACAATCTACATGATCTTTAGGTGAAGACAGGTGAAGGTAACTTAACTAAATCCCAGAATAGCAGAAATACAAATCTGTCAGTCAATAGCAGAGTTATGGACAATGTACAAGGCAAAGGTCAAACCCAGGGAAACTCTGTATTTAATTTTGCATTACAACTTGATATTTTGCATTGGGTTTCTGACAAAGCTGCTGAATTTGCAGAATCCCCTGATGAATTTGAACTGAGTTTGGAGTGATTGTGAGAGAATATCACTTCAAAATACCTTGGAAATCAATCATTGCCACTGCACGGATATTAATTTTAACTGATGTTAAATTCATACCTGCAGTTTACAAATGTCAGAACAGTTACTTCATCTAATCTGCATGAGTAAAGAAAGCCCAGTGAAGCAGCTGAGTGTCTGCAAACAGAGTAGACGTGACCTCCTTTGTGGCAGGGGCCATGTTTGCCATGTGAGCAAGACTGTCACGAGTTTATGCACCCAGAGGATACCAGCGGTGTTACTAAACCAGCTTCCTACACAGTCCCCTAACTGTGTTTTATTTCTATTGGTTTTGGTTGGGAATACACCACTGTAAAGGCTAATCAACCTAAAATTTACACTTGACTTAAAAACCAGAAATTCGTTGCCACACCACAACAGAGGAAGATGTGGTGGCTGGGTGGGATTTTTTAGTTTGTTTGTTTTGTGGTTGGTTTTGGTATTTTTGTTTTTTTTTCTCAGGCTAGAAAGATATGAGGCGTTTTGCTCAAAGAGAAAAAAATATCTGGAATTTTCCCCAAGCAAATTGTTTGATTCATCCTGCCAAAATAGTATAAACTTGCTTTGCATGCAGCAGATTGAGAATGCTGGGAAGAATCTGCTGAAATGAAGAGGTGGCAAAATATTTCTCAAAGTGATACTCAGGCTTGACACAACATGCTGGCTTTGCAGGGAAACACTGCTTTCAGAAAACAATAATATTACCATTATGGAATTTAGCTATTCTGTTTAGAACTCCTAACTTTGTGGTTCTGGCTGCTGTTCACATAAACATGAGAAATTAAAGATTTTAAATATAGTGTCTGTTTTTACAACTTACTGAACACCTGTTTTGCGGGGGCACTATCAATTTGTATACACAGAAGTCTAATTTTGAGTTGGAAATTTATCACAATGTAGAACAAATATTATTATATGATCAATTTGTCTTTAGACAATTTTAGTCTTGATAATCTCCAATGAATTTCCAAGAGCTTTAGAACTTTTGAATCTTTTTTGTATCTCCCTTTTGTGTATATTCCGAGATTTTATTATTGAAGTATGACACAATCTATAGCCATCAAGGTATTAGCAATTAATTTGTTTACTTTTGAAAACAAAGTATTTCCTTTGTTTCCAGTCTTTCACCTTATTTCCCACCGACTACTATTTACCTTCCAAATTAGAATCCAAAGATATAAATCACACTTATAGAATTATACAGAAGCCCTACCTTCAGCATTATGAAGTCAAAACTTGGGCATTAGAAGTGTCTGGTCAAAGAAAGCCCTTACAACCCTAATTTCTGCCTTAAGGCATTTGCATAGGGCAATTCAGGCAGGCATCACAAATATAAACAGTAGGTCAAAATCGAGATGTTTTTGTCTGGAGATTTTATTTTTAACATGTCTCCACACAAGGAGGAAATAGTTTAGGTCATGAACTGGAAAAAACAATATTTCTTTTAATTTGTATCCTCACTGGTGTGATAAAGACGCTAGTTAAATTTGAATATATCCTTATGTTTAGAACAGAACACATTGTAACTGTTTTTAGAACAAAGGATGCTTGAATTATGCCTAAATTATTAAAACCCCAAATGTTTTTACAAGGAAAACAGTCTACAGATCCTGTTGCTATCATCAGCAAACAATGTTAATAGAATGAAAACATTTTTGAGAACATGCGTGCAAATGAGATTTAGCTACTTTTTTTTGTCACTTTTCTAATTTTGGAGCTCATACCATTATTGACAAGAATAACACCAAATTTTTTCACTATGAACTTCCATATCTTCAAGTGCTTGTGTGTCTTTTTACTACCAAGTTCCCTTGTGCAACGCGTGAGAAGACCTGGCAATTACTGAATATAATATTCTCTGCACATAATGTTATAATTTTTTGAACACCCAATGGACAAAAAACGCTGTATGAAGGCAGCATTAATCAGAGTATTTCTAGAAAGTACTCACCCCATACTTTTTATGTAATATTTCAAGAATTTCATATCCATGTTAGCAATACATTACAATTATTTTAACCAACTCAGTCAAAAGAAACCAATTAAAGAGTATGAGAATAAATTTGGGTTTAATACATCCATTCTGTTTTATCCAGGCACGGCAAAATGTAAGTGGATGCATTTCACTTCCTTGCTCTCTTAAGCCCTGTATTTATCCAAGTGCGTTTTCGCCTTTCACCTCTAGCCACTGTTTTACATCACACACAGTCCCCACTGTGGTCCCTTTTCCCACACACCTCTTTTGACTGAGCAGAGCTGAAGTAAAGGGTACCTTTTGAAAAGGGTGTAGACTATTAAGTGTAACACCTATTCTAATTTTCACAGCAAAAATTCTGTACAGAAGAAATTGGTACTCAAAACTAACTTTGTGCTCTCTCTTAATACTCTCAGGGGGATTGAGCTACTCCCCCCTTCCCTGTAGGTTCTCCCTTTGAAAGCATCTGCTGATTTCCAGACTGTGCAGACCCCCATCTGTGACAGTGAGGTCCCCTGTGGTTAAGGAGGGGAGAGAATATCCCACTCCAAACATCCCCTGCTAGGGCCATCACATCACCAACTCCTTCCTGACACTCTTGTGTCAAGATGCTCATAATTTCTTTGAAAAGGAAAACTTGGATCTTAGAGGCAAGACTTTTATACAATTGACAAGGTGAGCTGGAGTACCCACACAAGAAAGGGATCATTTATGGAAAGAGCTGGCTGAGTTTTGCCTGGTATTCTTGATCTGCAGCCAGCTGGACTGAGTTAAAATCTTATATTAATGCTATATATTTCAGATGGCATCAAATTACTCATACTTGTCTTTCCTGGCTAAAAAATACCCTTTTTGGAAAAAAAAAAAAATTATTATAAATCACTGATTTAATACCATAAAGGTTTTCATTTGAAGGAACAAATGAAGAATGCAAAATATGCAAAATTAGTCTGATGATTTTTTACAAGCAGATATGCAAATAAGTTTTAAATTTCATCCTTCTACATTGCACTGTGGAGTTCACAAACTTTGAAAAATACCTAAGAATTTTATCTTTAAATTTTACACTATACCGCACCACATACCTGCCCATGACAGGGGGTTTGGAACTAGAGGATATTTAAGGTCCTTTGCAACACAAAACAGTCTATGATTCTATGATTAGAGTCCTACTCATTGGAGGGATTGCAGGCAGAGAGCATTAAAACACAATGACAAGGAAAAGCACTCTGCTCCTTTTTGACATAAGACACAACGCCTAGACACCAGAAAAATCCCAGTAAGATTGCTATTATAAATCATATTTGAACTAATATATAGGACAGACTGAAAATGGAACAAATAACATAGGCTTACGTTGGTGTACACACCAGAGGTGAGGAGACATGCTCATATATTTGTGCAGCTATTCATCCTACACATTTGCACTTGTTGAGAGAATAGCTTTTCTTATTTTCCTTATAAGAACTTTAGATCACTAACTCAGTTTTTCCAAATATCAAGTATTCAGCAGCACTAGTACATATGTACTTTTAAACTCCTGTTAAACGCACAAATAAGTTATAATTGTATAAGTGAAGTCTTCAGAGGACCTTGATTTCTATGTAAACTCCTAATTGTCATTTTCACAACTGTATCCTCAGAGAAATGTAAAAAATACAACTCATTAGAAAAACAATTTCTGAATAACGTCGTTTTAACAAAACCAGAGCCTTTTCTATTTCTAGGCAAAAAAGATGTCTCCTTCTGTAGAGTAGAGTGTTTGCAGAGATAGTGCTGCACTCTTGGGAAAGGTATAATATGTGCTGAAAAATGACAGAGAACACGAAATCCAAATATACCCAAATGGTAAGTTAAGGAACAAGATTTCAGCACTAGAAGTGAGGTGCAGCTTCTCAATTTGCCTAACTTTTCCCAAGGTCTTTCAAACTCATGTGCTCTTCTCAGAGACAGTCTCCTGAACTTAACCAGATTTCCATTGCAAAAACTTGACATCTTTCACGTTCAAAGCTAATTTAATCCAAACAAAAGCATTCCTTTGTAGTAATTTCCTTTCTACTGCTGTTTTTTTGCCTAAACACATACTCAACTCATAGACTATTTAGTATTTTTAGGGCTTTTTTTAGCATTCTAGTTTTCCATGTTTCATGTCAGCTGAGTAAACTGTCTAGCAGAGATGTTATTTTAATAATGAAATTTAGCAATTCGCTATTGATGAAATGGAAAATCACACAAAAACCTTGGTGCAAAACAATCAGAAGAATCATTGTTGCACAGCCATGCTAACTCAGGAAGGATGGCAGGCAGTAGTCACTCCTGAAGTGGTTGTTCTTGAAACAGAACAGCTCTGTATTAAACAAAGTCAATCAGGATCACTTTCTAGCCAATGCCCTACTACCATGGGTAGCTATTCCAGGAAAACACAGACTTCTCAGGCTGTCATTACGACACTAGAATTATTCCAATTTTCCTGTAATATTAATGCAAATAAGTGGTGACACTATTTACAGCAACTAAGAGAAACAAAACCAAATGTATAATTAACCAGCTCAAAATGGTACATCTTGTCCAATTCAGAAGACAATTATCTTATACTTTCAATAAAATTTCATGAAGTAGAAATAACGTATGAAATCCAGCTCTCTGTCTTTGGAGTTACGCTTGATTACAGTAGCCAGTCTGATGACACCCAACTCCCAGTAGGCATTCCTGATTTAGCATCGTACCAGCATTATGACTACAGAAATTTGCCAAAATCAAATTCCATAGAGACACAGAGCACAATATGAATGTAATTTCTGTTCACTGTGGGGAAAAAAGTATAGTTAAACATAATGTAATTAATCACGCTCTTTCCAACAAACACAATATTCAGCTACCCTCCAGCTTTGTTCTTCTTGATATTTTCTAAATTAGAATTGTAATTATTCTAAAATCACCTTTTATGACTACAATTTAGAAGTAACCAAAAAAAGCATATTTTTACCTTTATTAGACCCTATTTCTGTTTGCTATGAGTGGATAGACTTCTGCTTTATTGAGAATATTATGACAGTAATCTGAACACTAATTATCAGACTGGAAAAATACTGTAATTAAATAAAACTGTGATGTGAATATGAGTAATAGATAACTGATATTGCATTTTTATATTATTGAAAAATGACCTCAGATCTAGTAATTTTGTGCTAAATCAACATGAAATACTTTAGTGATCTTCTTGTTGCTTTTCTATTACACTATAAATCAAAGACTGAAAGAAAGAAAAATACAGACCATTGTATTAATCAGCAATTAAATCAGCATCAGTGACATGAAATTTAGCTTTGATACGTGTCTGTTGGCATATATTTTACAAATACACCAATAAGTGAATCTGTTTGTGTACTTGCACTTTATACATCTTTATCATTTAGTGCATTTCAAACGTGGAAGCAAGGAATTGTTTACAAATGGAAAGCAAACCGAATAGTTTCTGTTTTACACTGCACTGAACACAGTGCAAAGGGAATGGTGGAAGAAGAGTTCATACAAAGTCTGATTTGTCTTCCAGTTTACCAGTGAAAACATAGAATCTAGGTAATGCCTAGTACCTTTGTAAAGTCTATTACTGATGCTCTACCCCACAATACTTGAAGACAGAGCAACAGCAGTACTGAGTAGTCTCCTGAAATTAAAGCAATTCTTCCCACATTTCACTGGACTTTGAATCAGGCCTGTCGCATTCCACCGTGGGGAACTGCGAGGAGTTCTTTTAAAAATGGATCGAATGAAATGAAGCCAAGCGAGGCAAACCTTGTATCTGAGAACCGTTTATTGATAATGAAAAGAAGGAAAAGGAGTGTAAGAAGGCTAGAAGAGACAGGAAAGAAGAAAGAAAAATGGAAAAGGACTCGAGGAGAGGAGAGAGAGGGGACAGAGAGGAAGAGAGGGCATTACCACCAGCCAGTTAGGGCAGTGCTGTCGGTGTTGGGTGGCAGAGGGTGCACATGCTGCCTGCCTGAGGATGGGCTGGGGCCCGGCCAGCCTGAGGGCCCCAGAGGGGCACGGCTCCCACAGCCATGGCCCCGGACACGCCGTGAGTGGGCGCTCGGACGGGAGGACCAGGGGTCATAGCAACTGGATGGATGGGGGCGGCAGGTTGGGCAGTGACGGCTGGATTGGCGTGGCAGGTTTGGAAGCGGGCAGCCCAGGGAAGGATGCAGGGTGAAGTGGCAAGGCAGCATTCGGGGCACAGAAAGGCAGGGTAGGTGCGAGGGTGAACCAGCGAGGGCAGGAGAGCCAGAAGGCAGACAGGCAGGCTGGGGCCAGGGCAAAGGAGGGAGCGAGCAGCCCAACAAATGAACAGTAACGAGACCCCCTGAGCAGCAACACAGCTGAGTTTTATACCACTCCGGCCTCTCCCAAAATCTGCCCACTAATAGGGAACCACTAGTCCAGTCCAACCTTCCTGTGCCATCCCTTGGTGGAGAGCTCTTCACTACCCTATTGGAGAAGTCCCTCCACAGGGTCTCCTCCTACATGCCTCCTGTGGGGTGCTGCCAGGCCAAGT
This sequence comes from Vireo altiloquus, assembly GCA_013396875.1. Lineage (NCBI taxonomy): Eukaryota > Metazoa > Chordata > Aves > Passeriformes > Vireonidae > Vireo > Vireo altiloquus. The sequence goes on along the minus strand of VZRF01001720.1, from coordinate 997,511 downwards.
CTCTCCCCAGGGATGAGGCTTCTCCCACTCCTGGCTGCCTCCTGCAACTGGCAGGTGTCCCTCCCACCCCCCACGTGCCTCTGACAGCCCTGACAACCAGAGCTGAGGCAAAATAAAATGGCTGAATTCAAACTGAATTGGCTCCTCACAAGGCCTAAGACAGACATGAGGATTAAAGCAAACAAACCTCTGCACACTTGAAACAGGTGAGAAATAGGAATTCTTGTCCTAAATGATTTTCATGCTACCCTAGTAAATGAGGAGTTTTGAGAATACAGGTTGCACTGTCAAGTCAGTCTTTTTAGATAACATATCTGTTCATTCATATGATTGTGACATCAATAAATGAAAAAACAGCCTATTAAAAGTATAAAACACAATGCCCTTGCTAATCATACCTTAATCAATTCACATATTATTCATGTGTGGGGGTGAGGTGGTGGTGAAGATTCACCACTGAGTATTTCAAGTCCAGTTAACACATTACAGAAAATTTCCCTTATTCACTTTTTTTTTTGTCCTACAAAAATCATTAAAAAATCCTTATACAAGAGGAATGGCCGGTTTATAAGTTTATAAGTTAATAAGTTTAACCGGTTAATAAGTTTAGCCGGTTACTTAACCTTGTAATTCTTCCATGAGATTTAGCTTGAAGACTTCCGAGTTATCATTAATTTGCAGATCTTTTTTTTTGTTAAAAAAAATTTAACTGCTTCTGCCTTTTCCTTTAGTATTAGATTACTCTTTTTGAGTTCTGTAGGGTTATTAATATTTCTATGTATTTATAAGTAACATAAGCACACACACATGCATGCATGCACTCTGATTTGTACTGTGAAGAGGCTTTGTACATTGGTTTAAGTCCAGCATTTTCTGAATGCAGAGGTTTTACAAGCTTATCTGGAGAGAGTAAAAAAAAAAAAATATATATAGGTTGGCTCATTATCAGGAGTTGCCTGAGCATTTTTTTATCCTGAATAACAAAATCTAGGAAGACTTCATCATAGTCTGCAACTGAATGAAATCAGCCCAGTGCTTATTTCTGAGAAACTGGTAAATTATTTGGATATCTAGGCAGGAACAGAAAAATCTGCATTTGCCATTTGGGTTTTAGTAATCTTGCTCAACGAAGCAGTTTATGTGAGATTCTGTGCCAGACACAAACATTTTCCAACCTGTCTCATATCTGGAGGAGGCCCTTAGATGACAAAAGGAATCAAGGAAAGCTGAGATATGGTCCATTCAACATGGAGTCTTTTCTTTCCCTGTACCCTGAAGCAGGACTAGATTATGAACCCCTCTGTAAAGAGGCAAGAAATAAAAAACTGGAACTTCAGAGTTGGTGGTAGAAAGAAAGAGGTTTTCTTGTACAAAAAGCAATAGGATATAGAGAGTTATATACCAACTGTATTGAATCTCATGGAGCCAAAGCACTGTAATGTCTGCAAGGACACAGGATCAAGGCACAAAAAGTATCAAACCAGGTGCAAAAGACCTACTTTAAATGTGTCTGTTAATCTGCTCTGCTGCAGAAGGGACCTACTTTGTTTAGTGAAAAACATATCAAAGGACCACATAAAAATCAAAACCCATAAAGCACTCACCCACTTCTTCCAGGCGAGAAATAAAAATTATGGTCTCAGATGGTTAAGATGCCTAAATGTGTTAAATTAAGAATGGGTGCTAAAAGAGGAGACTCTGTGTGATGGGATGTGGGCAGTTCTACCTATGACATGACAAGATGAGTTTATGATCCCATTGTCAAGATGGACAAAATGTAAAACATAATTTGGAGTGGTTGTTCTGTTTAGTCCTTTGTTGGGCTGCAAAACATTCCTGCGCTCCTGCATAGACAGACAGGCGTTTCCATGCAGAGCTATTTGGAAATCTCTTCTAAATATTTTGGTGCTACATCTGGTTAATTTCATCAGAAAACAATGCACTAACTGAAGATTTTTTATAAAGTCATGCCAGAGACCTGGGAGAATTGTTTAAAGATTTTCTTAGACTTATTGTGGCAGATGCAGCAATGGATGATAAAGGCTGTTGCAAATTTGCAAAAGTTATAGCAAAGTCATGTTTTTCTTCTGCAGACATTTAGTGACAAATAGAGAAGCTGAGAGTTTAAACTTTTCTCTAATAAGACAGCATTTGTTTAGAAACAGTGAACTTCAAAATAGCACTGTTTCTTTCAGAGGCAGAATATTTTCTGCAACAAAACCACTGCAACAGATTCTCAGAATGCTACTTACATTTGCATATAACTTTCATGACACAATTGGTTTAGTTAGAGAATCATTTTAGTTGAAAAAGACCTTTAGGATCATCTTAAGTCCAGCTGTAAAACCAGCACCTTCAAGTCCACCACTAAACCATGTCCCTAAGTGCCACATCTACACGTCCTTTAAGTATCTCCAGGGATGGTGACTCAAACACTTACTGAGTAAGCATACAGCATATTGAGGGAAAAGACAAGAATTTCACAATAATACATCCCTTCTCCATAAAGTGGATGTGTCAGTAGAACTAAGAGGGATGAGAAAACAACAGGGAAAATAAACTCTGAACATACAGAAGTGAGGTCTTTCAAATTCCACAAGCTACTTCAGGCTATTTAGCTGAATCTCTGAGATGCCAAATATCAGGCAAAGACAATATTCAGGTAAGCAAGATGTTTTCCTGCATTCTTATAAGAATATTTAGAGTTTCATACTCTTAGGTTATAAGCACCTCGGGTGTATGAGATTACAGAGCTACAAATTATTGCTATGAAGGCACTGAAAATCCACTCTGTCGTTGTTGGACAAACTCTAATGGATGTTTGCTACCATATAGGAAATCCTCCATAAAACATTATAGTAGACAATGACTAAAAATACACTTTCACCTTACATGACATTCATAACATTTTAGTATTTCAAAAATCAGGGGTGATCAGAAAACAACTGCTTAGTAACATTATAGTTTGTTCTCTTTATAGCTGTACTCCAAACTTAGTTTTAACAAATAGATATCTAAGTTTTAAAAAATAGTTATCTAAATTATTATCTGGTACAGGTCATGGTAACTTTAATTTTCCCTAAATTCCTGGTTCTAACAAGATCCTGTTCTCTCCTCTATTTGCCCAGGCTACCCCTCAGTTCTCCTTGTACCACAACTGGTTTCCAGTAAGTTCCAGAAAGCCAGCTGAACATGGTCCCTTGGAAAGGTTTAGTGCTTATCATGGTCTTCTGTGCAACCCTACAAATGTCAAAGCTGGCCAATGAAGACTAAAAAAGGCAGGACAAAAAAAAGCTGACTGATTTTTTTTTTTTTTTTTTTTTCCTTGCAGAAGCTTGGAATTTAATTGCAAAGTGCAAAGTGACCACTTAGCTGAACCTTGTTTTTTGCCAGTGGGGTTAAGCTGATTTTCTGATATTGTAGGTCTGGAGGTCTTCTCAAATGTTTTTCTTCAGGATACCAATACAAAGAACTTAGGGAGTGTGTACATTTGTAACGCTGAGGGTCTGAAAGAGAGGTGTATTGTCAAAAAGCAGGAGCAAACTTCTGTCTTCTGTCTCTTAATTCACCCATTTATTCTTCTTTAGCTTTGCTAATCTATGCAGTGGAAGAAATGCCAGAAATATTTTTTATATCAGAAGTTTGTAAGAGAACATGATAGCATGAGAAAACCCCCTTGCTAATTTTTTATATTCAGAGGAAGAAGTTTAAGTGCTTTGTTTTCTTGGGAAAGAGCTCACTCTTTCCCATGTGAAAATTGGATTGTCCCAGTGACAATTACCTTCTTATTAAATTACTTCTGCACGGTGAGATTTAAACTAAGGTTACTTTTGTATCACAATTCACTGCAGAATAATATTTATGAGAACTGTTATTGGTGACTGAGGAAGTGGGGGCAAAGCTTTTGATCTTGAAAGGGGATATATTTTTTGTTTGTGAATAAGACCAATGTTAAAGTTCAGGTTTGGGTTAATGCCAAATAAACTTGAATGTTCAGAACTTGCCTCAACAAAAGGGTTTCAACAAAAGGTTCACAAAATTAGATGTTCATATCAGAGTTCTTAGTTTAACTACATGGAAACTTAGTCATAAGCAAAACAAGCCCCCCAAACTGGGATCGGGATCAAACATGTTGGGAGTGGAAATGTTAATCAGGGAAATTGTTAATCCTTTTCAGACACATTTAGAAAGATTCTAGATAGCTCAAAAAAACCATCTTTAACTTTGAATTCTTAGCAAATAGTAATGAATGGCAATTAGAGATTTTGGGAAAATAGAGAATCAAAGGAAGCTGGATCACCCTTTATATGTCACACACCATACTTTACAGCTAAGATATTTCCTGAAATAAATAACCAAGATGCTGCAGTCACGAAATCTTCTCTGCAACAATTACTGCACCATCTCTGCAGAGATGACTTCTGAAGAGCTGATAATGGCCAAAATTTGGTAAAAAAATGCCAAAGCTCCCTTGTTTACCTCAGACATCCCTTAATAGCATCTGTCTTCTGTATATTGTTGTCTGAAATTCATCAAAGCTAAGTGTCTGACCATGTGTTAAGTGGTTGACCGGAATTTTGGAGAAGTCTGTGGTTCAGACAAGGAATTCCGCTTTTCTTTATAATATATTCAGCTATTTCATCTATGCCTTTGAAATATGTTTATGCACACTGGAATTATTCTAGCTATTAAATGTTACTTAAGGGGACTGATCTTGTGCACAGTGCCCAGCATTGAGGACTTGCTCAGACACACACACTGGCCTGTAGACTACCCTTTAACGTTCACTTTCCATTCACATCAAAGGACAGAACCCGTGTAACACGGAACCAAAAGACAAAGTTAGTCTGAAAGCCTCATCTTTCTGCAACTACCATTTTGAATCCTTGAATTAATTCTCCCCTAAAAGTGTGAGGCCTGTATATTTCTTTCATTCACTTTAAATACTCATTTTCCTTTTGCATTTGTATCCTAAATCCTTAGGAGATCCAAAGTTGCATCACATAATTGCTACTTAAACAATTTTTCCATGGACATTTAAATGAATACATTTTACATGATTGTTTTTAAAATTCACTTTTTTTCAGCAGTAAGTCCAGCTCCTCAAGTATAGTGACTATTTTAATCTGAAACCATCAACACTAGCTGCTTGAAATATGACACAATATTAAATATTGCACATTTAGATACACTGTTCATGAGCTAACAGTAAAAAGTCATAGAATCATAAAAAATATAACTGGAAGTGTTCATGAAATGTCATGTCATCTGTCTCCCGCTCAATGACGAGGCTGTCATATTTGATGTACAGTTCTCCAGCTCCTCTTATAAAACTGCCCCAAGCAAAAAGAGTTTTATTCCCGTGTTACCTTCCTTAGTAATAAAAACTTAATTCTAACATGGAATTACAATCTTTCTCTGGCTTGAACTCATTAATTCTTATTTTTATCAGTTTTTGTTCTGCATGGCAGGCTTTTCTTCTCCTTGGAAATGATATTGTTTTCCCTCCATCCCCATATTCAGGTTCATTCCTTCCCCTCCACATGGGTTTCTTCCATCTCTAGCCATTATCACATCAATTCTTTAGTCTCTCTTGGACTCTCCTCCTGAAGAGCAACTTGCCCTCTGCCTTTGCTGCAGGTGAAGCTGATGTAAAAAGCACTTCTCTAGGAATGGGAAAGCACAGTATTCTCAGGGCATTTTTCTGTTGACAGCAAATAAATGTCAGTTGAAGCCATTTCACCTCCCAGCATTTGTGAGGTCAAAACCACTGGCAGCTGACTGAGACATGCAGATAGCAACGAGCAGGTGAGATGAATGATTGATTGCCAGGAACAATTCTGGTATAGCTGAAGTTTTCTTGCAGAGAAGTTCTACAATCTCCATCCCTGGAGTCTTTCAAGACCCAACTGGACAAAGTTCTGACAAACCTGGTATGATCTCAGATCTAGCCCTGCTTCAGCAGAATCCTCCTGAGGTCCCTTCCAACCAATTACGAGGTTTGTCTTCCATTTTTCTATTGCTAGATGGAAATTAATTATTATCTACAAAAGTTACTGGTGAAATCCGGTTGGTTAGAAAGTATTACTACTGAATGCAGCTGAGCATTTTCCTCAGTGATTAACCTCTTTACTGTATTCAGTACCATATTAGCATTTGTACTGCTGTTGGGTAGGTATTGCTGCTTTTGTGTGTAGCCTTCACACACAGGGTATACTTGCCAGCCATGCCCCGGAGCCACACTCTCCAGTAAATCAGTTATACTACCTTACATGATAAACAATCTTCTTTGGAAGATAAGTAAAATACCTTCAAACCAAATAAGTGAGGTATATTCTTTTTAAAACCACCCATATTTTTTTGCAGCGAAAGCGAAAACTTACCACCAATAGCATTCCATGGGGTTATCACCTTATTACTTTCTTTCACATCATAGCTCAGACGTGGTTAGTATTATGTGACATATACAAGGACTCTTTAAGGATTTTCACTTTCTCTATAAGTAATAACCAAAATATTACTCCAAATTGTATGTATCAATATTAGAAGGAAAACTCAGGTTTTCTTCCTGTAAAAGCTGAAAATATCTCTCAGGGATGTACTGAGGTGAGGAAAATAGGAAAACTAAAGGAAAAGGAAACTAAACACGTAAGTAATACTGATGTGACAGGTTATTGTGTATCATACCTAAGTTCTTAACCTTTATCTAAAAAACATAGGCTGTGTTTACACTGTCAATCTGAGAGTAATAAGGAGTAACTAAGCAGTAAATGACAGCCTGAGCTGAAACCTGAGCCCCGACCCCCAGGGAGAAGCTAACTAGCAATATCCCAGCTGGACTTGAGTCCAGCTGAGACTTGGCTGTGGCAACAGCACTTTCCTTTTTCTTCTTGTCTCTGGAGGTTTTAGCCGGACTACAGCAGGTAAGGGCATTAGTGCTCAGCTCTGACAGCCTTGACCAGGAGGAAGGAAAAGTGTTGTGCCCTCCTCGGGACCCAGCTGGGAGGTGAGTTCTTGCCTCCCAGCACAGCCGAAAGCACCTCTGCGTGCCTGCACATCTCTCCTCCGTTTTGGGAAGCTGATGACTGACAGCTTCCTTTCACAGCTGCTGTCTCCCAGGAACAGAGCAGCAGAATTGCCTGCAGCTCAGGAAGATGCTGCTCAAATTGGGTTCAGCCGGTCAGTCTGTGTCAGTGTGTCTGTCCACAAAGGATGCAGCAGATTACGATTAGGAGCTGGGCAATATGAATGGGAGGTGAGGTTGGTTACAAGTTCTAATTTTGACTAGCACCCAAAATATTTATACTGTAAATACACCCACAGTGCTGCAGGAGGTAAACACACACACATATATATATATACACAAACATTACTTATATGAGTATATAAAAGATGTGAAAAGAGATTCCGAAGTCAATGTTATTTCCAAGTGTGGCTTTACCAAATCAAGTATGAGGTTTGAGTTCAAGAGTTATCACAAAGAGGTGATAAAATAAAAAAGAAAAACATATCTGAGCCAGGATTAAATCACATATTTTAACTAAAGTTCAACAAACTTGGATTTCATTCCAAACTCTTCTCCAAAATAGTTTTTGGGATAAACATGATTTTTTTTAAGGCCTAATAGAAAGTAGCATTCAAGAACGGAAGGCAAAAAAATAGATGAGATTCATAATTTTGGACTGTTCTTCACAATTTGCCTGAAGTCTCCTGTGATCTATGAAATGCTAAAATATGAACAGATATGAACATCAAATGAAGATCAATGAAATGTTAAAATGTTCAAATATGAACAAAAATAGTGAACATTACCATTTTGAGTAGGTATCCAGTAGGACTGTTAGCTTGGATACATTGTAGGGGAAATTCATTTATCTGGATTTAATTGAATCTGTTCGGGAAACACAACATGGTGTGATTGCCATTTCTTAATGGCATGAAAGCCATATCAACAGTTCAACTCAAGACAAGTAAATAAATAAAAGTACATTTTTTTTTCAAACATTTTCAGAAATTCTAGCTGGCCCATTGTGTAATTCATCCATGCTTCAGGCCAGTGGAAAAAATCTTAACCACGCCCTACTGAAATGAGCCCACCTGGCTAAACAAATCCTCAATGATCCACATGGTCTGGCTGAAGAGCCAGTTGGGCTAGGACTAAAGTAGAATGCAAAAGGTATAAGACTGATAGACAGTGATCACAAATTGTGCCTTTCTAATTCAACCTTCCTACCCTCAAGTGAATTCCACAAGAGTGTTCTCCTTTTTAAGGAAGAGGTCTCAAATATAGGGAGAATTGTACAATGGAGTTTCCTTTCATTTCCTCAGTTTGAAATACAAAAGTGAGTTTCTGCAAAATAAATGTTTCTCATGAAGCATATTACTATCAAAATCTCAAAATTTTGAGAACATGTTTTTTCAAGAATGCTGAGTAATATCTTGTTTATAAGTCTATTTTGACTTTGCCTTCTTGACTCTTTGAGTTATATGCTGTAGGATATAGTCCGTATTGTGTCATTGAGAGTATTACTGACACTCATGGCTGATAAATTATTTCATGATTCATGATTTAATTGCAGAAAGATTGAAGAAGAATACATGGGGTGCTCCAAGAAGATCTGCCAGTTTGCAAAGGCAGCCACAGGACTCAGGGAAACACACAGACTGTGAGAAGGACAGGTGGTCAGCACTGTCCATAGGTGAGTGACCTGGACTGGGTATAAACATGGGCACCGTGGGCACAGGAGGAACGGTCTTACCCGGTCCAGTGTGCAAGATGGACCTACTGAGTGGGTCATATCTCTTGTGTTCTGAAGTTAGCGTCTGATTCAAACCTCAGCTGGTCAAAAACTGAGTGGATGATCAATGAGTAAAGCAGTAGAAAGGCATATGATCAGTTAGGTCAGTGACCAGGATATTTAGTGAAAAACTTAGGCCTCTGTAATATTACTTACGTTGCAAACAATGCAAAAGTTACTGTAATCCATAACAACAAAAGGATGGAACAGATTATAGTAGATGTTAGAATTGATGGAAGTTAAGAATGTAAAAATATTTTCTCTATTGTTTATGAGCATCACGGGAAGACCCCTGCTGGCTCTTTGAAATCCAAATACATGGCTTCCAATTTGGATTTGAATACAAATTGGATACATAATGTTATAATTTTGGATCATTATTGGGCCTATATGGTGTTACCATCAAATAAAAATGATGGCACTATAGAAATTCAATGCGTTTAGAGACTGGTGCTGAGTAACAGTGATGAAACGATTGTAATTCTGGGTTTACCAGTAATATTGAGGACTATGCCTCCTGGCCCTTAATTATTTAAGTCAAGAGTATGACACTCTAATTGATTTTATAATGTTAAAGTGTAAGAAACTGCAGAAGATAAGAACGATCAAATTTTTGGCTGTAGCTATGAAGTGAGATTTAAAAGCCCAGCAGTTACCCTGATCTGATTTTCACAAATCCTCAGCTTTTGTTTGAATTGCATTTTCCGTAGTTCAACCCTTCAAGTTAACAGAATAAAATTGCTTGCCATTTATTCTCAATTAGTGCTACTGAAATTGGTGAGACTAGTCTCTGAATATGATCTAGTGAATTAAATTCAGATTGGTGGAATCTAGGTATTGACAATGGAGACACTATAATGATCAGATGCATACAACAGCTGTTTGTAGAACTGATTTAGTGAATGTTGGTAAACTGAATTACCAAAGAATAATGAAGAGTTACCATGGGGTATGAAGCAGCCTGTATGTCTTAAAGGTTTCCCATCTGCATATCTGCATATTCCAGCTTAGGTGGATTGTAGTAAAGTGAACTTTTAATATTAAATATTTTAAGAAAATTTTATGCTTATATATCCATAAATGTCAAATCCTGAATAATATTTTGCATTTATAATTATATTTGAATGGTAATGTCTGATTGTTCTAACTTTTTCAGGATATTAACAGGCACAAGCACATGCCATTTTTATTATTAAGTATTATTAAATTTATTTATTTATTTTTATTATTAAATATTCAATTATTAAGATCTTTTTAAAGCAAAACAACAATGAAGTTTGCACACTTTTATTTCAGCTGGATTTCTCCAGGTGACTCATTCCCTTTCGAAGCTATGCAATAGACAGCCTAGGGTATATCACTGTCTGCTTCCATATACAGAAAAGAAGACGTGATGCAGTAACACTAGCATGTCCTCAAAAGAAGTTATAAAGCCACCATAGAATGGAGTATACACATTTGTTTAAAAATCTCCCCTAAATGGAAGCAATTATATATTTTTTTAGCCATATTTACCTTTATCATAAAATAAATTTTTGTTGATAGCAAGCTGAAATGCCCCTCTTAATTTTAGACTCAGTCCCTTGCTTTTCTGGATTAAAATGTGACTGATTTTACCATGATTTACATTTCAGAAATATGAATACTAGAAGACTCCCAGTGCAACATGGGAGTTGTAACACTTATGGTAATGGGATATTTCTTGAACAGATTTTTTTTTTTACAAATATATATGTACATATATTTCATACTCTGTACATGAAAGTGCAAAATTAGCACTGCACATTTTTGGAAAGGAATATCTACTGGTTGGATCTTTGAAAATTGCATAAATCATCAGAGCAATACTGTTTCTATACAGATCTTTCTAGATGTGTCCATAAGGTAAACAATAGCTATCATCTCCAGTAAATGTGGTGAGAAATTAAAGAAATGTATACATTCTTGATTGAAACTTTACTAACTTCTTTAAAAATAATACTTCTTTTCTGTATGACAAAACACTAAATTTACTGTCTTAATACTTCCCTTAATTCCCCTATATAAACAACCATAGAGCTATTATGGCTATTTACCTTTCACAAAGCTAGAAATAACTAGACATTGGCTACACTTTTAAAAAACCTTTTTAGATGTGAGGTTTCCTAATATTAAAAGAAATAACTACTGTCACCATATTTTGTGACAAAAACATAAAACATCTTTAAAGGTCAGCATAGCTTTTGCATGAAATATGTCTGCAGAGAAAAAAAAGATGTTTGAGAAGGGAGAATGAGACTTTCGGAATAGTTAACTACAGAACAGCTGGCACAGATTAGCCTATGTCCTCATACAATCAAAATGTTTCTATTAGAGAACTTGAGATAACCAGCCTGAGAGTGTTTAAGTATACTCCGGTATATTTTTTTCTGAATTTAATCAAGCATTATCTCATGAGGTATGACTGCATTATCCCAGTAGAATTGAAGAATTACCAACCCTACACTGTAATACATATATATGTATTTAATATCAGGTTATTTAGCTTGATATTTATCTGTGGTGTATGCCAAATTTTACTGACTTAATGAACGACACACCATGTCAAAATCAGCTCAAGGGAAGAAGGAAAAGCATGAAAGCTCTGGCTACCGATTCACTAGTGAGGCCAAAAGAGTGAAACAACAGTCTCAGAAATGCATAGCCGAAATACATGTCTGGGGAAAGGACCTGACTCAGGCCACAGCCAGTGCTGAGACCAGCTGTAGTGAATTTCCAGGCACCACCAGCTGGCCTCCCCAAGGAAGGAGAGCTCTGAGAACGCTGTGGACTTCAAGTGCATTCAAAGCATCTTATGGTGAGTGGTGCTGGACTGGTGATTGCTCAGTTTGAAGAATAGGACATTTGTAATCTAAAAGTATTTCTTCCTGTACAGAAACTTAATGTTGAAATGAATGTTACTGTTATCAAACATGTCCTTCTGCATAGGGGAGAAAGAAAAAAGCAAACTTTTTATAGAATTTCCAATAAAGTATGAACTGCAGTTCCATCACTACTTTAGTTAAATCCTGCTTCATCTGACTCATAACAATGTGAGACATAAATGACAAGAAGGCGGTTTCACTAAGTCAGTGAGTTTATTACATGAGCAAAATACCATTTGTCTTGTCTTTGTTTAAAAAATGAGATAATGGATTTTATTAGTAGGCTTAGCCAACTTGATGACTGCAGGTAAAATCTGAGGCCCTATGAAATAATTCAGGTTTTTCTAGCAACAAAGTAAGGATTTCACCAATCTGATTTGCATCCCTCTGCTATGTGTGTCACCCAGGGCAAACAGGAGAAGCCTTTTCATTCTGAAAGTTTATTTTTCTCGTGTCCAGGGCACAGTTGCTCTGCAGATGCTTATGTTTAAGAGGATAAATATTTCTAAATGTGCAAATAAGTTGAATTGTCATATTGATACACCTCAAAAGAGGCTGAGTATTTATATTATTCCTGAAAAGAAGAGAGACAGAGAGATGAAAGGAACAGTTGCTTACAGAGAATGACAGAAAATGGCACTGGAAGATGCAGTTTCCTCAAGCTACTGTGTGAAAACCTCAGAGAGACAGAAAGCACATGCAAATGAGTAAGGGCACACCTATAAGATATTTTACATAGAACTGCTTAATTCTATCTAAATCTGATTTTAAAGCACAGGTACTGTAAAAACAGGAGACTTGTCCTCACTGGGAACAAACCATAACACAGAATATCATGAATACAGAATAGAAGGAAGTGCAACAAGCAGGAGCAATATTGCAGCTCTAAAAGACTTTAAGGCTCCTGGGGAACTTCCACCTATGTACCTTATGTAATTGCAAAGTTCTTACTACAACATTTCAGGGCATCTTTAATACAGCTAAACTCACATTACATATGACAAAGGTTTAACTCCATTTTAAAGATGTGAAAATGACAGGCAAAATAAGTGTTTTCCCAAGGCTAAAGCAGAACTTGACCTAAGCAGCAGTATGGAGTACCCCTCTGTTTCAAACCCCGTTTCTCTGATCCACCCCTGGAGTGGTAACATTTGAAAGTGTATTTAATCCTCTGGTTTAACTGGTAATAACTCTGGGTAATAACTGTTTGCAATGATTTTGTCTGCTGAGGATGTTTCATTACTGATTTTCATGTTTCAGTCTCAGTTCTGACAGTGTAATCTAATTGGGAAAAATGTAAGTCAGAGGAATTTTTCATGTATTTATTGAATCCATATATTTTCTTGCTACGTTTAACAAGATAAGTTGACTTTTTTTGTTTTCCCCTGCTCCCTTTATCTCTAGAGATTTCCAAAGCAACTCTGTGTAGCTTTATGTTTATCAGATTTTTTTTCTCCTTTTCCTCTCTGAGACAGGAAGCTGAGGGTTTTGACCTCATCTGGATCTTTCCCAGTGTCAGGAGGTGGTCTGTTCAAAAAGATTCCATGACACTGATCTCTTTCTGATTTATCAGATAGCTAGGTCAATAAATAGGTCTCTACTGTTTTTTCCACAGCTGTAAAATAACCAGTGAAGTCCTCTGAGAGCTAATTATCAAATCTTTTGAATTTTTCTTTCAAGGAACAAGTGTCATCTTTCCGGTTAGTAAATTCCATTGCAGTGTACTTTAGCAAGGCTGCCTAAATGTAGGAGCTCTGGCTCACATGAGGCACTTCATTTAAATAAAATGTTAAGACCGCTTTTAATAAATTTTTCTGTGTCCTTTCATCACTATATATTGTCATAGTAATGAAACTTTTACTTGTAACACTGGAGACCTGTTCCTTCTTAATAAATTTTTCTCTGTCCTTCTATCAGTATATGTTGTCATAGTCATGAAACCCTTTTACTTTTATAAAAGATTGTAGAGCAATTCTCATACCCGATGAATCCATCAAGTGACAAAGAATAGGATTCTTCTGTATGACCTATGTTGATGTGAATTGTTAAAGTACAGTAGTAGAAAATAAATGGGCCTCATTCCAGATTTGTAATTTCGCTGTGTGTATCCTCCTCGCCAGTACACCCAGGTGTTGTGCTGCTATGGCGAATAGCCATATCCTGTCCCGGGTGAGGTGGTTCATTTGACATTAGATACAACTTATCTGAAATATCTCCATCACTACCTAGAAAGCATTATTTTCTGACTCTCTGTGAAAGAAAGGAAATGTGGAAGGCTCCAGCAATTGCCAAGACAACTCTCTTTAAATATCTGGCAAGAGGGGAAGTAATCAGAGCACTCCTAAAAGATCCTATCATAGAATAATAGAATGGTTTGGGTTGGAAGGGACCTTAGGGATCATCTAGTTCCAAATCCTTTGCTATAGGCAAGGACAGCTTCCACTAGAACAGGCTGTTTAAAGCCACATCCAACCTGACCTTGAACACCTCCAGGAGTAGAGAGTCCACAGCCTCTCTGGGCAACCTGTTCCAGCACCTCATCACCCTTATATTAAAGAATTTCTTATATCCAATCTAAAAATACCCCTTTTCAATTTAAATCCACTCCCTTTTACAATCACAACATGTTCTTGTAAAATATATCTCTTCATCTTCCCTGTACATCTCCTTCAAGTTCTGGAAGAATGCTTCAGGATCTCCATGGTACCTTCTCTTCTCCAGGCTGAACAACCCCAGCTCTCTCAGCCTATCTTTACATCAGGTGTTTCAGCTCTCTGAGAATTTTCTTGGCTTCCTCTGGATATGCTCCAGTGGGTCCATGTCCTCTTTTATGTTGGGGAGTACTGGGAGTACTCAAGTTGCATCCAGAGCTGGATGCAGTACTCCATGTGGACATCTCATGGGAGTAGAGAGGAGGGGGAGAATCTCCACCCTTGACCTGCTGGTCACACTTCTTTTGGTGCAGCCCAGGACACAGTTGGCTTTCTGGGAAGCAAGTGCACATTGCTGGCTCATGTTGAGGTTCTTATCCACCAGCACTCCCTAGTCCTTCTCCTCAGGGCTGGTCTTGATCCATTCTCTGCCCAGACTGTATTTGTGCTTGTGATTGCCCTGACCCAGATTCGGGACTTAAGTTTCTGGCTACGAAAGACCAGTCAATAGGCTTAAGCTTGCAAAAAATATCCAGAACAAATCCAAACTTTCTACTGTCTTTCTCATAGTTTCTGTAGATTATATTATTTCAACTAAGATATTACTTTTATAAATTGCATATTTAATATTATTCCACTGACTATTGAAAATATGCATAATAATAAAATAATCATTTTGCCTGAATGCTATGTTCTCAAAGTTTATTGATTACTGGAATTCAAGGAACTGACAAGTCCTAACACCAGCTCTGCATTTAACTGAGAATATGTAATTCCTCTGGTTTTATTTATTCATGCCTGCACTGAATAAATGGGATGTTGTTATCAGGAACTCTTCTCTCACACTTCTAAATTTTGGTTATAGTTCCTAAGCACCAAATCAAAAACATTCAGGGTGGTTTCTGGAGATTATGTGATAAATATTATATACCGTTTTTAACAAAAGCTTCTACAAAGATTACTCCTTGCAGTTGTTATGCTGCCTTTTAAAACACAAATAATACACAGATGGAGATCATTTATACAGACAGAATGAACTAGAACAAATGAGTACTTATCTTATTTCTCTACAGAACATGTGAAGTGATATAATCACAAAACAACTGTTCCACATACTGCCAAAAATGATCAAAAAACTACTGCCACAAAATACATGTGCATTCAACATGGAGACTTACAGAGAAAGGTAAAATTTTATGCTTTGGTCATGGTAGAAAAGACAAATCTTACTATTTGTCAGGGAGTAATGGGAACCACTCAAGCAGAGAATGTACAATTAACAAGCGCCATAGATTCCTCTTGACACAGATTCCTCATACATTACTGGGTTAAGTCACAGTCTACATTTTCTCTGCCTGCTGAAACTGTGGCCTGGGTGTAAATCCCAGTTGATGTTAAATAAGAAAGAGCAATCCAAATTAGACAAATGGCCCAAATCCAAAATACTCCCTATAAACTACTCTATACTATTACAGAGTCCCATGCACAACAGTTTTCCCCCGGCCTGTACAGAATTAAATTTCAAATTGAATCCAAGCACTGTATACCAATGAATGAAATGTTAGGCTTTACAATAAATAAAGATTCCTAAAATACATTGTAGACCAACATTTCCTTTGCATTTTTGATTAACACAGCCCCACACAACCCACCCCCAAATGCGCTGGGCTGGCCAGAGAGTACAATGATTTCTGGCTGCTAAATTCCAGTTTTGTCTTGAAGAATCAGGGACAGCACCAGGGAGAAAACCATCCCTATTTTCAGCTCTCTTAATACTTGGTCTTTAATAATCCCACAAGCCATTTTTGGTGAATAACATGTTCCAAGAGTGAAAAATCAGCTCTTTCTGTTTCAGTCTGCTTGTACATTTTCTACTCCCCCTGTACAGACAAACTTTACCTTTGAGGCTCACAACTCTGTCCTGACCAAAGACTGAAGTTAATATCAATGGCAATGGTGGGGGATATTATTTGCTTTACTATTGGGTCCTATTACCAAGGGCCTAGAGAAGGGAACCAGAGTTCCTTTCTACTACAGGCAGTATGAGCAAAATAAAGCTAATTGTGTCAGAGACAAAAAAGAACCCCAACAAAACCAAACAACCCAAAACCCTAGTACAAAAGAGAGTCTTCTCTCTACTTCTATTTCAAACACACATTAAAGCCATTCTAGTGCTTATACTGTGTAATGTCTATTTCTTCACTCCTCATGGAGTTTGATTATGTTTACATTAGATTCCCTGTCTAGATTCCCAGTGATACATAGTTTTGCTTTCAAAAAAGTTTTATATTGAAGTGGAAAAGGACACTGACTTGTAAAATGCTGGGAAATGCACATTGGGAGGATGTATTCATGGAGACCTGAACAGCTGGCCAACAGAATGAACACATTACCACAGGACTACTGGGAATTAGTGAGAGAACTAGAAAGCACAAGTACAGGAGGAAAATATTCTTCATTAGTTTTACATTGTTTCTGATACATTTAAGACAAATAAAGCAAAACCTACAAAAATCTCTGTACACTTCCTAGTTTGTTTAGGGGCTAAATCTATATTCTATAAATAGAAATCTACATTCTTCTAGCAGAGAGTATTTATCAAATTCACTTAAAAGGAAACTGTGATGTACTGGACTATTTTAAAATCTGTCTTCAGAAGATTTTTTTTGTCGTCATTCTTCTCGAAATCATAGGAATTATGTATCTTGCAATCAGTGTGTTTGGGGTGAAAGACAGAGCTGGACATTTTCACACTGCATTTTCACATTGATGAGACTATAAAAGCCTGTGACTATGTCTTTCAGTTCATACTTCTTGCACTGTGAAGATATAAATCCGCTACCCTCTGAGGTCCATTTTTTCCCCTAATATGTGAAAAATTTTCCCTATTGATAATTCCAAAATACAATTTTTCTTCATGAAGCAATGCATTAGATCTATCAAAGCCAGACCTATCTAGCTGCCCTGCGGCTATCAAATCAGAGAACACACACAGAATCTCACCATCTGATACCATTCACCTTTCATGCTTTATATCATGTCACTCAGCAAAGTCCCTTCAAAAGAATGCTCCTGGCCCAAACAAAAATGTGACAGTGCATATGTACCTTAACCCACCAGCACAAACTAACTAAAACCTTCTGTTCCCCTGGGAACTGCAACTCACATTTTAAAGTTCGAGTTGTCAAATAACATTCAGTTGAATGTTGATAATATAAATTGTAATTTCCTCATTTTGGGATTGTAGGTGATTTAGCAGCAGCAAGAAAGAATATAGAATGGCTTAAAACTTATACTCATTCATTTTCACAATTATATGATTTTGCTGAAACAACATCTTACCTTGCCATATGCAGTCAAAAAGTTATAAAGACATGCAAAAATTGATAGAATAAATTTAAAATACAGATCTGAATTGCCAGATTAAAGGATTCAGTAAGACTTTTAGTTAAAAAAATATCACATATCATACAATTTTGATAGTTCAAAGACTCAGAATTATGAAAGCAAAAGCATCTTTGATAGGCCTATTTAGGATAAAGGCCCTTTAGTCAAATATCCTGATCACAGTACCAGGTAAAAATAGATAAGGCAGAACTGCCCTCCAATTATGATAAGAATGGCAGATAGGGTTTTTTAATTTCTTTCAGCAAATTAGACTTCTGAATTGAGAGGAAACTTTGACAGCTGCCTTGCACACCAAGCTGGCTAACCACACAAATATTATTTTGGTAGATGGGATCAAAAATTCATCTAAGCATCCAATAAGAATAAGCCCCCATAGCTCCTGAGAAGTCTTGATGTGCATAAAAACAAAAGTAAAATGTATCCACAAAATAGATGAATGAAAGAAAGAAATCAATGCAGAAGCAACAAGCAAAAGTTAAGCTTGTGTACTCTGGCATCTGTTCCTGAACTCTTTTCTCTTTTTCTGTCTCCCAGGAATTGTTTGCATTGGTTTCTGGCCTGTGTATTCATATGAATACTCAGAAGTGATATTCAGATTCACAGACAGGTTGCTTCATATTTTAAAGGACTAGAGTTACTTCAAGAATCAGTGACGATATTTTTGGTGATGGGACCATTTTTTTTTAACTTTTTTTCTTCCCCTGCAGTTGCAGAGCTGTGAAATTGAGGAAGTACATCTGTACTCAAAGTAAATAAATTTCTCAAGTGACTACTTATTTTTTATTTATTCACTACTGTAGTATTAATTAAAAATGGAAATATAATTTAAAAACCCAAGATATTTTCAGCTATTAGATCTGTGAATTCCTCCTTACCCTCGCCCAGGTGACATGCTTTAGCAACAGCAAGGTGACGTTATTAGAGGTCACAATCAGAACACAGAGTTTGACAGATGGTCTATTAATTGAGCTACCCCTCTTCAGAGAGCAAAAAAGAAAAATTATAAAAGACTCCCTTAAAACAGAGGTCGGTGAAAACCATTGGGATGGAAAATCTGTTGCTATTTCAGTTGTGTATCTGGTAAGATGGAAAATTTTTCAAGTCTACACAGATGGTAAATAAATTTCTGCTACATGAGGCAGTTCCTGGAATAAAGAAATTTTCTCAAATAACAAGTGCCAATTTTTTTTTCAGCAAGACTTATTTTTAACTTTCCCAAGGACTGTTTGAGAGAGCTGGAGAAGTGTCCTTTCACCTTCAGAATCCTGGTCTAACTCCAGAAATAGCTTCCAATGTTGTTCTCAGCATAGATGAGTTTTCTTTACACTCAAAAAGACATTTCAAAGCAAAGATCAAAGTGTCACAATTATATGCTGCTGGTGGTAAACATTCCCTCTGAACAGAGTGGCTAAAAAGTAAGAAATTTCTATTTAAACCCTAAGACAATCATCGGTGACTAACAGCGCTGACATTTAAGCTGTTGTTATTATGCTTCATGAGGCAATGCTGTTGACACAGGAGAGCTTGTCCTCCATGAACTAAGTGTAATGGAAAGGACTGAGAGAGGGAGACAAAGTCACTGCAGAATCTACCCACTAAGGAAGCTGTGAAAAAACCACGTAGTAGTTAGGTTTGAGTACACATTTCAGGCGACCGTAGGAATGAATGCTGGACTAGAGGTCTAGGAACCACTACCACTACTAGCATTTGAACTAGCACTACAGAACTAGCATTTGAAAGTGTTTGGCACCACTCTCCCCAGAGTCATGGAAGTCACTCAGCCATTTCACCTACAACTTCATATTCCCTTCCTGATCTCTTCGTGTGACTGCTCAGCTCTGCTTGGCTGCCGCCTTGAAATCAAACCCTGCCGAAATGATGATACTTGCAAGGAATAAAATACACCTTATTCTCATGTCACCAAGTAATCTTTCCCTTATATGCACATAAGCTCCAAATGGCTAAAATTCTTACTATTGCACTCAGCTTAGTATAGGAAGTGAGGAAAAAACCCCAAAAAACAAAGCATTTGTGAAAAGGTAAGGGTAGACGGTGAAATCAATGTTCTTAACACCCTGACTAGAAGACTCTGGATGAAAAAAGAATCTTTTGTGTCTGACAGAGAGTATGGATGACCTAGATGAAAAAAAAAAAATATGGACATTCTAATATAAGGCTACTGTTACTATTCCTTAGAGAGCAAAATTCAGGAATATATGTATTTCGTCTGAATCTGATTAAAGCTGGTACCCCCACTGTCATAACTATTCATAGGCTTCAGTCTGCAAAAGCACAATCCACTGATTTAAAACATATCTTGCAAAAGAAGCTACAAAAAAATTAAAACACAACAGTTCTAAAAGCTCAATAAAATATTGTGAAATGTGATAAATTATGAGTCCTGCAGAAGACTTGCCTGCAAGAATATTAATCAAGGTACTAATATAGAAGAACTTCTCCCTAATTTATCTTTGATAGTAATATTGAGAAAGACCTGGAAACAGAGTGGTCAACTGGGAGTCGTTTTCATGAGATGAGAAAACTTTGTGCAATTAAGATCTGAATTATCATTTCACATAGAAAATATTTATTTTCACCTCTTTATTTTCTAGTCTTATCCCACCCCTAAGATTGTGGAAAAATGACATCTCTTGAGAGACTATATCTTCTCTTATTTACTCTCTGGCAAATTTGTTTCCTATAAAAAGCCTAAACAATATAGTGTTCATTTATCACACCATCTTCTCATCATCTACCAAGCAGTAGAGAGTATTTGTAAAGAGGCGAGTTTAACATGCTAGACTAAATTCAGTATATGTATTAAGGTGTAATATGCACATCAAATCAGTACTAAATCTGTGTGAGATAAATGTGATTTGGCTTTTATGGGAAGACAAGTGTTTTTCAGCGAACCTGGATAGGAAAGTAGGTCAATTTAGATTACCAAATTTTGATTTGTGGCCATGCTTTTATTTTTCAATGTAATAAAGGTGTCAGTTTCTAAAATATTTTGAAGCTAAAATTTCATGCAACACATACCATGAGCTTTAGCACTGCTGAATTTTTTCATGCTTTCATATCAAACAGCCGTGAGCCACATATCAATGATTAGTAGTACATGCAAAACACCTTTTTTTAAGAAGTTTGAGTATACCATCCAAGAGATTAAAACATATCATTCAAGAATAGAATCAGCATTTTTTGGATAGGTATATGAGATAATACTTTATCAAAACATTCAGGATATTCAAACAGAAATCTTTGTTTAATTGGATCTGCTGTGTGAAAAAAAGGTTTAGGAAGGAGGTGACTTAGAGAAAAGAGTAAATAAACTTGCATTTAACATAAATACATATTGCATTTGCTATTCTAAGTCTTATGTAAGATGAGACTGCAAAGACAGAGTGAAACTTAAGATATGGAAGTTATTGCTGTAATATGGCACATTATTGAAGGACATCTTCATGTTACAGTGAGCCAATTTCTCATTAGCCTTGAGTGCATAAGCCAAGTTCTTATATTCCATTCTTGTAAAAACTTTAGACATCAGCTGTGACAGAGTTATGAAAAGCAGAGAGGATCTGGTATACATTTGCCATACATTTACCTCAGTGTGCACAGATGCTCACACATGTATCGCTGCCTAGATTTCTTTTTTTCTAAGAAGGAAGAATATCCCTCTAAATTGGAATTCATAACCATTTTTGGCCATATCCTCTGGAGCTTGGAATAGTTTTTGGCAGCAGAAGCAGTATTGTTCCATTTTGTAAAGCCATATTCAATAAACCCTGTGTATTATCTATGGCATAAACCTCCTTGCCTTTACAAACCTATTATGTCGCCTTTGAGACAGAGCAGTAAAAGGAGATAAGCATGAGTAACACATTTTTAGGTGTTTCAATGCTATCTACCATTGTGATGGGAAGCAAAAAAACCCCGCAACCAACCAAAATAAAACACCACAGAAAAACACCACGATTAACACTGCAGATGGCACCCACCTTGCTGCAGTTCAGTTCACAAGGGTGGTTCTCTTTGCTTGTTTGCTTTAACTATCACATGGGAATTGGTCAGATACCTGTGGACTAACCCACCATCAAATTTCTATGGCCAAGTACTCCTTGACAGAAAAGACTACATGGCTGTAAAGCCTCAGCTCCCAGAGCTGGCCACAGCCTTCTCTGTTTCCTTTGACACAGCACCACCAAAAAAACCTTTGCTTTTAGCACAGGTCATGTCTGTAGTAAACAGTTGTGCTCAAAAAGCTGCTCTGCCATAGCTACGGCTTCAAAGGCTCTTTAAGATAGGCAAGAATGCTCTAATACTGACTTTTGTGATTACTGCTGTAAGTACTGATTTTGGATGGAAGCTGAATCTCAGCGTGCCCCTTGGATCTTTCTATTTTCACTTGAAGATCAATTCAAAGTGAACACTATGCTTGTGAAAGTGCCAGAGGAACAACTCTAGGAAGCAAATTCCTTTTTAAAAATTTTTTCTTTAACTGTGTTGTGGACAGTGATGTCATGTAATCCATGTGTTTTGTTCAAATCTCTTCACTCCACTTCCCGTTTGTTAAAGGTTTTACTTACTATTCATTCCTTCCAAGACCACTTCCCTCAAAAGTTTGATGTTAATTAAAAATCTGGTGTCATTTTAACTAGTGGTCATTGGTCCATTTACAGTGACCTACCACTAACAATTTATAGACTGCAAACAGTAAATTATTGGCCAGTAAGGAGTTTCATTTCAGGAACAAAACAAAAAATGTTTTAGTAGTTTTTTGCAATCAGTATTGCAGAAATCTCTAAGTACAGACTGCATGAAACTCTAGACTGGTCCCTAGAAGCACGTATATGATTTTGGTGAAGCAGTAGTGTGTAACTACGAACTGCTTATAAATACAAATACTTTCATGACCATTTTAGGTAGCTCAGCTCCAAGCATAACTTTATGTGCAACAGTCCCTTGGTTTGCAGTCTAGACAACACGGTCAGCCTTGAAAACTTATTGCTGAACACTGTCACAAAAATGTGCCAAAGTAAAATTTGCATAAAGGTTATACTGTAATGGCCTGGCAACCATCCCATCCTGTTCTGAACTTGTTTTAAATACTTTTCACATTGTTTTAAATACATCATACTTCAGTCCAAACATAAAGGAAGTCTGTGGGAAAGCATTCTTTAGCTTCCCAGATGGAGATAATATTTATGATACATATTTTTGTGAGAGTAATAGAGAAAATTCGTGGTCATGTAACCACAATAATAGGAGTGCTTTATGACCACCACTTTCTACTAATTACCATAGAAAATATACATCATTTAAAAAATGTAAATTCAACTGTTGCAGTCCACTTTTGTTTTTGAACCACATTTTCATTATTAAACAGTAAATTTAGAAAGCAGGTTTTCACTGCAGAAAAGAGAAACAAATATTCATGACAGCCAAGAAGGTTTCATTTTTTTTCAAAGAAATCATACTATTTGTTTTGCTTCACTTGCATCTCTTGCCAGATTCTTCCCAATGCCTTCAAAACCATGACCATTTAATAGCAATGTGCAAATGCAGCAAATTCCTTGTGGTGAAGCAACTGTGGATTTCAGTAATAATTGCCCACTGTACTAACACTACATACTGTAGCTCTGAGTTATGGGTACGACTTAACCTTTCAAAAAGCTATTGTGGCTTAAGACCTCTCATCAATTTTTGATGTAGTTCATATTCACATTATGAGTTTGGATAAAGAGATCCATGCACTTCTCTAAAACCTTTAGAAAATTTGCAAATCATTAAAAAAACCTGTACAAAGTTTGAAAATTGTAAGAGATTCCGAAATGGAACAAAAACAAATCCAGATTTCATACCTGACAGAATATATTTCCACTGTTTGAAAGATCATTAAAAGATCTCTGTTTAAAAAGAGATTATCATATTTCCAACGTTTTAATTTTCCATTGTCCTTTACAAGACTAAGAAAATAATTTTCTAGATGCAAAGATTATATTATTTATCTCTGTATGTGAAAATGGAGCTACACTGGCATAAGTGCAGGTCTGAATTGTACAGGAAATATAGTTAGAGAACTATATGACTTGAAAGTAATTTTACTATGATAATACCTCTATAGAAACTAGCTTCTGTAGTCACTGAAGTTACAAATTATTACAACACCCAAGTTCAGCAAGCCATTTAAGCATACTCTAAGAACACAGTAGTTCCACTGACATCCATTAATGATTTATTAATGTCTAGATTTAACCAGATGGGAATTGGTCTTCAATGACCATAATGAAGCACAGAAGCCTTTGTCTTCTACAACCATCCAAACAACATTCATTACTGTCCACACTTTCAGAATTTCTAATGATCATCATGATTTTAGAGTGCAGATTTCTTCCCTGGTTGTTGGATTCCTCCACTAGAATATTTGAAAGATGACTATCTTTCAAAGTACTTAGTAGGAAAACAAACTGTGAGAAGCAACTGCATTTATTTATAATATTTTGCAACAGAATAATTAAAGATAATTGACTTGGAAAATCACCAGCTTTTAAAGCCGTCATCTTTCTCTGACTGAGACATGTTTGCAGACTACAACTCAGAAAAAGGTAAATTTAATTCCCTGTTGCAAAATCAGAATACAGAAAAATGCAGATATCCATTTTTAATTATGAATTCCTGCACATTGTTTTTATTCATGCTTTTATTTTCTATGCTTTTCTTTCTATGTTGACCTGTCCAAGTTATTGTTGCTGTGCAACCCTAACAAGCCCATATCCTACTACCTATGTAGAAATAGTTCAGAATGGATCCCTATGAAACCAGCTTCTATAAAATAGAAATAATAAAACCACAATAAGAGTCTTTAAAGCTACATTTAAAAAAATTATGCAAAAAAGAATGAATCATTAAATTATCACGATTCAAAAAAGACAAAATTGAGGTAAAGAGAGATTAAGACTTCAAAAAGACATATTGGTGCCAGGGCTGGAAATTCTGATATATTAACAGCAATAAAGTAAGAAAAATATCTACACTGCTTGATATCATTATTCACAACAAGTTCATATTCCTTTTAAGTGCTCAGTTGAAAAGGATCATGCAATGTGAATGGAAGAGATGGCATAGAAGGAGTTGCAAAGAAACAATTTCAGTAAAACAGGTACCTCTTACGGATTTTTTGTGAGGCTTTCCTACTCTCTGTCCCAGGTACCTTAGTAAAAGCTAGCAAACAAAGCTTCCTCTGAAGTTAATTCACATGGTGATACAAATGGAAGCTCCTGGAAGAGTCTAACATTCTAATTTGCCCTAAAAATTAAGTCTTAGCATTGTGAAACAAAATTTAATTCCGATCGTAATGCAAGAGAGTCTACCTTCACATCTCATGGACATGAATAATACTCAAAAAAAGCAAATATGGATGGAAAGGTCTGAATTCAAGTAAGTAATTTTTTTGCTTTCTCACATTAGTATAATTATAATTGTTGAAATAAAGAAATAAAATTTATTGCAACAGTACAGGAAATGTAAAACCACATTTTGAAAACTCACAGCTTTCCTGTGGGGAAAAGGCACTGTTCCAAAGACACATGTCATCCCAGGTAACCTTCTATCCATGTTTCTTTTGACATTTACTGCCAGTCTTCTGATAATCTTATTCTTAAATTAATTTTCATTTTATTAACACTGGGTGACATTAGCTGTGTCTTTAAGCATCCTTTGCAAGGCACAGAGTATTTGATCTAGAAATCTGTACTAAAGTAGTAACAATAATAATGAGCATTAGGAATAGCCCTGACTGTTATATTCTTTAGTTGTGCAGAAATGACTTTGAGATAAAATCAACTGTTTGAAACTGGAAAGCTTCTAAACAGACCACCATGAGGAATTACATTGTCCTGCAGGAGAGAGATGAACAGTCGCAGTCATTTCTGTAGCTGTTTTCTTCCCATTTATATTGAATGATGTCTAGGAATAAAATCTAAGAGGGAGGTATGGTGGAAGAACAATGAAATTTACAGAACAAGCCAGAATTTGTTTCATAAGTGGAGTTGATATTTCACCTTTTTTTTAAACTTCATGGATTTTTATTCAAAATATTTAGAGCCACACTTTACAATGATGACTTTCTACTTCTTTACTGATTAATCATTTAAAAGAGCTGTCTGAGCCTTGTTTTAAAAATTGCATTTACAAAATGCTGATTATCATTGGCTGCGACAGCAGAGCTGTGATTGTATTTGGGGAGCGAGTGGGGAGAACTTACTGCAAAAATATATGTCTCAAACCACATTTTTATGCTGGTGCTGAATAAAGAAGTTCCTTTTTGTGTTGAAAAAGAACTGAAATTAATTTGTTAGGGTTCTGCTACATTTGTGCGTCTTCTCAATATGCCCCAGCAGGGATTTTCCTGTTGATAAGATGAGCAGCTTGGAGAAAACATAAAATGGACCACATGCAAAAATTTGACAGATTCAGTATGAGATAATGGCCATTTTCTTCCATTTAAAAATCAGTGCATAATAATTAAATAGTCTCCTTTTGTTGGTATTCTCTCAATAGTTGTTGCTCTTCTGGTTTTGTATAATAGTGTTCGCTAAAAGCTCTAATGCTTTATACATATGAACATACAGGTGAGCTGTCTTGATACATCAAGCATTGCATTTACATTTAGTTCCAAGGATTATTCCATGTACAATTCTCAAGTGAAGTGACTATTTTAAAATCTATTTATTTAACCCAGGAAAGCATATAGAAGGGTCTAGTAGGTGCATCCACATATAGTTAATCCATTTATGTTTCTGCTACTCTGAACCATAAATAACTTCATGTTGTGGATGTGCTGAATTGATTATAAGTCAACACAAAAACAGGAAAGCTTGATCATTGTGTATTTTTCAATTAGACCTAATATCATTAACTTCTCACAATTAAATTCAGGTCCTTCCTATTTCCGAGTCTTAGGAAGTCTTTCTGAGAAAGCGAAGGAAAAGAGGATGCTGTGCATCAACCATTTGAACCCGGGTGACTTGAGGGAGCAAAGAATGCTGCAGCAGCTGGATGTGTTTGCAAAAAGCATCTTTAGTGTCAGCACATCCATCATGACTAAAGCAATTTACTGCAATGGAGTTAGTGCTGGTCAAAGATGCTAAACTTTAAGCCCTTAAGCCCTCTAACCTGCATCTGTCTGCAGAGCAAGTATATCAGATCTGCACTGCTTCTCACCTCAGCTCCTGTTTGAAGACAGCTGATCTAAAGATAAGAGGGAAGGTCATGCTCTATTGCCACAATTAAAAACAGTTTAAAATATGCTAACAAGGAACAGATTTGCAAAAGAATTTAGCACCCGCATGTGCAGAATGGTGTCTACTCAAAGGTCTTAATCTTTAACTGTCATGAAAGTGCCTTAAGATCAGCACCTTTCTATGATCACCCAAGGTTCTACCTCAAGATTTGAGTGCCCAAATACCTTTAGCAATTCATCTCTACGTGCCTTTTCCCATATGCTGACCTTCATGGGCACATGATTACGTGCAACTAGAATTGACACTGAGCATTAATCAGACAGTGGTGTATTTTAGGCCTTAACTGCACTGTTTGAACTGCTGACCTTGAGAGAAAAGGTTTTATATACCATTCCCAATCCCTTAAGTCTTCCTGTCACTGCAAAGCAAATACTTGGCTTTTATGGATGGATTCAGTTTCAAGTCTGCAGTTTTTCTAATGTTTTCTTAAAATTACAGAAGTGGCTTTCAGGGGAAGTTTGTAAACATAGGCACATTTTTCATTGCACACTATTACCAACACAGACAGGCTTTTGTAAAGTAGTGCATGGTTAGATATAAGTGATAAAATCCCTCATGCAGGACTGCTGTTTGTAGAAGTGTCCTGTGAACTTAGATATAAATAATACCACAAACAATAGCAAATCATATCTTTTCCCTTTTGCCATTCATGTTACAGTAGTTGTCAAAGATTTCTTTAACCAAAGCAGAATGAGGCCTCCCTCAGGTTTACAGACTACAACCCCTTTTACATTACACACAACTTTGCCGTTGCTGCAGCCATGTAATCCTCAAACTTCCTTGGAGAAACTTCTTGTTTTGCTCCTTTTTATTCTCATCTCCTTTCTTAGTTTTTCTCACCATTAGTCTCAGTGGAATTTTTATAGTCTGTCTTTTAAAATATTCAATGGCACAAACACAAATCGTACATACATTCTCAAATATTATTCCCATGAGTGTACATTTAAAAGATGAGTATGTGACCTCAAAACAAGATCCAAGGAGATACATAGAAACTAGCATCAAGTCAAAGCTATTAAAAAATACAGCGTGCTGCATCTTGCTAGTAATATGAAATGTACACATCAATATCAATATAACTATACTTAAAAAAAAAATTGATGCCAAAAAAAAGCTGTTGAGAAATGGTTATAATAGTCAATTAGTTCTCAACTATGATGTCCATTTGGTTAATTTTCCTTTTTCTAAAGTTGAACCATTTTCATTTGCATTTCTGGTACAGGTAGTCATGTTTTTGTTTCTTAGTTGAAACTCTGAGATATTCTTACTGCAAGATAGCTGAACGGTTACTGCATTAACTGTGATTGCACAAACTACCAAAGGAAGACTGGCTTTGAAGGTCACTGAAACCTTTGGCAAAAGTTGCTTACAGCTTCTAACCCTGTAACCTAGTGTTACGATTACCCAAGGGTCTATCCAAGGAAGCAATGGCCAGTAGCTTAGGATGCTGTGTGGGCATAGAGTACTTTAGATATGTGAATTTGTGCTTTAGTGAAACAGCTACTGAGGAACTGTAGCTGACAGATGAAACCCATACAATTAAAAGAAACCAGATGTATAAAAAAAAACCCAGACAAAAGAAGCTGGATGATGTCAAATAAAAAAAACCAGAGAGAAGTAAGCAATTACAAATTTGTTATTAACTAGAATAAGCAGCATAGCTGGAAAACCCAGACTTTAAGATGAATTCCATAGCGCTACAATCAGCACATCTCCTTCCATTAAAGCCAATGGGAGTTTTATTACCAAGGAATCTCTCAATTAAAATTTTGTAATGATACCCTTTCTTACTCGGTGAAGACAGCGAAACTCTCTGGTTGCTTTAAAATTACAAAATACTGTTTCAGACTCAGCAATACTTGTTTTTGCAAGAACATATGCACATGGGGCTGAGCTAAAAACCAAAGAACTACTGCAAAATATTTCCACTCCTTGTTTTTTTCTTTAAATCTTGTTGCACTTTTTCCTTGTACTCTCTTTTTCAATAAGGCTTCCAAATCCCTGGACAAAATCTGTTTTCCTAAGAGGAAGTAGATAATGATAGCAGTAGAAAACCAAAAATAAAACCAAACCCATAGAATGCATGTATTCATTTATCCTTGAACAGCATATATTAAATATAAAAAGTAATATATATGAAGTGAATATAAGGTGCTATCCAAATTCACAGCTCAGTCATTTTTAGACCCTAAAAAAAGCTCCTAAAATTTAGTTGTTGTATAGACATATTTGTCTTGAAAATGTTTGAACTCCAGGGAATTAGGCACAATATTGCCACCATCAGAAATTGGGGGAAAATATTTGAAAAAAATCTCTGCAGTTTACAAGCATCCTACCTTTCTTTTGCGCAGTTTCACTTGATTGTCTGAATATTCCTGCGTGGTCAAATTATTCCTTACATGTAAACACTGAATATCTTCTGCTGAACTGACATTTGAAAGGCATTTGTTTTCAGGGGCCACCTGAGGTTCTGTGAAACCACTTTCACCCAGACCATTTTCAACTGCCAGGACGCAAGAGCAAGGAGAAGATTGTATAAGGCAGTTGCTGGGTTCCACTGCTGTACAGAGCTGTCCATCACTACTGGTGTATGATTCAGAAGAAATCCCACTCTCTACCACATTGCACTCAGACTTTCCAACCCCGTCTTTGAAAGCATCAGATTTCCGGCGCTGTTGTGCAATTACAGCAGTATGAAGCAGCTGCTTCCCAGACATAAAAACTTCTTTCACATTTGGAGAATTGATACAATTTCCTTTCTCTACATCTACTACTTCATTTAAGACTTCATAATTACAAAGCTCCAGGCTTTGGCCAACACTGCCACAAACATCATCTTTTTCCATCTCCTCTTTAGGAACTGTGTCACAGCCAGGTTCCTCACTTATATCTCCACTTATTCCAGATGATTCAGCTGCTTTGTTACCCTCTGTTATTGGTACCATCTTTGTTAAGGAGCCTGCTCCATTTAAGCTGTGCCCTTCATCTTCGGATTCACTTCCTACAGCAGTGATGTGGTAATTAACACTATCCAGATTGAGTGCAGAATAGTCATCATCATCGTCAGACACATGGACTAGAGTTTCTGTGCTGGCCTCCAGAAAATGTTCCTCGTCCTCATGGTTATCATTTTCATCCACCTCCTTTGAAACATTTCCCAGCTGCTTTTCAGGGAAGCCAGTCACCTCTCCACTATAGCAGCACTCTGGAAATGAAGCACATTTTTCTTTCCGGTCCACGCTCAAAACCTCATCTTTTTCCATACTTGTCTGCAAGTTATCAGCTACAAGTCCGTGACGACATGCTGTATTATACTCCACAGACTCTGAAGCCAATCCCATCCACTGGGTCACATGCTCTTCCCAGCTTTTCTTTCTGATTGCTAGAGACATGTCATAACAGTTCAGCAGCAGACTGCAATGTACCTTCCACAGAGAACCAGAGGAGATGTCATGGCTGCTGTGCACTGCTCCAGAGGGAGAGAGGGTTTCATCATTTTAACATCTGCAAGAAATAAAAAAAGACTGTGTTATTGAATCAACTCCAAATAAAAAAAAGAAAGGGAAGAAATAGTTTAAACAAAAGCGTAAAACAAGATAAGACTGTGGGACCAGAAGGACAGGAATTTAAAAGAGTGTTTTGTTTAAAGTTTTAATACTTTTCATACAAAACTTGACGGCACTCATAATTCAGTATAACATTTTTTTCTGATTACTTTCCAATACCAAGTAAACAAAAATGGTGCAAACAGGCACATGGACAAGCAAGTAGCTCCAGAGCCAAAATTTTACAACAAGATTCTCTTGTGTCTCTCACAAGATAACAACTTCAATGTGTATAATTAACATTATATCCTATAGCTGCTTTGCCCACAGAGTTACTTCATTTCTTCCTCATACACAGATACCTATGGAGTGCAGAATTCTGGCTGTTTTCCAAAGAGACAGAGCACATCTTGAGGATTTTTCCAAATTTAACAAATGTATAACAAAGATTCTGATTATCTTTGGCCCATTCAGTGGCTCTTATTTTTATTGTTACTATTAATTCTCTTCAGGCCAAGTTGTAATTACAAGTGTTACATGAAACTGCAGAGTAAATCAGTAGTTGTGTAGGAATAAAAAAAAAAAAAAAAATCATAGAATCATAGGTGAACTTGGGTTTGAAGGGGCCTTTAAAGGTCATGTAGTCCTATCCCCTAAAATACAACAGTAGGAAAACTAATTTAAGCTTTTTGTGTATTTCCTCATTCAAATACATTACAAAACCTGAACCCAGCCATATACCTCTCTTGTTGAATATATTCATGGTCTTCTAGTGTAAGGCATGGAGAAAACTCTTATTTAGGACAGGGCTCTCCAGAAGGGTAGATTGTGAGCCAGCATGGGTGGCTGTAGCTTTGCTGCTCACCTGGAATGCCTGGCTCTGCCAGAGGTCACTGTCCCTGCTTGTGTTTCCATGTGGGGAATTTTCACTGACAACTGCGTTAGGCATTCTGGATGATGGTGTTTGAGATACATTAATCTTGTGTCATTGCATGTGTATATTAGTACAAAGAAAATATCTCATGTTAATTTATGAATTATAAAACAAAATTAACAAGTTTATTGTCAAAGAAGAAAACAAAACTTCTGCTCATAAAATGTTGGAAGTTCAAGGAGCAGACACTTCTACTTTTCACTCCCTACATAAGAACTGTCAGCACTTAGCATGGATCTGGTTATTGATTTCAGCAATAAAGAAGATTAAGTAGTGAGTTTGTTCTGGGTCATTTCAGTCCACTAAGGCAAATTCTGATTGCCCACCAGGCCACAAAGCTGCCTTGACAAATCACATGCCTGTAGGTATAAAAGTATTCATCTTGAAAGAAATGCAGAATTATGCCTGGGCAACTGAACCTCCATAAATTATGTCTTGACAAACTGACTTTCGGGATAGGCTTGTACACAGTCCTAGATCTTTAACCTTCTTTTAGGAATGGCAAGCTTCATTTCACATTCACATTTTCCAGCTCTGCTTAAAAAGAACATATATTCATAGAGTATATGAAATTCCATGCACAAGTCATTAGTGTGTGGGAGGCTGAGCAAAATGGAAAATAACACACAGAGCCAGGCCAAAAAAATTATCTGCTTTCAGAGGCAAATTTAGTAGTAAAAAGTTAATACAATTTTTAAATATCCCCTTCTTTCCTGGTCCAATATGAGACAAACCCTAAATACTAAAATTTAAAGTCAAATTACTGTATAAATTTGCAGCACATTCTTATTTTGATTTCATTTTTATTTCTAAGTGGGTGTGGTCCAAAATTACCAGAGTGAAAAATCAATGATGATAATACTTTTAACTTCTGCTGCACCTTTTCCTGATGGACACTAAAGCTCTTCAAATCAATCAAATTAATTTTACATCCACTATCGTGTTTTGTTTTGATCTTTGAAAAGAGGTATGTTTACTAGAAGATGCTCAATAATTTTTACTCTCCTCCCTGAGCAATGTTTGGAGTTGCACCTGGCTGCAACTCATTTGCAGCTTCCCTGTCTCTCCCTACTAGAACACTACCCTCATCTACTTCAGAGAAAATTAAACATGGTTGCTACACCCATATAGGAAATTTCTGACAACAATCAAAAAAGATACTAGAAACGTTATGGTTAAAAGCTAAAAAATGCAACTTACTAATGATCCATGCATCCACCTACCTAATATTTAGGCTGTTCTTAATGTTTAGGGTTAATGGGTGTGTGTTAATCTTGCCACTGCTAAATGGAGTTACAGAAAGGGGAGAACAGATCTGTCACTGTTTTCATTTTTTGGATGTGGTGAATTATATTTCATGGGGGATGAAAACCAAATAAATTTTACTTTAGGAACCTGTTTTTCTTGCATTATCACTAGTTTTGGCTGCCTCATAGACTGAAGAAAAAATTTTGAACAGATGAGCATATAATACTTTGCTTGAAATGCAAGACAAATAAATATATGACATGGGTACTTTTATTGTTCTCTAACAAATGAGTGTATGTTAACAGTGAATATGAAAATCTACTGTACATATGCCACCTCCCCAGGCAGCTTCATCAGCAGTTCCTGAAATTGCATGAAGGTGCTCAGAGTTTGGTGACAGCATGCGTTTCTTCTGCTCTCTTTCCACTCCTCAAAGACTGTGTCGAAAACTCAGCTTAGAAATCATTTCCTGGCTCTAATTGCTTGATGCTTGAGGGCTGACAAGAAATTTTCTTTCATTTCTACCTCTTTATTGAGGACAACCTACTTCCTTTCACTCACATGCAAGCATGTAAGCTGTGCCTTGGAGGGTTCATGCTTCAGACCTCTGAGAGATTCTCTGCCTGAGAACAAAGTGCACCACTTTGCAGAAGAAAGCATTCCTGCCTTGATCACTGCTTTTCTGCTATTGCTGCTCACTTTTTGCTTGATGTGCAGCATCATTTAACCTCCGAGAAATGCACCTCTCAAGTCCATTTGTACTTTTGCCCAAGGGAAGAAGCATTCCCCTTTCTCACTTTCTATTCTTGCCATGACACAACTAGAAACCTTTATATCCGATTTCTGCAGAATTATAAGACAGTCAGATAAACCATTATCATTCTGTTAAAATGTTTTGCAGAGTGAAAAGACCTTTTGATCTTCTGATCAAAACATCTATCAAAATGATACTGGCCACTCAGCTGTTGCCATAACTCAGACTTACATTTTGCTTTACTTTTCAATAGCACTGAGTTTGGTACTGATTAGTACTATTAACTTTCTGAAGAATAAAAGTTTGAAACAAAGATACAAAGGATAAAACTTCTTCTGGGCAAAATTTCTTGATCCTGGGTTTGAATTAAGGAATATTGACAATGTTGACCCAATAGGCAATTCTTGACCCATAGAAAATGAAACTGAGCAGTGGGTTCTCATAATGAAGCAGAAACCCATTCAAGAACCCTCTATGATGCTTCACACTCTTTATAAAACTAGATGTCATTTTAGATGGATTTTGTAATAATTTACTGCCTATCTTCTTTCACTTTAAAATATAATGTTAATGAAAAGTAGGGAAAGCCTCTGTGTTAGTTTATTTTTGGAAACTTTGTGTCTAGTCTCACAGAAATGAGTTACTTTACAACTGATAAAGCATAAAAAGATGATTAACTAATAGGCTCTTTTATAATTAGACTA
Source organism: Vireo altiloquus (assembly GCA_013396875.1). Classification (NCBI taxonomy): domain Eukaryota; kingdom Metazoa; phylum Chordata; class Aves; order Passeriformes; family Vireonidae; genus Vireo; species Vireo altiloquus. The sequence continues at coordinate 963,261 of VZRF01001720.1, read as the reverse complement.
ACATTTTCCTTCAATTAGGATTCCTGTGATTTTTTTCTGAAAAACTCATAATAAACTGTTTGCAGCAGGCTTTCAAAATTCAGACAGAGTATTGTCTTTTATCTCATGAAATTCCATTTTTTTCTTTATCTCATGAAATTCCATTCAGATTTGGCTGCGCTACACATTTTTCAAGATACATTTTACCTTCTCTTGCCTCCCTCCTCAAGGAAAAATGCCAGCCTACAAGAACCATCCTTATACAGACCCAATACCCTGACTTACACCTGCAAAAGCTGTGAAAGCTGCAGCTGGAAGAACTAAGCCTTGGAGCTAGAGTGAGAATGGAAAGGGAAGGAAGGATTCTTACTCCAGTATCTGGAAATGTGGCTACCCGGACCTGTCAGAGCAGCTTCCCTTCTGGGGCTAGTCCCAGGTACAAGAGTGCAGAGGCAGAAGCATACAGCCAGGGCTCTGGGATCCCTGTTTTTCCCAGAGCAGAAGAAAGAGATAAGGAGAGAAACGTGGGGCCATGCAGCAATAGCAGCCATCACTCAAGCTGAGGCAGCGAACCCCAAGCCATGAGGAGGGAAGGGCTATGGCAAAAGCAGGCCTAAGTGAGACACCACCCTGCAGGACACTTGGTGGCATCCCTGTATGGCCAAAGCAAGCACTGCCACTGACCCAGGTGTGACATCCACCAATTCCTCCAAACTGACAATTCATTTCACCATACACAACCTCCATGTTGCAAGCGGAGAACACAGGACAGTTTGTAAAGTCTGTGGCAGGAAAGTTTCTGAGAGTGCAACCCAGGCAGTAAAGTCTCACCATCATGCCAGTGGAATTAAGTTTTTGCTAATGTTTTACATGGTATGCAAATTTTTCCTTAAAAAAAAAAAAAAAGGCAAAGCATTAGCTTATGAACGTAAACAGAGATGAAAGACTGTTTTATTACATTTTTTACATAGCAAGAATATGCAAGCCATGGAGATCAAGCAGAAATATTTATTTTGTTATCATTATTTTATCTCCATTGGTCTATGACCCCGGTCAGCAAACTTTGTTTAAGGAAGTCTAAGTGAACAGGATCTGTTTCCTATAAACTCATCTCACATCTTCCTGGTCTGGCTTGCATACAGTTCTTTCAGTAACTCCATACCAATCTCTGAGACAGAATGCTGTTTACAAATAATTTGAGATAAAACATAAGCCTCTAAGTCTTCACTCAGCTATTTATTTTAAAAGATGTCCTGCTTTTAAAATGCAATTCTTCGTTTTCTTATTTCCTGGACATAGACCACCTTTTGGATTTCACTGAAGTCGAGGCTCACCTTGTCTGCAGTTTCTATATAAGCAGCATTTGTAGTGCAGGGTTTTAGACCATGCTAAACTTTGCTGTCCTAGAGTAGAAATATAAGGATCACTTGTATGGTATTAATCTAGTGAATACCAGATGCATTTTTTCCTGATTTCTTCAATACGTAAAATCATATGCTAAAACTTGTTTGAACTACTGATTATTTAAAAAATATTTACAAATTTATTCTAAAAATCAGAAAAAGCATAGTACTCTTAAGAAAAGTAAGTCTTCAGAATTAAATAATAAAACAATTGAAATATTTTATATAACTTTTAATGGTCAGGTTTGCATGTGTATGCATGTGATGCCCTTATAAAAATGCAAACACAGACTAGTAGTAGAGGTGCCGCTGATTTTTGTACAGATAAGCACAAACACATCCCAATAGTGTCCTTTCATGGAATAGTTGTCCTTTTCTTTGATGAGATCTTAATGTTGGTTTCCATGAATCAGTGGACAGAAACAGAGGCAAATAGTACTAAGTGCAGCATCTAAACATTCCTTCCAGGATTTTAAAATTGCTGCCCAGCTATAGATCAAACACCACAGAACTGCTAACACTCCCCTGATAAATTTGAGGAACCGACTCACATAGAAGCATCTATCAGAAGAGATTCCAGGACAAGAAAATAAAGTGATCACAAACCAAACGCTGGAATTGTGTAACAGTACTCAAATGAAATATTACTGAATTTGTAACTCAGAAGGTACCCAAGTTACCCTCTTTGCACACATGAATGAAAGGGGAGACTCATGTAGAGAGAGCAAATCTGGGCAACAGCAAGAGGGATTTTCTTCCAAGCCAATGGCAAGTGCCTTTGGGGTCAGAGATAACCTTTACTTGAGGGAATGCCACAGAGCCAGAAGGGATCCTGAGCAGGGACTGGAAGTACAGCTTTTCTAGGATAAGAGACTTTTTCCAATCTTCTTCTCTCTGATCATAAAAGCAATACAAAGCAGATGGATTTCTGGCCCACAAATCCCCATCTCCCTACTAGGCCTCATGAGAGGTATCTCTGCAGAGTGGAAAGGTGGGAGAAACTGGGGGAATTGCTCTGCACACGTAGCCTCGGGATGCTGTGAGCAATGACTGGATGCAACAAAAGCTGGTTTAAAACCATATCAAAAAAAGACCACTTGGTCGTGAACTACATACTTGCAAATTTTATTTCCATATGCAGTTAATTGGCTAAAAAATCTAATAAATAATGAAAATAAAAATTAAAAAGCCAGAAAATAAACATTTATTTATTTTTATATAAAAAGGGAGATAATTAAGAGTTTTGAGAAGGCAAGTATTAAAACCTGTGATTTTTAGATTATTCAGAACAAGAAAAGTAGTGAAATGATGACATTTTCTAATTTCACCATATAACAATGGAGAACTAGATGAAACTGCATATGAAACTCTGTTTCATAAGACGGTGTGCAGTAATTAAAAAAATACTTCTAATTATAAATGCCTATTAAAAGATTCTTATATCTTCTATCAATCAGGAGAACAAACTCAAAACTAAGTCACTCTGGCTGTCAATCTGCAACTGAATTTCAAGCTCAGTGAAAATTAGAAAATATGTAGCAAAATATGCAAAAGAGAGGCTGAGGATACAGTAGTATAATAAAAAATATTTTCTAAATTCTCATAATGCAATGAACTGAAAACTATATGCAATTATGGTAATTTCATCTCAGAAAGAGAAATAGAGTAGAAAAAATTATAGAAAAAAGCAATAGAAAGGATTAAAAATATGGTATAGCTTCTGTCTGAAGAGCCATGAAATACATGAATGTTTCCTGTCTGGGAAAGAGGGGATTTAGAGCCATATAAAAATCAACAGTATCGTGAAGAAGGTGAACATTTATTCATTGTGCCTCATACTACAGGAATTTGCAGAAGTCCATAAGTAGAAATAGAAAGCAGAAATATTAAAACAGAACCAATAATTTTTTTTTTTGCTTGTGCATGTATGTAAATAGAAGCTATAAGTAAATATAAATCATATTGCAAAAAGTTTGTTATCTCTGATATAAGAAATACCACACAAGAAGTTAACCAAGCCATGTATCTGAAATCATTCTTCTGACTTGATAAGGATTTCCTCTTTCCTTCAGGCATCACTTTCATTATCCCTTTAGCAAACTGTTTTCTTCTCTTCTTTACAGATTCTGACATATGTCATATGCTCATTATAGTTTGCCGTCAGTAAATACCTAATACACTTAATGTTGTTAACATCCTTCCTTTGGAAGATATTAAACATAGTACAAAACCTGTGACACTGTCCAGCAATGTTATAAAATCTCAATACATTAGGCACCACAAAATGTAAAGTCAAGTTGGCAAGTTTTTCATTCAGAGATTTCAAAAACCTTGCTAGTTTTGTGAAAATATTATTGGCTCCTAAGCTATGAGCCCAGAATTTGTCAATATGCCTTAATGTATAGCTAGAAAACATAAACCATCATGGAGTTCTTTTATTTTGTGTTCCTCAAAAAGCAGCTGCATTACCAGTGCTCATCATCATACAATGAAGACCTTTCACTTGTAGCCAACATATGATTACAATGGGTTTTAGCTTGGTTGTATTTGTACTTGGTTCATTTCCAGTGCTGAGCCTCAGATTAGCCTAGGCTCTTCCTCAAGGATGAGAAAGGGGAAATAACTGGATCCAAACTGATCCACAGTTAATCCAGGCTTACTAAAGATCTATATCATTTACAACAAATTTAATTAACAAATCAAAACAAATTAAACACTCTATTTAAAATACCCAACTTTATGTTTCTGCCTGATTTTGAATAGTCAATACAATAATCAAGTATTATTTTCTCAAGTATTTATAGCACAATGATACCACTTTAATTTTGTTAGTGACATTTTAATACCTTTATAATACCCATTAAAGTCTTTCTAGTAGTTATGAACATCTGTCCCCTTCACCACAGTATCATTCCAAAGTGACAGCAGCCATCAAATTTATAACTGTCCACAAGAAAGTAAAAAGGTGTTAAGCCAAAAAATAATTTCTAGCATAGACTTTTTAAGAAGAAAATTAGAGCTTTCTAGCAATTCTGATCTGTGAGTCTGCTGGTCTTCAGAATTTAGTAGCACGAAAGTTATTATAGATACTCTCTTAATTCCATAATATGAACATCTTGTTTCTTTGTAATAAAAATAATCTAAGGTAAAAAGGTTTAAAGTCTTCTTTTTCCATAGGAGGTCTATATGGAAAATTCATCACTCTTCCAATCCTTCCCCCAAATCATTTTGCCTCTCCATTCCAGAGAATAGAAAAGTTAACATAATTGATTGATTTCTTACACTTCATTTTACTCCCTGGTTTTACTGGAAGCATCTTGAAAAGGCATGAAATGAGAAAATGTCGTCCCACGGGACATGGCAACCCAGAAAATGGTGGCTATTATTTTTGGTCCCGAATTAGGGAAATGCTTTTCCACAAATATTTCCCCTCTTCTCCCAAAATAGACAACATTTTGTTTTCTAGCCAACTCTAGTGAAAAATGAATTTTTTACGTACAGGAAGTCTTTTTGAAAATAATATAAATTAACCAGATTGTATTCCTGCTGCCTTTCAGATTTAAGGTTCAAATACGGTGTTTCTATTTTAAAAAATGTTGCTGGTGCTCATTATAGCCATGAGCTATGAAATATCTGTAGTATGAGGCACTATGGACAATGACTTTTGGCAAATAGCCTCGTTACTGAATAGCAGGGGGCTTGCTTTCAGTCCTGGTGTAGATACGACAAAAAATTTTCTTTGACATTATTGAGCCTATACTTCGTACATAAAGAGCTGAAAACTATTTTCTCCCATGGAGAAAGACAAATATTTTATCATTGAGATTCTTCAGAGAATGACTACTGAGATGACTGTGCTTTTTGGTGGGAATGAGCCATTATCAGAGTCATTTGGAATCCCGTTTTGTTGCATCTGTAAAAATGTACCAAGAGCAAACTGAGAAAGTATTTCTGAAATGTAGCTGAAGATGTGAAAAGCAAAAATTATTAAAAATGGAAGCTGTACCACTATTTCTTTGAAACTAGAGAGAGAAATTACATGTAATGTACACGGAGTGCTTTGTAAATGCACTGGAGGACCTAATTAAATCCCCTTTCTCAAAGGAAGGGAATGTAAAAATTTAATTTATCCTCCAGGTCGGAGAAATTGGGAGGAAAAGAGTCTGCACCCTGAAACTGACTATTTTTCATTGTAATATTCTTATTTTGGAATTCAGGAAACCTGTCTGTCAAAGGGTTTTTATAGAGCGTGTGTATATCACCTCTATATCCCCTTTCTCTCTGCCCCTCATAGGCATAATGTGGATATGACTGCTATAGTAAATAGACATTCTCCACAGTATTTTCCAGAGTGCCTCATTTCCAAACTCATCAGCCAGTCTCCTGATTTTATAGTGATATGCTCCTACCCAGCATCTGTAGCCTGCCTGGAAAGATATACTCATCCCTGGAAATTACTGTTTTTGAGTACATAACTACAGGAAAAATAAAACAGATGATTTGTGAGCTCACATGGAGATTTTCCCTCAATTTTTAAACTAAATCAGATCTATTTCCTTTACCAGCTACCAAATCACTCACTACATGCAAAAGCTTTTTAAAAATCTTTATATCCAATATGGTATATGCAATTAAGCTGACAGTGACTCAGTGTTTGGAAGTTGTGAGTGACATCTACACATAGGTATTTGATGGTACTAGAGTATAAAATTGTTTCTGTATATGGACTCCTCCAAGCCCAGGCTTGACTGGGGAGTATACAACTCTTAGAGACCATCATTTCAGAAAAACTTCTCATTTTAGTTGTTATTATTGAAAGCTATCAACTCTCTCTGATAAAGCAGTGGTAACTGAAAATAAAGAATTCAAGCAAAAAAAAGATCTCCATTTAGCTGCAGACAAAAAAATGTGTAATGAATTTAACAGTACAACTTCCAGTGTTCTGACCCTCTCAGGACTGCACGGAAGTGGATGGTTAAGTGCTCCAGACTGAGAAAGTGAATCCAAATTAAGTTTTCCTTGCCTATTACATGTCTATGTCATGTATGAGAAAATTCATAAATAGGTCAACATTTTATGACATACAAACATGCTAATAATATAATATTAAGGTTATGAATGCTCCTTAATAAGGTTATACAACTTTACTAGTGTAACCCAAATTGCTTTGGCCTGGAAAATTTGCTTCTGGTTCTTCTTGCCCCTTCCATTTTCTCTTAGCTCCCTTAGCAGAACAACACTTTGCAACAATCCTCCATTCTACTCCAGATTTTCCTTACTTCTTAGTCTAATGATGTTTATTTCGAACTCACCACCTACTCCCTCCTATCCCAAAATTTTGTATCGTAAGGTGATCCTTCCACAAGTACCATGGTGTTCAACTTGGAATATTTATTTGTTTTGGCATTAAAGATTATTTGTAGTAGTTTACTGCTGCGGTGGAACTCTCACCAGTAAGACCTATTTACCCTGGAAACCCTAGAACTGATAAAGAGTGAGCAAGAGGGTGGGAGAACAAATAGAAATTTAGAGGTACAAAAGTGGTTTATAAAATTTCCTAAAGTTCAAGGGCATTTCATCTAAAGCTAATAGATTTTGACACAGAGTACAATGGAATAACCAACAGGAAGCATCACCAATCACTGTAAGAAAAAGAAGCGCCCAGATGAAAGTGAGGGCTAGAAGTAAAAAGTACATCATATGAGTGAAATTGGTTTTAATGATACACAGAGCCTAAGGCAAACCTTTGCATTTGGGTTCAGTGACTGATGTACAATATGCCAGAGATGAAACTCTGGGCATTACTAACTTCAACATAAATGATTTTTCTTTTCAAAGAGAAACTAGCAAATATGGTAATAGTGGATTTGAAATTATCTACCAACAGACTGTTCTTAAGTAAGTAGTACCTAAAAGCATCAACAAGTATCAGTGGTGAAATATGATATAAAACATACTGAAATTCAATATCACTAGTTATTACAATAAAATAATGTTCACATATAGTATAGATAGGATTTATACGAGAAAATTCCATATAATTTTTGTTTGGGGTATAATTTATGCATATATACACATATGCATAGGTATACACACATATATTAAAAACACCCTGAGTATCCAGCCAGTCTTAAAGTCCTTACTAAGAATTTATAGTGACCATCATCTTTGGATGACATATTTAAAGCCCTAATGGACAAGGACCTGAGCAACTTGCTCTAGTTGACCCCACTTTGAATGACATGTTGGATCAGAGATCTCCAAAGGCTCTCTCCTAATAGGAAGGAAATCAAGATCTGACATTCTGGATATGCTATTTCAATTGCTCTGGCCCTTATGTTCCTCTGTTTTTGTCTTTTTGCTTTTTCTTCTGCAAAAAGAACAGAACACCAACAAACCTCCCATATTTTATTTTTTTTTCTCCAGACAAACAAGCAATAGAAAATGGAACCAGATGAATCAAAGAAAAAAGGGCAATGCTCTAAAATATATCTTCTTTTTGAGAAAAGAGAAAACCATTTGTAAATTCCTTTCCTCCTTCTGCTCCTGACCTCCCCAGGGAAGCTTTATAACAAAGAAGATACACTCCAGCAAAAAAACTCATGTTAAGAACAGCAGGAAACTATCATATAAAATGTGCCTTAATCCTTCTGATCAAGAAAAATAAAAGTTAAGTAACTTTTGAGACTTATGAAAAAGCCAAAAGGGGAATCCTTAGATTGTTCAATCCTAAAGTATAAATTTTAAATTTATTTTAAGCTCAGTAATTTAAAAGAATTACTATAAGCCTTGCCTATTTAAAAAGTGCACACTCAAGCTGTTGTCTTCACTTTTAATTTTCTTTTAGGGAGGATTGCTTTGTGTTTTGGAGGTCTTTATGAATTAGGCTTAAATATATGTAATTGTTTTTTTCCAGTGCTCTGATTATGGAATTTTACATGAAGCTCAACAGGTACAAGGTTCAAAAGAAAATAAGTTTGTAGGCACATAAATTTATGGTAAAGAAAAGTTATTTGAATAATTCCTATTACATGGATATAACCATTTGCATTCATTTTTCTCAAGGCTGCAGGCATAAATTCATGTCTTCCTTCAAAGGAGTCATTTGATATAACCACTTGGGCTATTTTCTTCTTTCAGATAAAGAATATTAACATTTCTGAGGGAACAGAGCAAAGTCAAAGAACTCTAGATGCCCATTTTCCATGTTCATTATTTCTATATATCTATAAAATAATTTTCAGAGTTTTTTTAGACTGTAAGTTTGCTGTGAATCCTTTTTCTTGAGCAACCATATCTTAAAAAACCAAAACAAGGTTTGCATAACAGAGAAGTTAAACTAAGTAGAACCAGAAGCCGAACAGTGATTTGTCTCCAGGACTTTTATTTAAACCTTCTAAATCAAAAACGCAGGCATCTATCAGTGTTATATTTTCTTATAGTCTCCAAGAAACTTCAGAGTTTAATGAGAATATACTTTCTGGGTTCTATTCTGTTGTCCACCCTGTAGTTCAACTGCCTCAGGTGTCAAGTATTTTCATCTGCAAGTGCGGTCAGATGAGGTCATTAGATACTTTAAAACCCAGAAGGGTGCTGCAGAAGAGAACTGTCTGATGGGGAGTATTTTCTTCTGTTTGACTGGAGCAGTCACTAATACAAAATACGTGCACATATACTTGCAGCAGCAACTCTGGGAACACAGTGCAGTAAAAGCCACTAAAGCGAAATCCTTTGAGACATCAACGTTCCAGCAGAAATTTCATGTGAGTGACAAAAGGACTCAGTCAAGTCAAATTCCTCTCAACTTCTCAGTCCCAACACTTACGTATCACAGCTCTCTCAGACCAGAACATCTAACTGGAGAAGATTTGTCCATAAGCGAACAAGTGATTGTGATGTTAAAATTTCCTCCAGAAACTACTCAGGAACAATTTACTGCCTATTGGTCGTTCCCTGCCCAGTGCAGATGCATTCCCTTCAAAACCCAGAGCCAATTCTGACCACCTTAAACGACTTTCTTCCCCCAAATGGCAGTAAAGTGTACAATTCTCAGTCTGTTACAGAGGAGATACTTGGCCCCGTTCTGGAGTATCTACTGCTCCTTCACATCCTTTCACACCACAAAGTCATTTCCTTACACACCAATCATTTTGAAAAATAGTAAAAGCATAGTTAAAAGATTCTCGAAATATATGAACAGATGACTTCTCTTTATTTACCTATCTGGCCAATAACTATATGGAGTCTTGCTGATGAACATTAGAAAGAAAAAAAAGAAAGAATTTTTCAGATTACTTATAAGCAACAATTTTCAGGAAGACAAAGAATACTATATAGATTGACATGAAAAATGCTTCTCATATCCATAACAATTTATTAATTAAATCTCAACTTTACATAAAATATTCATGCATTCACATATCAGTGAAAGAGACTATCCTGATTTTCTCCCTAAACTCCTTAACAGCAGATTCTTGTTATTTTTATTAGTTAGATGTTGACAAGGTTAAGGAAAAACAAAGTAAATCCATACATCCCCCCGAAAATTAGAGTCAGCTGACATTAACTGAATCTTACTTTAACTCTTCTAAATGCTAGCACAGCACACAGCAATCTGTGTATTTAATCATACGTTACTAAAAATAACCTAATTTAGCTAGAGCCAGCAAATAAACTGTGGCATTTCAGATTCAGAGTGTACACCTTTAAGACCGTATTGTCACTTCTACTACAAATTTCATCTAGGAGTGAGAAAAGGTGAGAGACCAAGCCAAGCAGAGGTATAACTGATATATCTACCTAAAACACTCCTCATCATCATTACCACTGGAGTGGAGGGAAGAGAAGGTGGGGAGAGAGAAAAAGCATAGCCCTAAATGCCCTCCCTGTTGTTAAATGAGGTGAAAAAACAAACTGCTCACACATCTAACTTTCCTATTTAATGTACATTAAAAAATAAGCAAGCAAGACCATACAGCTCTATTTATATAAGAATGCAAATAAAGTTCAGCATTTCAAGCACATATTTAAAAGACGAAGAAAAATGCACGTGATTTTTTTTTTATAGGTCTGGCATATTTTGATAAACAGAGTTGTCACAGTTTACGACTAAATGTATATTTTAAAAGATTATAAATTTTTTTACCTCTAGTTCTAGTGCTGAGATCCTGAATGCAAAACACTCCAGTGCTGGATGCTGCTTGTTTCTTTTCTGAGTTTTTTTCTTTCTTTTTTTTCCCTTTTTTTTTTCTTTTTAAAAAAAAAAAAATTGGCAGCTTAAAGTACAGAAAGATTCCAAGATAGCCTTACCTAGATGAAGAGAATCAGGAATTCAGACATGAGCTCCCTAAAATCTTTGGTCAATAGAAGAAGGAAAAAAGCCCAAACAACAAAACGAAGAAGCAAACAAACAAACAAAAGGGCCCAGTCCCAGCTAGCTCCTGCTAGCATAAAAGTTCAGATTTCGCTACTGAGATCATTGCTCTATTCTAAGCAGTTTTGCTCAATGTGTGATTCTAACAAAAACACCCTCTGCAGCTGGAGGGAGCCTTAGCTAAGCACGAGCCTGTCAAGCTTTTCCCAGTGACTTCTGTCTACTAAATTCAGACTGATGTTTTGTGAAAGGGGCCTCAACAACCAGGCCCAGATTGCCTGAAAAGTATTTCCTGCCTTGAGAGAGAGAGGGAGAGAGAGACAGCGAGCCTGCCTGCCTGCGTCAGGGAGAGAGCGCAGAAATGGAGGGAAAAGAAAAAGACAACACTGAGTGTTTCAAGGCAGTTAGCTTTACACACTGCTGGGCTATTTCTGCCAAAGGAGAAAATCTGTACTACAGCTACATAATGTAAAAATGTTTTTAAACCTCTCCCTCCTGGATTTTTCCTTTAAAAAGTACTTTATGCATCTCTAATGCTCATGCAAAGGTGACAGTTATCCAGAACAACACAAGAACATTTCTGAATCACCTGATCTTTGACATCAGGTAGTGAGAAACATGGTCTAAACTCAATTAACGCATCACAGTGACAAAAGGTCCAATACTATTCTGTTGAGCAAATATACACAGTTAGATAGATCCCTTTTAAACGCATAAGCTAAAATCCTGTTCCTACTCAAAAGAATAAGCTGAATCTGAGAAAACGAATGCTACAGTTTAAACACAATCATATTGCAGGCAGCGGAATATGTTGCTTTACCTCTTTTGAGAATCCTCCAGAGTCACACAAATCCAGCTCTGCAAAAGCAAAAGGACAGACTCCATCTTGATCGTATTAGTATTTTGCTGACATAAAACACTTGTAACTACTTCGTTCCAGTTTGACAGGGTGCCTGAATCTTGTCTCCAGAGTAACCCACAGCATCTACATCCTTTGCTCTATACAAACTTAGTGAATATCGTCTGTTTATCTTTTCTGCTTTCTTCTGCCTTCTCTGAATGACTTCCTCTTAGCTGTTCCAGCCTGAGAACTTGGATTACCATTTGGTTTTGATTAAAACCAGACGGACAGCTCCGTGGAAGTTTGAGGGTAAGCTAATGGAAACTACTAGTATGGCTTTAATTAGTGTATTTATTAGTAATAAATATTACCTATTCACATAACAAATTCTACTAATAAACACATGCAAAACCCCATCTTTGGCCACTGGTTTCATATTTAGGTGAAATAACTTACTGAGTATTTATTTTATTTAAGTCAGTGTGACTCATAATAATAATCAACAAGCACAACTTTTTTTTTAAACATTCTTTCAAGACAGAAAGTAGTGCTGTTGCTAAGTTTATTCGTCTTACCAGGTGGGTCAGTCATACATCACTTACCCTCTGATGACCCCTTCAGCTGGTGTAAACTCTCTTCATTAATTATTGGTCTGAGTAAATTATTTTACAGTAACTGATCAGGTTATTGACTGGAAACTTTGGCCTTTGGCTGGCTTTAAGAGGGAGCTAAAGAGATGAAGAGGTAAGACACTGCAGATGTTTTTATACACAAAATAATGTCTGGACATTTACTGACCAGAAAGTCTGCATTCAGCAGGCCTACCACAATTGGGACAGGATATTTATTCTGAAAGGAGATACAAAATCTTCTTAATTACTAACTGCTGATACATGAGTTTCTACCAGCCTCCAACGACTGCTTTTAACTGTTTATATAATGCCTTCATTAGCTCCATTGAGTCTTTTCAAGGGCATTTCTAAAGTGAAAGAAAATCCAGCCCTGTAGGACTGTCTCCAGCTCCCACTAATATGGCCATATCTGGAGCTAATTTGTCAAGATTTAGTTCCTTAGCATGTGGAACTTTTTGCTAAAATCTGCTAAATTTGCCAAATGTGGTCTTCGTTGTCATACATGTAATTTTATATATGCAGTTTTCAGCCTTAAAATTACAGTATTAACTTTAAAAGTTAGTTGCAAAATTATGCAGGCCCAAATGGAAGTGGGTTTGAAATTTTTCCCAGTAGCTTTCATGTACATGGATAGTGGAGGTAGACAACCTTAAGTGGAATAACTTACCAGCCTAACCTCTGCATCTTCAAAGACTGAGGTCTTTGAAGCCCATAAAAGGAAACAGCACATGTGCTGGTAAACTCAGAACAGCCAGAAGCACAGCCCCAGAGGTAAATAACTTTTCAGGATTATTTTTAACTACATTTGGCTATGCTCAGTTCTGAATCCATAACTTCTACTCTACTGTGAAGTGTGAGTTATACTATTTCCCTGCAAGATTTCAGTTTGGAATTTAGTGACTAACTTACAAGCTGTGAAGGGACACATTTTATTTGCAATTATGCAATTGCACAAATTGCACAATTTTAAAATTTATGTTTATGGGAATAAAAATAAAACAAAAAGCCTCTAGTTTCTTTGCAGTTAAAATTTACTAAAACTGTTTGGTTTTATAATACCAGAAAAAAGTGATAAAAATTTGAAACACACTGTTCTAAAAAAGTAAACAAACATTTCAAGACAGAATTTTAATTTTTTAATAATTATTTTTCTTCAGATGAACTTCACTTAATGTTCCATCATAAACCTTTGATTTTAATTAAATAAGGTGTTCTTCTTTTTTTTTGCAGAAGCCAGTCACAAGGAATAAGAGAGATTAAAAAATTTACAAGTGGGAACATGTAAAAGGTATTAAATTATTAGAACATGGTCTTCTATGTGAAACAGTTTAAAAAAAAACCTTATTTCAAATTTTCTAGTGCTTGATGAATAGCTGAAAAAGAGAAAAGACGATCATAGACAATATCTGTGCATTTCCTGTCTAAGAAAACTGAGGGCAGACTGTCTCCTAAATATCTTTTCCTCCTATCACATCTGCAGAAAGGAGGGGAATAACCAGAGCTTGAATACTTATTCAAAGCTGCTTTAATAAAACTTTACAGTGGTAGAGTATAAAGAACATGTGGAATCAGAACATTTAAGTCTGAAATTTTGATAATTCTGTTTGATCTTGAACACTAAATACAATTAAAAAAGTAAGTAGAGGAATGGAGTACTAATGAGAAACAAGGTGATTCACTATTTAGACCAGTTAACAGCACTTCCAATGCGGTCAGACTGAGTATACTAAAATGATAGAATTGATTTCCTTGCTATCCTAAGCTTAAATCAAACACAAAGGTGGTCTTTTTCCTTGGCACCTCTGTAACTCAGAAAACCATATGTCTCAAAGCTAGGCTGTATAAATCAGGTATTCGAACAACTCTAATTTTGATTCAGGTAATGTTAGTTGAAGAATTGTAATATGCTATTATTCTTATTATTATATTTTATTTCTAAAATAATTATAAAATAAGAAAGATGTAGGAAAAAATCACACATATATAATATTATTTATTCACCAGCTTAAAGTATTTTTGTCATACTAGTGTAAGTTGAATACACTCCATGACATATTGTGGAAAGAGAAACTAATAATATGTTATTTCCATGATCCTGTATGAAATGAACTACAAAAAATTAAGAAGAATTCAAAGCAGTCAAGCAATTTCTGTTGTAGAAGAATACAGACATTAATATAATGCAGATGTGGATGTTTTCAGCCACTCTTTATTTGTCTGAAGATCTCATGGTCTTTTTTAGACCTCAAACTACACACGTTGGTATGTTCTTCCATAATTTAGTTCTTTAGCTCAGTCAAACCCCTACATAAAGCAATGAGAATTTACCCAAATCTTGCAGGTGGTTTATAACAAATTATTAACATAATATAGCTATGAATGAAAAATGGAAGTAAATTCTGTGAAACAGTATCATCAGGGTTTATGGACAGATCTAATCTGCTTTCATGCTTAAAAAGCAATCCTTCTGAGAAAGTAATGTATTAAACAAAAAAAAAAAAAAGAAGAGCACATGAGGTTTTGCTCTTATTTGTCTTAAGAAATAGAAGTTGCCATATGCCTTACAGAAAAACATGAAAGCTTTTGCTAACATCTTCCTTTTTTCCTAAAGACCATATTTAAACCTGATATATTTCTTCTAATGACTGAAGAATAGGAAAAAAACTCCCATGTTTTTTTTAAAAGCACCTGAAAGTACTGCAAGAAAATGACAAGCAACTCTATTTAAAACAAATATTTTCAGACTTGCAATGTTTGCTTTTGTTTCACAGTGGAATTAGCTGATTTCATGAGGTATTCCATACTTTCATATTTCATAGGTATGAAGTACATGATTTTGTTCTTGCCAAGACATTTTATGAATTTTTGGATTTGATGAAATCATTATGAAACACAAGAGGGAGCAAGTGAAGGGAAAGAGAAGCATCCATCAGGCACACACAGCCTGGCATAACAGAATGGCTGGGGACCAGGCAGGGGAGAAACATGCATTTCATACCAGCCCTGTTCAGGGACATGACCATATCCTTGCTAGGTCCCAGTGCTTTGGATTGCAGTATAAATGTGTTGCACGAGGAAGTCTGAAAAAGGCTCTTTACAATGTCCCAGTTGAAATAAATTTACAAGTGACCATTTCAGCAAAATGAAATTAATTTGAATATGTTAAGACCATATCTATATGCAAAATTCTTCACTGCCAAGACTTTATGAACAGGATAAAATTGAAAAAATACTTATCAAAATCACTAGGAGAAGCAATAATATCTATGTGTATCACCATGAGAAATAATGTTGGGTTTTTTTTATAAAAACCATACCAAATAAAATAAACACCACTTCTAAATATAAAATTCATTTTGAATTCGTTAATTACATTTCTGCATTTTGGATATTGAATTCTAATTGTCAAGAAATTTACTTAATAATTTAGACAGAAACATTAGCATAATTTTTTAAAGAAGCCCTTAGTCTTGCGTGTATTTATACACATTCTTGTTCTCAGTGATGTGTTAATAAAGATTATCATTAAGACATTAAAAGGTTAAAAGAAAGTTAAGGCCCTTTTAGTTTTTATTCAAATACTCTAGTTTTTCCACAGAAGATAAAGTCAAATCTGAGGTTGCTGCTGAGGCAGTCCCAAGCACCAAAATAATATGCCAAATGAAGACTAACATGAATTAAAAGAATGCAGTGACTCCCAAAATGAGTAGATGGTAATACTCAGGCAGATTACCTGTTTTTAGAATGGCTTGTTCTATTTCCTGTTTTAGGATTTTTGATCATTAACATTCAGGTTTGAATGATCAAAAGAAGGGTTTTATTTATTATATAGTTGGTATTTTAAGTGTGTTTCTCAGGGTTGGTTACATTTTCCCAAACATGGATTGTTAGCCATTGCTCCAAACAAATCTCACTTCTTTTCAACTTTCAAAAATCTTTAGAAATTTCTGTGTCAGTATTTAAAAAACCTTTTTTTCATTAATATTCATATTAAATCCTTTCAGACTACTCTATTTTAGTAGCGGGAAACATTTTAGGAACACCAAAGATTTATGCAATGAAATGTTCTAAGGGCAATGAAGCTCTCCCTAAATTAGGTCTCAAGTGTACCTGTTAGTGGACATGCTGGTTGATGAACACACCTTTTCTTTTGTTGGCAAATTGTTGACAAAACCTGTAAAAGCACAATTACTGCAGGCCCCATGGAAATAAAACCTGTCACAACCTACAACTCCACGTTTCTAGACAACTAACACTGAAGTTCAGCAAGACTTTGCAATGCTATTTGGTTGACAGTGTTACAAGATGATATAAACTGAAGTTAAAGCATGGTTTAAAGTGCTAATCAAAGAATAAGTAATTCTAGTCTCTCTGGAATATGCTATCCAGATTTTGGCCTTGATTCTACCTTTTAGTAATCAATCAGTATATCTGTCATAACTTGGCAAGAAACTCAGAAAGCTGTGTATTGCTGAACAATATTTTACATTTCCTGTTGTGAAGACTGTATCTTCTATTTTCAAGCAACTGTTCATTTTTAAATCAAGACACTGTGAAGAAAATTTTTCTTTTAAAGACCTCAAATTTCAAGCAAAAGCATAAAGATACATTAACTGCCCTCCATTTTCAAGTACTGTACAAAGGTATTGTGGTTACAAGATTAATTAAAAATGATCTCATGGGTGCAGGTGGTATGGGTACATTTTATTTCCACAGAAGTGACAAGCACTGATAAAGCAAAATACATGCTTGCATATGGTCAATATTAAGGATAGTGTCATTAAATATTGAATATGAGTAAACAATATGCAGTTAGGTTCTTCAACATTCTTCATCTCTCAGTGAAGATACTTCTTTCCTTAAATCTCATACATATGAGCTTTCTTGGAAAGATGTTGAAGTACATTTATTTGAAAAGTCACATTCTATTGCTGTTAATGTTCTTGAGATAGTATCAAAATAGTTGCACTGTACTCAGGGGAGATACTTCAATTTAAAGTAGTTGAGGATGCAGTCCCATTGTTCCAGACCTGTGCTGTTTGGATTCCTCCTTCTCAACTGCTTTCAGACCTGTGGAATGCCAGACCCTCAACAGCCTTGTCTGCTCAGCATAACCTACATGACAATTTTCAGACCTAGAACCTCAGAATCATTAAGGCTGGAAAAGTCCTTTAATATCATCAATTTCTACCATTAACCCCAGCACCACTGTGTTCCCCACTAAACCACATCCCCAAGCGCCACACCCATGTACCTTTTGAACAGTTCCAGGAATGGTGACTCCACCACTTCCCTGAGTAGCCAGTTCCAATGGTTGACAAACCTTTCAGATAAGAAATTTTCCCTAATATTTAATCTAAACCTCCCCTGGAGGAACTTGAGGCTGTTTCCTCTCTCCCTCTACTGATACTGGTTTTGTGATGTATCTGTAATTATATTTACTATCAATTATTTTATATTTTTCTACCTATCTAAAATGGAATCTAAGAACATGAAAGCTGTTGATCCATTTCCTAACCTTCTTTGTGTGCCTGGATGCATAAGAGCATTCAAAAATCCTCAGGAGTTTATTCTTTCTCATTGTAATAATGTAAATTTGTAGCTGGTGAGACAGTGCTGGAGAAACACAATGCTCTGTTTTTTCTATTTGGATAGGCACACTCTGTTTAACATTTCTACAGAATCTGTAAAGTTTGTTCAAACTCTGCCGTTATTTTTTCTTTTTCAAAATACTCTAAAAATTTATTCTTTTTGTATCACTTTTCATTTCACTGGTAACCTGTTTCATCTTCAGAATCAATAAGAAAATACTTATAGTGGTAATGTGTTTGTTCTTAAAGCAAACCACGAAAGGCTATCTGTCTGTTTCCTGAGAAAATACTTGGGAGACAAATATAATTATCACTGTTTTCTTGTAGAAACCACCAGTTACTCAAAATAAATTCAGGCTCGCTAAACAATAGGGAATTACTGCCTTACTTCAGACAGATTCCTTCCTGGTATCATTTTATTTAGTATCATTAACCTTAGATACACTGACTTAAAGCAGTTTTCATGATCATTAGAAGAAAGAAGTTTGTCTTTAGACATTCTAAGGGTGCAGATAGTAACCATAAAGATAAATGAGACTGTGGGAGAAAACTCCACAGCATAACACTTTCCTAATACAGATATAAAATCAATAAAAATTTAATAATCTTAATATATTAAGTACTTAATATGTAACTACCATGTGACTAGTATATTTTACTAATACACTAAAATATTATTAATACTTTAATATTAACACAGATGTTAAAAGACTCCAGTGTGCAAAGACATGCATTTAAACATAATTTAAATGTCCGTACAAAACGTACTTTTGAGGAACCGGGGAGACTGAAGACAAGAATTACCAGGGAAATCCTCCCAGTGAGGTGGTCTTGTTCTTATAATCTTTCATGACTTGCCACTACTAGGAATCTGCTCCTGGACACTGTAAGACACAGAATATCTGACCGTGCTGTACAATACTATCATTCTTATGTATCTCCTTGTACAGAATATCCAATTACAAATCCAAGAAAACCCCAACATTTTTGAAAACCTTATGCCTGTTTCCGTTTCCCCCTTGGAGACATAAAAGTAAAAGCTGAGATTTACAATATCCTACTTCCTAACTTACTAAAAATCAAGAACACGTAACCTTTTAATGAAATCTTTCCTAAGTGATCTTTCTGAAGAGTTGAATACAGTAAAGCCTAGATCCCCTAGAACTCAAAGAAGAGTTGAGCTTCCTTATTTTATCAGGCAAAATCCTAATTTATCCTTATTTTATTACACACACTTTAATGAGCTGTGGATTAGGTTGCAGTGGCAGGAATGTGTTCGGTCACCCCAACATCTGAACTATTGCTGAGAAGTCTGCCTGTTGCTCTCTCCCAATGAGATGGCTTGACTCTTTACAGATGTGTGGTGAAGGTTATTCCTCACACCTCTTTCTGCAGGGGAAATAAAATTGTTCATCCCCTCCAGGGAATTCATTATGCTTTCCAGGGGAAGACTTCCTCCGGTCTCTTCTCCTGTATGAAGGACAACACCTGACCCGCAGAGCACAGAGCTAGATAATGCTGGGAGAAAATCACCTGGCTTTTCTTCCTTCTCCCTCGCTTTTCCCTATTTCTAGCAAGTATTAAAATTGCAATGGTAATTGGAAGGATGCTGTGATGAGAATAAGAAGGGCATCAATAGCTGCAGCCAGTTTTTCAAAGGTGATTTCCATCCAGGAATAGGATAGGACTGTATTGGGACAGTGCAGTCACTTAATTTTGTTAGGGGGTCAGGGCATATGCTCATTTCTTTTATAAATATGAACAAAGACATATCTGCAACATGAACACCAATCAGGTTGGGAGATAACAACCATATGTTACATACCAGTGCAAACACACTGTATACATCTCATCTTATGCTGAGCTATATAGTCCTTAATTTTTCTTATTTAACTCAACAAAACCCCAAAAAACTCAAAACCGTTCAAAATTTAAATTAAAACCAGAGGGTTTGGTGGTTTCTACAATAATCAGACCACAGAACATATAAGGAAATAAAATGCAAGTAATATCTCCATGAGATGAAATGAAATATCTTATGTACAACTGTTAATGACTAAGACTAAAGTTCAACAGTTCTGCACATCATTTTGCTACTTCAGTATTTCACTCTCCATGAGCAGCAGCGATAATTAAGGGAGATTTCTGATGGTATTGTCTCTGACACTTAGTTTCTCAGTGCCTAAAAGGCTTTGAGCTCTCATAGAATACTCTCAGTAGCTTTCACTCTCCTTCAGCTCTCCAAGACTAGTATTCCTAAACTGGCAGCTACCAGCCAAAATTTAAAGACAAGACAGATGTATGCAATTCTGAGTATATCTCACTTATCTGAAAAACTGACCTCAAAGAGAATGGAGTTTGAAGAAAGAGCTGGGCTTAAACAATTTGGTTTTGAAAAACAAAGAAGACTAAGCAACCAAGATGCATTGAGACTGTCAGGAAAAAAAAAAGGAAAAAAGAACTCGAAGACCACAATTTTCATCCACACTTTCCTAAAATGGAAATTTAAGTTTTTTCACCCCCTATTGTTTTATTTTTAAAGCTTCCTTATTAGCTGCTTTTAACAGCTAATACCATGAAAAAACTAGAGAGAGACATGCTTTGATTCTGCTCTTATAAAATTTTATGTCCTGGCAAGACTTTTTCCATTTTTTCAAAAATGCCTGTAAGCCAAGACTATCAGTTATCCATGGAGCCTTTCATGCAACACTTGCTGTACCAGTGTGTACATGATCTTGTGGTCTATTTAGTCTGGTCTCGGGCCACAGTACTTATGTCTACATTGTAAGTAGAGTCCAATGAAAGTAAACCTGCAGAGGGAAAAAGTTGAGGAAGTGAGATCTACATTATATGCATTTCAGAGCCTGTGTTCCTTTGAACTATTTGGGCGCCTGGGCTGGATATATTAGGTGTGCTCTATGTGATGCAGTTTATTTTCATCCACATGCTCCTAGAGCCTGCTATTAAAACACAGTAAAGAGGAATGACTAGGAGATTTGCCTCAAAAAATGCTTTGGGTTTTTACTAACCTGCTAATGTAGATATATTAGGAATCTGTAAAAAAAAGAAGCCCCAGTAAGGGAGTTCTGAAACAACCCTTCTCAAGTGAAGTTTTGGTTGGTTCTGTTGGTTTTGTCAGGGGCAGGTGGAAGCTTAGACTTTATTGATCTTGATTAGACATTGGAGTGGTTTTCTAATCTTTCTTTAAAGATTAGCATTAAATATTTTATTGAACTCATTATAATTACCACTATATTTTTTCACTAAAAAGCCATTGCTGATTTTGAGTAGAAAACAAGATCACATACAGCTTTCATCTTGAAGGGTTTCCGCTTCCCTTTTTGCAGAATAAATATTCCATTCATCCCTTGGTGATGCTTTCTTCCTCTTTCCATTCTTGATATTTTCATTGGCAGAATTTGGTTCTTGCATGGTATTTTAAAATAGAGTATATTTCTCCAAATTTAGCTTAGTAAGACATTTTTTTCCCCTCTCTCACATTCCCTACTTTTCTTAGTCTGACTACCATGATTGTTCAGAGCTTCCCAGCTGCTAGTCCTTGTAGATGTGACAAAACGGACAATGATAAAGACTGTTTTCACATCTTTTTTAAAGACCGCCTGTTTAACTTGAGCAAAACCATGATAAGCACAACAGTAGGCTTTGAGTATGTGTAATGTTTGATAAACAATGATTTTTCCTCACAGAGAAGCGATCTCTAATTACAAGGGACAAAAGAAACAAAACACACGAGGGTAAATAATAGCATTACATGTAGTTTCATTATAAGAGTGTCGCTTATTATAAGAGTAAAACTAAAGGCAATGGAAACTTAAGGTAAATACAACAAAACTAATTTTTATTCCCATACTCCATCATTTATAAAAGCCACTCCAGTAAGAGTTTCTGTATAAACAAATTTTAAAGTTGCAAGGAACCTCCCCACTGAACTAATTAGGTAACTGTGGAATTTGGTCTTGGGAACAAAAGTTTATGCTGATAAAACAGTTCATATTCCACATAAAATGAACATCAACATACACTGCAATTCAGCTTTGGTTGTAAAACCATTTTTTAAAAATCATTACCTGACTTACTGATTAGATTTTTATAAATGTCAAAGGAACAAGGAAACTGCATCCTGTTATGAAAGTGGGTAAAAAATGAAAAAAGTATTTTTTCAAGTCACTTGAGAGAAGACGATAATGAAAAGATACCTGACAAAGAGTTACAAACTATACTAGCAAATATTTGTGGGGAAGATCAAAGAGTAGTAATATATAAGAGAAAAAGATACCAGCTGTATATTTGCAAAAAAGAAGTGAGGAATTGGTAAAAATGAAAAGAAGGAAAAAAAGGAGTATATGCTCTGTTAAGACCTGAGGACTCCAGTAGTTGTGCTCACCTAAAACTGGCCTGAATCAGACCTGAAGGGTCAGCAGATGACATATTTAAAGTAATAAACAGGAACTGTTTTATTCTGCCTCCCATGACAAACTCAGATTTAAACGTAACATAAAATAAATGAGATATTCATAACCAAGAGAAGAATTGTGGATAACCTTATTTTGTTATCTGATTCATCAAAGAAGAAAAATACAAAATTATCAGTTTTTGATATGAGTCCAACTTCCATGTCCTTTACCCCATACTAGATTTGTAAGATTAGTTTATATATTGGGGAAAGAAGTGATTAAAACCAACTCTTCTGAGAGAGAGGCAGGCATCTGGAATGCCTTCCAGACATCACAGAAATTTTTCAAACAAAACTTCTAGGTGTTCAAAGCGACAAATATGTCAAGGACGTGTATTGTAGTCTTTTACATGGAGTTTTCGTTTCAAGTTGTTTCTGCTATTCATATGTTTAGTACCAAAGACTTAGAAATGTTTATCAAGATAAGGTATATCAAACAGTTTCATATCCACTGATTTCTAAAATGCTTTTTTTTTGTAGTTGTTCTTGTCTTCAATATATCAAATTTTGCATTAGAAATGGACAGTATTTGCATAGTAGATATGAACTCTTGTCTCTCCAATCAAAATCAATATTTTAATTGTCTTGGCTCATAGGCATCCTGTTTTCAGTGAACTCACTCTTTCTATTATGTGCCAGCGTAGTTTTAAAGAAGATATTTCCATAAATTCTCAGTGTCTTGGTTTCCTTTGTATGTTAAGGAGAGATGATAGTTCTTTTCCTTCCTTACAATTCAAGATAGTAAGTATTGATTCCGCACTGACTGATGTAATGACCTCGAAGGCACCTAATAGCAAAAGTTAAGAACTTAACAGGGCTAGCACAAAGTTAGTATGCTAATCTAAGCAGAGCACAAATGGAAACACTAAAATATGGTGTTCTGCATATCTGGGTAACCCACAAAGCCCATTAGGTATAATTTCTAAAGATCAAAGTGATTTTTAAAATATTTTTCCCATCTTGCAGTTAGAAAGATCTAGCCTTCTCATGAAAGTTCTCCTTTTGGAGAGAAGTTGTTCCTGGTTGCTCCTTCAATAATTGTAATAAGTGGAGGGGGGGTATTTTTAGGTTAGGTCATTCAGAGAAAATTTGCAAATGTGTAACACTAATATTTTTGAGAAGTAAGCATCCTAAGTAACACAAATTTTAAGACTTGTGGATCATAGGACTTTAAGCCACATTCCTCAGTAAGAGAGAAACCTTCATGAGTCATAGCAACTGTCATAAAGGACTGATGCCTATAGATGACTGAACAGAAAGGTGTAGTTCCACTGGCATTTCTGAGGACATGATAGATATTATTAAAACACAGAAAGAAAGATGTAGTTTTATACTGTAATTTATTTATGTCTTAGTTGGAAATTAATACAGTAAGTGATTTACAGTGAATACAGCTTGAGAAAATAAGTTTTACCAAAATATTTTTCTCTTCTAAGCAGATCTATTCAGCTAGCAGTATGCATAACTGAATTTCTCCTTCCCCACTTACAGTTCAGAAGTTTAACCTCATAAACAGATGGAAGCAATCATACATTGCATGGGGTTTGAGAGAACTAAAAAAATGAGCTGGTCTGTGAGATGAAAAATCTTGAGAACAACTGAGTTACAAGCTTAACAAGTGTTCAGGTCCAGTTTCTCAGTTCGTGAGATTTTGCTCACATTGCAGTAAAATTTTCTCATTCTAGTATAGTTTAAATTGGAATCAGCACATTTAAAGCCAATTCACAATACGAAAGTCAGGAAGATTTGGAGATTAACCGTGACAGACATAACTAAATGATCTCCCAATACCATCCTTTGAAAGATGATAATTTCTTGGGGAAGAGGTTCAATCCTGAAAGATTCTTTCACACCTTAAGCTCTCTTTTATTTCTCTTTCTTTTCTTTTCTTTTCTTTTCTTTTCTTTTCTTTTCTTTTCTTTTCTTTTCTTTTCTTTTCTTTTCTTTTCTTTTCTTTTCTTTTCTTTTCTTTTCTTTTCTTTTCTTTTCTTTTCTTTTCTTTTCTTTTCTTTTCTTTTCTTTTCTNTTGATAGGTCCCAGGTACCAGTATTTGTAATTCAGGTTTATTCTCTACTTCTTCATGGAGTTAGTTTATTAATTAAATAATTCACAACTTGCTTATTTTATCCAGTTCGAAGAAACCCTTAAGCTCTCCTGCCTATCCGAAAGGTTGTTAAAGGATCCTGTGTGGATTACCTAATTGCGGTCCAACATGTGTACCCAGGCCATGTGAATCCAGAATAGATGGAGATCTTCATTCTCCATCAGTGACCTGACTTTGGCTGCCTGACTAAAAGCCAGAAGCTGAGTCAGTGTAAAGATTAAACAGAACAAGGGAACACTATGGGAACAGTAAGAAAGCTTCTCAAATCTTCAGGATAAATTAATAATGAGGGAGTAGGGAGAAAAGATTTGCTTTCTGTACTCTCCAAAGATTTATGAAATACATTGTAGAGCATAGGGCACAGGGTCAATCCTCTATCAGATGAACCTGAGATTACAGTTTCTTCTAGTCACTATTTTCTACCAGTTACTTTATTCTTCAAAATTAGACGGCAGAAAGAGAGGACAAGCAAAGTCTAAACATGTCAGATCATAATCAGCAGCAACAGATACCAGACCTACTTCAACTCACCATAGCATTTCACCAATCCATTCCAGCCATGCTTTTCAATTCCTGATGTATTTCAAGCTCCAAAATGCATATGGGTACACAGTGTGCAACACACACACATCCTGAAGACTGGGTCCTTTAAGTACACAACACACTCCACAGATGCCCACAGAGCATGTTGAGCTGTGTTGGATTGTACCCAGCAGCACATTTAGATTCCCATGCTATGAATCGTGCTATGATCCAAGGCCTAGTTTGGAGTAGCACAGCCAGCTTAGGTTTACTGAAGTAATTACTGTTAATGCAGAAGAAAGTACATAAGTAGGGACTGTGCAGAGGAACATAAGGTTTCTAAACAGAAGCATAAACATGACGCATTAACTCATAGCACCTACTACCTGCTACTGTTGGAAGAAAAAGTGATTCCTTTGCACTCTTAAATCATGAGTATCCTTCTTTTAAGATTTCTTGTGCATGGCAAAATGAGGTCTAATGTAGAATGATTCTGTGACATAAATCAGATTGGCAATGAGTCTATGAAATGTTCTGGCAATCATATGCCCATTTAGCACATGATGCAGTTGATGTGACTGGGTAACATCCAGGACGAATGAAGCTACAGGAATTTAGTCATACAAATACAAAGAAACAATGGAAGTGTAATACATGTCATGCACTTTAACACACAGTTTGCCTGCATCAGCTCTTAAAATGTACTTCCAAGACACTTGCACAAAGCCTTCAGTATTGTTCAAAACACAAGCTTAGGAATGCAATATCGTTTAGGGAGTAAGGTACTATTAGCAATTTGGAAGATATGATGTAGAGAGCTCTGTGATAGCACAGTATTGAGTGTCATGTCTAGCTTCACAGTTGTATTACTGGAGTTTTTAGAGAGGTAAGAAGAATAAGCCTTTAGCCTCCCACGCTATTACCAATGATTCAGTTCTAATAAAGTAATTTCAAAGGAAACTTCCTCCTATTATTTTTACAACACCGAAGCTATACTAGAGAAGTTTAAAGTATTTTCATTACTTAACTGAAATTTTCAGCAGGCACTGTGTTCCTGAGACACTCAGGGATTTAGAATAGTTAGTTAGTGGAAATATAAAAGTACATGCACAGTCAAATTAATTCCAGATTTAAGGTAAGTCTAGGTAAGTACAAACTTACCTCCATGACCTACAGTTTTTATTATACAAAACCAATATATATAGCAAATCAGCATAAAGTACAGAATAAATTTCTCTATCTCTGCCTTCTGAGTTTGAGTTTAGTGTTTGATGAGTTTCCTGGCAAAGAAAATAAGTTTTGATGAGATCAACAGGAACCTGACTGTGATTCTAAGAGAACACTTGGACTATATCAATAGATGCTGCTGTATATTAAGGGTCATGAGAGTTTGACAAGGAAATTATTTGACGGGAGTGAGGGTGAGAGAAGACAGCAGCAGAAATGACATTAGAAGCTGTCACAAGAATGAGAGTTGTAAATGATGCAAAAGTAAAACTAAGCGAGCTGTTGTGAGCAGTCTTTGTTCCTGAGGTGAAAGTAGGAGTTTTACAGACAACATTGCTGGCTAATAAGGTCTCTTTTACTAACTACAAGCATTTCTTCTCTCTTGGATTTCCCTGTCAAGCAATGACACTCAACTCAGAAACAGGAGTCAAAGACACAAATTTAATGCAACAGCAACCTAATGAGCAAATACTTTGTTCCATGCTAATTTCTTTAATAAAGCAACCTCTAAGGCAACTACAAATACAGATTAAGATTGGTACCAATGAGTATTAACTGGGTAGCTGTAATGTAGGCTACTTGTATTGCATTTAAATTTTTTTCAGACTGTTCATAAAAATTAAATATGAACAATATTCACATCAAATATTTTGCAAATAAGCACATTATTTTAATATTTTTTGCATTAAGTTCCTATGTTGAATGAGAAGATGTCTTGATGCATTGCCACCTTCAAAGCCACCATAAAATTAGGAAGACATTTTGTAATTTTGTCCACTGTAATTGAATCCCTCAGTTGCAGTGTCACCAGTGATAAGATTTTAATGTTAAAAAGAAGTTAATAGGCATGCACAGTTGCAGGGAAATGACCCAAAACATACAAACCAAAAAAAGCACACACAAAACCACCCCCCCCATCCTGCCTCAAACACATCTATTCCAAGAAGAGCATGATGTTAAATATCCACCCTTTAACTATGCCAGTGTGGTTTTGTGGTTTAATATACTATAGTATGTGAAAGGTGAAATAGAGCTATAGCAAATATTTGTCTGCATGCCCACAAAAAGTTAAATATACCTAAATATAACTGCCTCACTAAATCATTCCAAAGCCCATGATCAAAAAATTCTGGAGGATGAGCTCACTCACAAGTGAACTTTTATATATACATGTGTACTGGTGTGTCTTCTCCCCTCCCCCTTAGGATTATGGAAGTCCAAGAAGCTCATGTACACACAACATCCAGGCAATGCCCACACTCAGTATGAAGTAGCACAGACATCTGTGACTAATATCCAGATCATTCCATTTGTTGGACTCAAGACAATAAAAACGGCGGATGAAGTTTAAAGAATTTTTTTGAGGATTTGTGGGTGGCCAGCCAGTATGACTAAGGTACAGGCACTGTCTAACTGCTTCACACAGACCTCAGTCTGACTGGTCAGAGTCCCATGTTGTCAGTATGGAAAAAGCAGAAACCAGTAAGAAAACACCTCGTCCCACTGGATTTTAAGCATGTTCCTGCATAGCTTATTCTTGATAATCCTTGCTCCCAAAGTCATACAGCCAAAACAGTGCATTCACGGACTACTTTGGTGCATTGCTGCCACAAGATTGATAGCAAATTGAAGCGAATTCAGAGAAAAAAAGTCATGAGTTAAAAAGGAGACTGGAAATGTCAAGAGAAAGATTGAGACAAGCAGGTATTTTTGCCATCTGATAAATGTATGAATAATGTAGAGTTAAAAAATATTAGCCACAAAAACTAAGAAAGCATAACATGAGGGGAAACTTGCAAAATAATTTAATTACAATGCAGCCTCAATAAAAGGGCATTTGTGAAAAACAATAAATATTTATTTCCATCAAACTGTAGGGTAAAATAACCTTCAGTTCAATTCTCTTGCAAAGTGATTTGTAAAACTGTGGTACATGTGTGAATTTGTTCTTTCTGCTGACTGCAAAAAAGCCCAGAGATGTAGCAGAGCCAAAGAGCAAAATGAGGTGAGGTGTTACCTGTAAGGGTGGTGAGGCAATGGAACAGGCTGTCCAGAGAAGCTGTGAATGCCCCATCCCTGACAGTGTTCTAAGCCAGGCTGGATGGGGAATTAAGTAACCTGGTGTAGTGTGAGGTGTCCCTACCCACGGCAAGAGACTTGGAACTAGATCTTCTTTAAGGTCACTTAGAACCCAAGCCATTAATAAGGTATCATTAATTTATTAAGGAGGATGAGGATCTCAAGAAAGACAAAATCCAGGAATAGAAAGAAAGATACCTAAAATAAACAGTTAAACACCTCAAAACAACAAAATACTAAAGAATCATGCTGAACCTGGTCCAGCCCACCTGTATGATGTGTCTCACTCAACAGCGTTGTAATGATGCAGCTGGCATTTTAAGCTGAGTTATCTTGAGATCAACAGTAAGTTTAAACTGATTCTCCATGTGTATTGTGCTGCTGAACCACTACATCCCATAGAAAAAACAGCGTGAATATATTTCAGTTATTTGAAATTTACATGAGGACATGAATATTCAGGTTATGTGCAACCCAGGTTACTCTCAGTTCAGACATCACATATACTATTATCAATTAACAGGTCTATTCTGTGTTTTCTTTTGCTGAAGACCACAGCACATGAAATTGGTAGGTTCTTATATTTGTGCATCCTCCAGCTGTCATCCAATAGTTTTTCAATCACTTTAGAGTGGATTAATCAATGTACAGGAGTAGTCTCTGCTCTTGGAAGTCATAATTGGATGCCACTTTACTCTTTACAGGTTAATTTACAGCCAAGACTAGATTATGAGGGATACCTACTCTAATAGCAAACATTAGACTTTGGATTATGCTGACACTGGAGTTTGTAACTTTAACTGCAGATAACTTTCCATAGCATATAAGAACATTCAGACTCAGTAAGCCCCTGAAATGAAACAGAACCAAAATAGACTTCAGAGAGCTGCTAAAAGGACAGGGTCATAACCAGGACCTAATTTATTGCCAAATCAAAAGCATTGATTTTAACAAGAATGAGAATCTAGCCATAAGAATATTCCCACAATCCACCCACATTAAGAAGATTTTGCTGCGAGACACACTGCAGGTTGAGGTTTGGGCAGACATAACCAATTTAGGCAAAGGAAGAAAAGATGAAGACAGCTTCTGCTGACTCTGAAAAAGAAATATTGACTAAGAGCCAAGACTTCCCTGCTATGCAAGAAGCTGTACCATAGATCTCAAAGTGGAAATGACTACCCACTTCCCCAGATGTGTCAGCTGGTAGCTGTTTTTCTTTTGATATAATAGAATTCATTATAAGAAAGTGGTCTTATGCTAAGTTAGTATCTTTCATTTATTTTTCCACATTATTCTCTGAAAACTACCACAGCAGATTCCACATGGTGTAAGTGGGAAAAAGTCCAGCTAGATTGTAGGATTTATACAGAATCACATTCTCCTTCTGTGCTCTAAATTCTCTGCCTGAAACTAAGCAATAAAGTGCTCTTATCTGTCCTTACCTACTTTCCTGTTTTTCCTTCTAAAGCAACTCTTTGCTGCTCTCCTACTTTCTCAAACCAACCAGTTTCATGGTAAGAATTTCCTACCACATGGTACGATCTACCCATCCTTTTGTCCTTATCAGCAAGCAGATCGCTTTCTTGGTATTATATTTTGGTTTCATCTACTCAAACCTGAAACAACAATATCCTCTTTGGGCAGAGGGCAAACCAATTTTATGAAGTGGGGTTGTGGATTAATTCTTATAATACATGAAAGGTGTGTCATAGAATCTCTCTAAACAGTATTCTCTCTGCGTGTTTTAATTGCAACATTTTCAGTGGCAAGGTATCTTCCACAAGCAAAAAATTACACATCAGTCAGTCACGTGTATGGCTGGCAAGATCACGGATCGGATCCTGCTGGAAACTATTGTGAGGCACGTGGAAAATAAAGATGTGACAGGTGATAGCAAACAGGGCTTCTCTAAGGGCA
Organism: Vireo altiloquus; assembly: GCA_013396875.1. NCBI lineage: Eukaryota > Metazoa > Chordata > Aves > Passeriformes > Vireonidae > Vireo > Vireo altiloquus. Next base: position 933,116 of record VZRF01001720.1, on the reverse strand, counting down.
AATTGTGCCTGAAAAATTTGGTCACCTTCTGTGAAGGATACAGAAGTAACAGATGAGGGAAGAGTGACTGACATCTATCTGTACTTTTGCAAAGGATTTTACACTGTCCCACGTGACATCCTTTTCTCTAAACTGGAGAGATATGGATTTGATGGATGGACCACTCCATGGATGAGGAACTGTCTGGATGGTAGCACTCAGAGTTGTGGGTGGCAGTGATGTCCACGTGGAGAGCAGTGATAAGTGCTGTTCCTCAGGGGTAGGTGTTGGAACTGGTACCCTTTAACAGCTTTGTCAGTGCCACGGACAGTGGGATTGAGTGCATCCTCAGCAAGTCTGATCATGACACCAAGCTGTATCAACAGTATTAATTCACATTGCCACAACTTCTTGTATTGCTAAAGGGGGAAAATCCCCCCACAACCATGTGGATAACACACCACTGTTTTGGCAGTGGTTGAACAGTGCTTACACAGCACTGAGGTTTTCTTCCTCCTGACTGCCTCCCTCAGTGAGCAGGGCTGGGGGTTACCAGCAGCTGGGAGGAGACAGCTGACTCATACTGCCCAAAGGCATATTCCATACCATGTGACATCATGCTCAGAAGTAAAAACTCAGGGAAAGAAGGAGGAAGGGGGGGCATGGTTGTGGTATGTGTCTTCCAAAGTAGCTGTTATATTTTCTGAAGCCCAGCTTTACAGGAAGTCACTAAACTTCTACTTGCTAGTGGGAAATAATGAATAAATTCCTTACTCTTCTTTCATGTACTGTCCTGGAAGACTGCCTGCTGCATCCTAAACAAGGAGAATTTGCAGTACTATTTATGTTGCAGTTTTAATGTCTTGTTTTTTCCTCTGGTAAGAGGAGCTCAGGTTGCTAGAACTGGACTGGGGATGGATAAGTAACGTGATAGCACTACTATCTTGAAATTAAGCCACATATCCACTGCACCGTCCNAGACTTCAGAGAGCTGCTAAAAGGACAGGGTCATAACCAGGACCTAATTTATTGCCAAATCAAAAGCATTGATTTTAACAAGAATGAGAATCTAGCCATAAGAATATTCCCACAATCCACCCACATTAAGAAGATTTTGCTGCGAGACACACTGCAGGTTGAGGTTTGGGCAGACATAACCAATTTAGGCAAAGGAAGAAAAGATGAAGACAGCTTCTGCTGACTCTGAAAAAGAAATATTGACTAAGAGCCAAGACTTCCCTGCTATGCAAGAAGCTGTACCATAGATCTCAAAGTGGAAATGACTACCCACTTCCCCAGATGTGTCAGCTGGTAGCTGTTTTTCTTTTGATATAATAGAATTCATTATAAGAAAGTGGTCTTATGCTAAGTTAGTATCTTTCATTTATTTTTCCACATTATTCTCTGAAAACTACCACAGCAGATTCCACATGGTGTAAGTGGGAAAAAGTCCAGCTAGATTGTAGGATTTATACAGAATCACATTCTCCTTCTGTGCTCTAAATTCTCTGCCTGAAACTAAGCAATAAAGTGCTCTTATCTGTCCTTACCTACTTTCCTGTTTTTCCTTCTAAAGCAACTCTTTGCTGCTCTCCTACTTTCTCAAACCAACCAGTTTCATGGTAAGAATTTCCTACCACATGGTACGATCTACCCATCCTTTTGTCCTTATCAGCAAGCAGATCGCTTTCTTGGTATTATATTTTGGTTTCATCTACTCAAACCTGAAACAACAATATCCTCTTTGGGCAGAGGGCAAACCAATTTTATGAAGTGGGGTTGTGGATTAATTCTTATAATACATGAAAGGTGTGTCATAGAATCTCTCTAAACAGTATTCTCTCTGCGTGTTTTAATTGCAACATTTTCAGTGGCAAGGTATCTTCCACAAGCAAAAAATTACACATCAGTCAGTCACGTGTATGGCTGGCAAGATCACGGATCGGATCCTGCTGGAAACTATTGTGAGGCACGTGGAAAATAAAGATGTGACAGGCGATAGCAAACANGCACGTGGAAAATAAAGATGTGACAGGTGATAGCAAACAGGGCTTCTCTAAGGGCAAATTGTGCCTGAAAAATTTGGTCACCTTCTGTGAAGGATACAGAAGTAACAGATGAGGGAAGAGTGACTGACATCTACCTGTACTTTTGCAAAGGATTTTACACTGTCCCACGTGACATCCTTTTCTCTAAACTGGAGAGATATGGATTTGATGGATGGACCACTCCATGGATGAGGAACTGTCTGGATGGTAGCACTCAGAGTTGTGGGTGGCAGTGATGTCCACGTGGAGAGCAGTGATAAGTGCTGTTCCTCAGGGGTAGGTGTTGGAACTGGCACCCTTTAACAGCTTTGTCAGTGCCACGGACAGTGGGATTGAGTGCATCCTCAGCAAGTCTGATCATGACACCAAGCTGTATCAACAGTATTAATTCACATTGCCACAACTTCTTGTATTGCTAAAGGGGGAAAATCCCCCCACAACCATGTGGATAACACACCACTGTTTTGGCAGTGGTTGAACAGTGCTTACACAGCACTGAGGTTTTCTTCCTCCTGACTGCCTCCCTCAGTGAGCAGGGCTGGGGGTTACCAGCAGCTGGGAGGAGACAGCTGACTCATACTGCCCAAAGGCATATTCCATACCATGTGACATCATGCTCAGAAGTAAAAACTCAGGGAAAGAAGGAGGAAGGGGGGGCATGGTTGTGGTATGTGTCTTCCAAAGTAGCTGTTATATTTTCTGAAGCCCAGCTTTACAGGAAGTCACTAAACTTCTACTTGCTAGTGGGAAATAATGAATAAATTCCTTACTCTTCTTTCATGTACTGTCCTGGAAGACTGCCTGCTGCATCCTAAACAAGGAGAATTTGCAGTACTATTTATGTTGCAGTTTTAATGTCTTGTTTTTTCCTCTGGTAAGAGGAGCTCAGGTTGCTAGAACTGGACTGGGGATGGATAAGTAACGTGATAGCACTACTATCTTGAAATTAAGCCACATATCCACTGCACCGTCCGCACAAAATGTTTTGGCATTTTGCCATCAGATTGACTTTTTGTACACTGAGCAATGTGTGCTTCTGAACCACTTGGGAAGATTTCACATTGCTCTACAGTTCTGAGATCTGTGTAGATCTTCACAACAGAACATTTTGTTATCCTGAAGTTTTGTTGCTGCTCACCTCAGCAATGTGGCACGGCAGCTGTCTACCCATCTGTTTATCTCAAAAGTTCAGAAAAAAAAGGACACTAAAGCATGAAAAAAAAGTCCTCTCAAAGCAAATGGTCTACATCACCAGTCTCTTCTCCAATGGTAGATTAATTGCACAAAATACTGACAAAACTGACATGAAATTCCATAGCAGAGCTTTAGTTCAGAGAGCTGATGCCAGAGCATAGTAAGCTGTCAAATTCACCTTCTCAAACAGTGTATTTACAGTCACCAAATTCAAATTATTTCTTTACCCCATTGAAAACGGTGTGAGGGCTTTCATGGAAAAAATGACTAATGGGATGGTGAGAGAGGAACCTTGGAAGTTTCAGAGTGACTGCAAAGGCTGTAGGCTGCAGTCAGGTCCTCTTATGATGTATCCCAAAGTGCAGCAATACCAGAGCTCTAGTCCTGCAGTGGGAAAAGAAACACCAGATTGCTCAGAAGATACTGAACGCTTCACATGGAGGACATGTCATGGGGACAAAATTGTAAAAACATAGCAAAAAGACATAACTATGTAGAAAATGTCTAGTAAAAAGCCTTTGGCTCATTGCCAATTAAATCAGCCCCACTGCCCTGTTGTATGTGTCCAGTCCTGCCCTATTGGATGGCTTTTAGCACAGCTGAGGTATATGGTAGGAATATATTTCAGCACACAAGGAACAGAAAACAGATCCTCAAAACCAAGAGCAGGGAGAAGTAGGTTCTCAACCAGTTCTTGTAAACTTTGGGAAATACATATCTAATCATTCTGGTGTAATTTGTTTTTTAGGGGAACTTAGAAGGAGAGAAATTAACATTACAAGATGCAAAATATCTTTTCAAAATATTTCCTTGGATTTTCAAATTGGCCTGTAAGCTCCATCCAAATAGAAAAGCCCTAATAGGGTAAGAAATGCATTCCTTATTTCAGTATACATCATATGCTAATGCTTAAGTGTCTCAGTTCAGCCTTCTCTCCCAGGATGGGTGCAGGTACATTCAGAACTGCAGAATGTCAGATGTTCCAAAGAATGATGAAGCCCACGTATAAAAAACACAGAAAAATTATGCACAGAACATTGTTTAAAATGTTCTGCTGTCTCTTGCATTATTTCCTGAAGCTTATTATACCAATCACCTGGAGCATAAATCTGTCTTCAACATCTGTTATTTTCTTCTAAAGCAGCTCCCCATTGCCCTTGACTATTGCTTTTGTATACAATTCTTTATCAACCCTAATTGGAAACAGCATGGAAACCAACACTTACCATCTCCCTATGCTGCTTAACCCCTCTGCACCCAGAACATTGCTGAACCATGCACATGAAGATGTAATCCTTTGAAAAGCAAATTATTCTCTCCAGTGCTGAACCAGATAAGCCCTCCTCATCACTGGGACTGCAGGGTTATCCAGATGTCTCAGGAAAACAAGCTTAGGATTTCAGGATTTCAAGGCTGCCAGTCATGAACAGAGACAGAAGCATCCTACTGTATGAGTCTTATGGAACTGACAAGAAGAAGCAAAGTTTGGTCCCTTATAATCCCACAAATGTATCACAGTCACCTACTGGTATAGGCTTGGGCATTATGGTAAGAATTATAGACTTAAGTAAAATAGATTCAGTGCAGGCACAGAGAATTTCCTCCCATTTTAGTTCTAGTATTAGAATTGGTTATGGCTGTGTTGCAGAGAATGCTGTTTTAGTTTAAAACAAATAAAAAGTAAGAAAGAGGATATATTTTATAAAAAAAATCTTAAGTTAATACTTGGAAAATGAATGATTCACAGGGTGCACTGCAGGTCACAGGGGAAGCCTAAAGCCTTTCATTTCCAGGCATCACTGGCTTGCTTTCATTTGTGCTCCATGATCATATACCTAAATCTCTAAAAGCTTTGTATTTTGATCAGCTGAAGCATAAATATGACTTTAAAGCAGATATTTCATGGAAGAAGAATAAAGAATAAGGAATGTTGCTGCGCAAAGTGTATTTGTGTCTTCATAAATGAAGTAACACAAAACTTTTAATTCCTTAACTTGTTTAATGGTGTGGCTGTATATCAACATTACGTTTTGCTTCATTTGGAAAGTACTTGACTATCACATATATAGAAATCCAATGTTTCTAATTTTATAATTTCAAACTGATGTACATATTATATAACTTGTAATAAATAACTTATTTGCTAGAGAGAAGAGAGGAATCAGTAAAAATCAAATTTAATGTCATATGGATTTGAAGTGCCTTAAAAGTGACTCATAGAAACCAACTGGCTTTACAGAGTCAACATTAGATGTATTCCTAAACCACAAGTGTGGATAAGTCTATGATAATATCCTCCAGCAATTTATAATTTCCCTCAACTCATGCATTACATCAGCTCCAAAATATTCTTATATGGGTTTAAAGTTTAACTAATGACCAAAAACTTTACTCACTTTCTCCAAATCACATATTTTTCCTCAAATCCCAAATGTCAGATATTCTGAATTAGAATTTTTTTTTTCCAGTCAAAGCAAATATAGTAAAAGAAGAGCTACTGTGGATTCAGCTTCCCACAGTACCTTCAGCTCAGACCCTTTCATTTCTGACAGAAATGTGAACTTTTAGATTAGGTGGGTTGAGGTTAAATGTTCAGTAGTTCCCCTGATCAACAGAATCACCAGCCATGCAACTTATGAAAAAATATAAAGATACTGAAGGGACTAAGAGCTATAACTGTTGTAAATATTTAATATTGTTCTGCCTGAAATGAGACAAAGAACAGTAAAAATATCCAATTCCTTACTTTACTAATTTTTAGATTATTCTTTAAGAAAGAAAACTATACAATTCCTTTCTCTCTCTCTCTCTCTCTTTGTGTATGTATGTATGTATCTACGATTGTATTTAATACCTGCAGGTTACATATTATTTTTCTCTACTTGTATACATATATATATATATCTCCATATAGCCCTGGTGGTGTAGTGGTTAAGCATACGGCACAGTAATTGCCGGGGCCCAGGTTCGATTCCCAGCTGGGGATACTCCCCGGGCAGGCAGAGCTCGTTAGCCCTGCAAGGGGGCAATCTGCCTACGTCCTGAGGAGGAACTCACTGCCACTGTCCAGAATCGCTTTGGCCCGGCAGAAGAACCTCGGGATTAAAGGGTGGGCTCAGATCTGCGCGCCCTGTGTCTCACCTAAAAAATCCAGTGCGCAGGCTGGAAGGTCTGAAAGGAAAAAGAGGGCTTCCCCGGATCTTCATACGCGAAGGCTGGCCAGAATATATCTCCATATGTAGAGCCATATCACTCATTTAAATATGAATAAATATTTAGTCAAATTATTCTTCCACATAACAGTTTTCCCACGTTTACACAGCTAGCTTGCTCTTCACTTGACATATAATGGATACCTGATGCAACAACTCAAGTGGTGATCATGCTCACTTTTAGTTTCATACTCAAATAGGTAGCTTTTAAAATTTAAAAATTCCTGAAAACAGCAATGTATTTATCTTAAACTCTCACTTAACTGACTGGCCCTGGTTTCGACCCTGTTCTTAGAAAGCAGCTGTCCCCCTTTCCACAGGCGAGTTGCATGATATTCTGAGGAGCATAAGTCCCATGCTTGTTTCCTTGTCTTTTCATGATTATTATTATTATCTGAGGTCTCAGATTAAACGTGCACCAAAACACTCTCAACACAGTTTTTAGGGATTCTCTCCCTAATCCAGTGCTCTTGTAAATGCTTGTAATTCCCCTTGGCATTTTACATACTCTGTTCTTTAACCCAATCCAGATATCCTTAAAAATCAAAGTTTTAAAATTTCTTTTTGTTATGAAATTAATTTCACATACGTTATCAAAACTATGCATGCCATTTAGCAAACAGCCTAGAGTAACTTACAGATTTGTATTAGTGATTTACGTTTATCAGTTAGAGCATCATAGAACCGTTTAGATTGGAGAAGATCCTTCAGAGCATAGAGTCCAACCACCAGCCCTGCTGTGTCTGTGGCAGTGGGGGCCAGCGGTTTGATGCTGCTACCATCTGAAAGCATCTCCAACAGAAGCCGCTCGGTCGGTGCCATGCACCAAGCACACACTTGCACACACGCTAATACCTTCTCAGATGGAGCGACGGCAAAGAGGCAGGAAGGGTCCTCATGTGGCATTCCACGCGGAGGTTTATTGCAGCCACACATGTGAAGGGAACCAGGAAAGATAGGGAGCATTAGCGGAGGGTCCATGTTGGAGACCAGAAAAGTCAAACAGATTTGCTTGTTCTCCTGGGGACCAAATTTACCCCCAAAGCTCCACAAGAAGGGTTTGCCGTAGAAATGAGCCCTTGGGAAAGATTGCACCCACTTCTGTGTGAGCAGCAAACACCAAAGAAATGAAAAGCTGAATGTTTGATGTGCCACAGAAAAATGGATTTGTAGTTTTAGGAATTGCCTCATGTATTACTATGGGACTAAGATGAAGATTTTCGGGTGTTGGTCCCTTGCCTTTCTCCTTCTTCCCTCTTCTCCTTCTTCTTCCCTTTTCTGTGACCTCAGTTCCTATCATGTAGTAATTGGTAGAAAGAATTTAGTTTAGAAGTGACATGTTAACAATATTGATAGTTACTGGATTTAGAAACAAAATAATGTATGTAGAACCTTCTTATTTGATGATAAAACGATATAATCTCCGTGCACCGGGTGTCATCAGCCATTTGGCACCTGGATGCAGTGCAGACACTGTGTACCTGAACCCTTGATAACATAGAATAAACAACCTGAAGCAGCAACGACGTCTTTTGTTATTTTTCCCCGACATGAGAGATTGAGAAGACAAAGCATCCTGGGCATGAACCAGCTCTGTGGGGCACAAAGGGGCCACCACAGGTCCAGGTTTAAGTGGTGAGAGGTAGGGGTGGGGAGAGCATCAGGGACCAACCATCAGAGGGCACAGGGTCAGTGCAGAGGCAGGGTGTGCAGGGGCAGTACCCCTTGGGTAAGGGATCCAACAGGAAAGAGGTGTGGGAGTGGCTGAGGAACAGAGGCCAATGGGGGAGCAGGGAAGGGAGAACTTTCTGGAGCAGGGATATATGGTGTAGGAGAGGGGCGGAGAGGCCAACAGGCCAACAAGGGAAACAGAACTGGGGTATATTAACATATTGAAACAAAGGTCCTCGGAAAATGCTTCTTTCTGACACCCTAACCTGGGGAGTGGCTCTTAAGGTCCTTTCCATAGGACCCTCATGGTTTCTCAGTTAATAGGCCCACTGGCCTCCATAACGTCCGCCACCAAATCACGTCTTTTACTGCCATGTCTACATGGCTTTTAAATATGTTCTGGGATGGTCACTCCACTACTTCCTTGGGCAGCCTGTTTTATTGCTTGACAGCCCTTTTGGTGAAGAATTTTTTCCCAGTAATCAATCTAAACATCCCCTCATACAACATGAGGCCATTTCCTCTTGTCCTACTGCTTGTTAACTGGGAAAAGTGACTGACGCACACCTTGCTACAACCTCCTTTCAGGATGTTGTAGAGAGAGATAAAATCACCCCTGAGCCTCCTTTTCTCCGGTGTAAATGACTCCCTCAGCCACTCCTTACAGGACTTCTGTTCCAGACCCTTCACCAGCTTCTCTGGACGTGTTCCAGCACCTCAATGTGGAGGCCCTTGAAGTGAGGGGCCCAGAACTGGACACAGGATTTGAGGTGATGCTTTACTAGTTCTGAGCACAGGGGAAAAATCCCTGCCCTGGTCCTGCTGGCCACACTATTGCTGATACAGGCCAGGATGCCTTTGGCCTTCTTGGCCACCTGGACACACCCTGGCTCATGTTCAGCTGCTTCTGATCAGCATTCCCAGGTCCTTTTCTGCTGGGCAGCTTTCCAGACACTCTGCCCCACCCTGTAGCACTGCAGGGTGTTTTTCTGACTGAAGTGCAGGACCTGACACTTGGCCTTGTTGAACATCATACAATTGGCCCCTGCCCATCGATCCAGCCTGTCCAGGTCTCTCTGCAGAGGCTTCCTGCCCTCCAGCAGATCAATACTCTCACCCAACTCGGTGTTGCCTGCAAACTGACTGTGTGCTCGAGNACTCGGTGTTGTCTGCAAACTGACTGAGTGTGTGCTCAACCATCTCATCCAGAATCCTGACAAAGATATTAAACGGGACTGGGCTCAACACTGAGCCCTGTGGAACCTTGCTAGTGACCAGCTGCCAGCTGGACATAGCACCATTCACCATCCCCCTCTGGGCCTGGCTGTCCAGCCACTTTTCTACCCTGCAAAAAATAGTTCTTATAGAAGCACATACAAGAGCACTTCTGCCCAACAGACTATGAAAGTATCTGTTGGAGTCCCTTTTACAGTTTGTAGATTAGTCCCTTTCTGGTAGGAAAGATTCCCTTTGGTATACTTAGAGGGTTTTTTTCAACTTTCTAACTTTTTTTTTTTTTAATTTAATTGTATAGAAGTTTAGTTTCATTCTTAACATTTAAAGAAACAGATGGTTATACAGACAGAAAAAAACCCCTCAAAGAGCATGTACCTAGTATCTGTAAAGTTGTCTCATTTTAAATAACATTTTCACATGTCTTCTTCAGTGTGTGAACTGTTCAGGTTAAAACACTTTTTGGATAACAGTTTTTGCCTGTTACCTAGATAAACTTGCTATAACACTTTTAAAACTTGATAAATAATGCATAGCAAAGCAAGATTATGGTGGGTGAATATTAATGTCAGGAATTAGAGCACAGAAACTAATCTATAGTCAGAGAACACTAAAGCACGGAGTACTAAGTGACATAAGTAGGCTAATTGGATGCTTCTTACAGGAACTGCTTTTCTGCAAACATTAGATTCACCTGACAGAGATTTATTTGATGACTCTTGGATAAGAAAGGAAGAAAATGCTTCTCCTTTGTGTCAAAAGAACAGATCTGTATCTTGACATCAAGGAAAAAAAACAAATAAACAACAAAAAAAAAGAAGATATGCACCTAGTATATTAATGGTATATTATTTTTCTTCCTTATTTATTTAAAGAATCAAAATAATTCCTATTACTCTTCTCACAATCCTTCTCCCACCGATGACAAAGACTCAGGTTATTAGAATAAAATAGCATTTAAGAAAATAACTATTTAGCAGTACAATATCTTGATTGATGTTTACACATGGTCTTGATGACCTAGTTTAAAATAGTATAGTTGCCCTTCTACTCACAAAGACTGGAATCAACTTATGACTTGTGGACTTTTTTGTTTTTATGACTTTTTTTTTTTTGAAAAATTGGTAGCCTTCCTCAGCTCAATGAACTGCAGAGGCATAGATCAGTGCAAGTCAGTAGCCCAATTTACGTATACCTATCACAGTTTGTGGGTCTCTGGCCTGTGAGTGGTAACCTGGATAAAGTGACCAAATCCCAAACACCAAATGAGGGATAGAGGGGGAAGATAGGAGCAGCAAGAGCTGGCAGCCTACCCAGAGCATTCCTAAGTAAAGGTGGGAATGCCTTCATCACTTTTGGCAGCAACCTGTCCAAAGTCTCCCCTGCTGAGCTTGATCAAAGTCCGCAACCAAGGTGAGCCAGAATAACTTGGAGGGAAAATGAGAAATGACATGTCAATGTAAGGAACTGCCAGGAGTAAGCCCGTACTGTGCTATAGTTCTATCAAACTGAATCCATTAATTAATTGTGCCTTTGTTAGCACTCAACATGAATGGCAACTATATAAAATCCAATATGAAATCCAGAAAATTACAGCATCATATTTAATATCATCAAACAACCAAATCTTAGTCTTATACATAGCTCTATTCTCTATAGCATTCAAGGCTGTTCTCTTGTCAACATTTACTACAGAGAGGATGGAGAGTGTGTCTGCGATGTTTGCATTACTGTATTTGTTAAGGTTTCCCTTTTAAAAGCTCAAATTAAAATCAGAAAGTAAGGTTCAGGCACACAGTCAACTCAAATGAAGTTTATGAACAAAGAAGCTTTACTGGGAAGTGTATTAATATATGGGAAATTTCTGGATAAAGAAATTCTAGATTCAGTTACCTATACCTAGGCTTCTAATAATCTCTTAAACTCCAAATGGTCTCTGAAATTCTCCGGAAAAGTACTTCTGCTCTTTCTGATCAGGCAGGATGCCCTTGTTTCTTTACTGATATAAAGCCAAGGCACAAAGTCTCAGTATCAGAGAGCTGGCTGAAAAAAATATTACCCTACATTATACCAGTTTCTAGAAATTCTATACGTAATTACACTTATGTGATTTTTTCTGTGTCAATAGCATTTTCAATTAAGTGAATATAAGGCAGAATAAAGCTGGATAACTTTCAGTAACATTAGTGGAATCTTAATAGAATTAACACTGTAGATGCATTATCCAGACCACTTGTAAAACTGAGTGCTAAACCAGTTAGAAGCCTTTTTATAGGACTTTACTACAGGGAAGCTGTAAGACAAGTAAATAAAGCTATGGCAAAACTACAAGTACATTAAAATAATTATAACATAGATAATTAATAGCTTCTTCATTGCTCCTTTTGCATCGATATAGATTGTTATACACTCTCTAGCCATCTTTTCAAAAGTACATCTAAGAGGTTCAGGAAGAGTGTTGCATTTCAAAGATATTTTGCATTTCAAAAGATTAAAGAATGAGTCTCACCTTTGTATAAATACACATCAGAACTGTCATATATATATACATAAAAGAAGTTAACTCCAGAACTTTCAGTGGAGATTTGTGTATATATACTTATATTTATACATATATATATGTATATATACATAATATATATATGTATCCATCTGTGAATTTATAGCTTCATACTTTTCTATGCTCATGTTCATATTGTAAAAACAAATTAGAAATCTAAAGATGTATATTTATATATGCTTTAAATAGCACACAATTTTTTCTACATCTGACAAACTGATTTATACATCTATATAATATATAACCATATGTAAAATTTAGGTTGCAAGTAACTCATTATCTTACAGATTTTTGTTAAGAAAACAAGATTGAAATCTTGTTGCCCATTTATTTGATTTTTTGGTAATATAAATCCATACACAGTAAAAATGAAATATTTCCATATCGAGCCAAGGTATTTTTAATTGTAATTACTAGACCCTAAGTAGCACATACAGACTCTTAAGTCATATTTCTGTATTTTTACTCCATCAAGGGTTTTATCACAAAAAAACCCATTTACTTAAAAGATAAATACTTCATTATTGTGAGTCCTAAAAAATCACTATGAAGTTAGCTTATGTCAGAATAAAGATAAATAGAGGGGAGAGATGTGCCTGCTGTATAGACAGTAGTTACTGAATGAGGATATTTGGTCAAGTGCCAATTGTTTCCTTCCTTTTTATGGCTGTATGTGCAGTGTTCAACCACAGGGACATCTCACTTCTATTTTATTGCAAATTTCTAATTCAAAAGAGGATTCCCCAAAATATTATTTAGCTATATGCTATACTACTATTCCATGCTCTTCTACATAGCTACTAGTCTTTGGTGTTACGGGGTGGTTTCCATTGTGAGAACAGCCATTGCTGTTTGAAGACTGCCTCTTTCAAGTGCTTAGGAGGCAACTAGGCATGGGGAAAAACACCCCAGACTGAGAAAAAAACCACTAGGTGTAGCTTGTGCACATCCACTTGCCATAAGCTACTGAATGGCTGGAGATTGCCAGACCAATTGCTACATTAACAAGTAATTTTTTCTCTAACGTTTTCAATTGCGTTATTTTCTCCCTAATGGGAAATCAAGAGAACAGAAGTAATATGGGAAAAACAATGTGGAGCAAAGAGATGCTCCAAAAAGGTTTCATTGTACTATGTATCTTAATTTCTGTATGATTCACTCCTGGGAAAGGATCATATTGTAATTTTGTAAATATCTACTGAAGTCAGACTATTCAGCACAACAAAGGGATTTTTTTCTGGTGGTCTGCAATAAGCTTTTATAAGGCCAACTATTGGGATGAGAAATCTCCCTGTCATTCAGAGGTGCATTTATCAGACCCAGCAAATTAGCAGCCTTAATAGCTACCAGCTACTAGCCAGGTTGGTATGAGCAGATATAGGGGAGTTATTAAGATGCTATTAATATACTGTGTGATGACTTACTGTCCTCAAGGCTCTGCACGATATTATCAGTAAAATCTCTATTCCTGTAAATACTTTTCCCTCTTTTCACCAGCTCTCAGTAGAGAGAGAAGTGGACAAAAAAAAAAAAATTCCCTCCGTCATGCACCAAGCCTTGCTTCTGTGGCGATTTTACCACAGTCAGCATGGAATTATTTGAAAAACCCAGAAAAAAGGAATTTTAAGAGCTCAAACCTGCTTCTGTAATGAAAAAGAGGTTGAGGTGCTTAGAAAGGTAATATTAGCAACAGTGTGTTAAAATTTCTGCTATTAATTTCCTTCTTACCTTCTAACAACGTAACTGAACCAGCTTTTTCCTGAACTGTGGATTTAAACAAAAAACAAAAAGCCAAAAAACCAAGAACTCCTACATATTAAAAAACAAAAACCCAAACAAAACCACAAACCAAAAAAACTCCCCCTCCATTCTCCCTTCCAAACTGCACTTCAGAGTGCCCTCTGTTTTTAAATTATTGTTACATAGCATTAAAAATGCAATAAAAAGGATTGCAGAAGGCGATTTCATGATGAAGTCACTTTAGGCCAAGTTAGTTTTATCCTACTGTAAAACTTGTGTAGTAGGGACAGGATAGCAGGTCATTCTGCAGTGAACAAAAGTAGTAACACAGGTTCTTTCTTTGCCAGGCAATGAAGGGTTTCTCCCTCCCTGTCTCTCCCCACACAATATGTTTGTGTTTTTCATCCCTCCTAAGTATCTAAGATATGGAATTTACACTCTCACCATACAGTCAGATTGCACTTTGGTCAGAGTGAGGGTTACAGAAAGATGTATGAGTTCCTTTTCTTTGTACTTTACTAAATACAAAACTGTGAATTATAAGTGTATGTAATAACTATTTGTGGATACAAGTTTTAGACACTTCTCCGCCGTCCTCCATTTTCTTTCTCTCTTTGTTCCTTACTCTGAAAACCTACTCCAAGTCTGAATCACGTACCTGGATGTTTTATACTTTTTTTCAGAGAGGGACTCTGGGAAACGAAACCAGAAAAAAATAAAGCAAGCAGTGTAAAAATTTTTCACATATTAAATATGAATGACATTCAAGTGTGAAAAGCAAAGGACAGATTATTGTTCGTTGTCAAGTATCAAAGGATGCAGGCTTTATTTCACTGCGCAGTTCTGAGATGCCATTCTCAAAGCTTTTTTGTTCCCAAGCTAAAGGAATTGAGGGCACCTGCTCAGTTCATATGTGTCAAGCACTGGAGGGCAAGTATGAGATTTGTGGAGGAAAACAGACATCCAAAGGCTGTAGGAAAAATAAAATTATTTCAGCAATAGCCAAGGCAGGATTCTAGATTAACGCCCACTAAGGCTAGCAGGCAGTCCTATTAGTGTTGAATATGTCCAAACTCTATATAAATCAAGAACCAAAAGAACTACTTACTCAGGACAGCTTTGTTAGTATCAGGTACCAGTGGAGAACACTGTTCATGTTGCTGCATTGCACAGTACCTCCCTGAAACCAAACAGTTGAAACTTAATAAGACCCAGCTCAAGAGCCCTGGAGGTAAGAGCTGGACCCTGCAATTGTAGAATTAAGTTGTCTAAAATGCATACACACCCAAAATATGCTACAAATTCATGTGCCACAGAGATGTTCTAAAAAAACCTTGGTAGCTGAAAAACAGTTTCTAGTTCCTTATCAACAATTTATTCCCTGTTTAAAGCTTCAAGTGATGAAGAAAATTGTTTATCACATATCTATAGTATAACAAACTTTCAGGATGTGCTGAATTAGCTACTGTTTTCAGGGCTTAGCATAACTGACTCCCCAAAACCACAGGCAGGAAAACCTATCTGCCTGTCAGGCTACGTGACCTGTCCATATGCCACTGCACATGCTGAATCACAGCATGTTGAGGTCAGTCCAGAGGTTCTGGGTCTGAAGGGTGACACTAGGGCTGCCAAGCTCTTCAGTGGCAGTAATTTTTGTGGTATATGGTTACCCCTGAGACAGCCTCTCCTTCCACAATTTTGATATCTTAAGCTATCTCCATATTAAAATTACATCCCAAAGTTTGGGCATGCCTTCACACCTATTACTGATCATGACACCATCTATGTTGTCAGTTCATAACCACTCCTGAGGTAAAGCATAGGGTGATGCTGTTACCTCATCCAGCTTGTCATAACATAGACAAATAGATGGATCACTGTCAGGAGGTAGCTCCTTATTATCTTTCACTGTTTTAAATTTGTATTTCATTGTGTCTTCATTTAAACATGAGCTGATGACTCCATTTATGTTTCTGCCGCTGAACTGCATTTTTTCTGAGTCTTTGTTTCCCTCTTTTTTCCCAGTATTAGGTGGTGTTAAAATTGCGACATTCAGAATAGCTGCTGCTGGATGAGCAATGAAAGACAAAAATCATAGAATAATTTGGGCTGGAAAAGATATCCAAAAGTTATCTTGTCCAAACCCCCCTGCAAAGAGCATGGACTTCTTCAAGTAGATCAGGTTGCCAGAACCAACTTACAAATACAGGTTTTCACTGCGTACAACCGGGTGTGCAGAGTCTGTGGTCAGGAAAACAAAGTTAATTCTGATCACTGGGTTCTCCTAAGATGGAGCAGTTGTAGGAAGTTCAGGAAAAGCAGCTGGCTTTCCAATTTTTTTTTTTTGAGACAATCACTTAAACATTATTTATCATAACATTTCTGATGTCTGAATCCTAGTAAGGAGACTTACTCAGATTCAGACTAGGATGCTAGTAAGGATCTAGATGTCATTGGATAGTCTTCTTAATCTAACTGTCAATGAAATAAGTTATGCTGTATGTAACTGGCTATGCAAACTAATAAAAACCTACTTCAACCAAATGAAAATGTCTTTTATTTCCTCTTACAGTAATGTGGAGAGCAAGCAGCATTTAAAACATGAAATAAATATCAAAAATTGAGATATTTCCCAGCATTCATACAAGGTTTTAGAATCCAAGAGTAGAGGAAAATTTTCAGTGCATGTTAAAATGATTTTTAGCCACTTATAATTACAAGTAGGTGCTCTATATATCACATCGACAACTTAAATCCCCAAAGTATAAATGCCAAAGACCCTTGCTCTGCCTAAAAGCAATTTCCTAGATAAAACCAGGGAATTTCAATTAAGGATGAATGTGCAATTACTTTAAGGAAGAATAAAACCAAGCTTTCCATTAGGAATATATGAGCAGCTGTTGAAAAAAATAAAATACTGTCAATACTGTCTCTTCATTCAATTAACTCCTAACCTTGCAGACCACAGATCATTTCATTTGTCACCACATCAGTTAGGCAGCTCTACATTTTGGGAGCACTTCTATGCCATTAGGTTATTAGATCCAGCTAATTTGTTTCCTAAGAATTACATGAATGCATTTGACACATTCATTAGCTAATGAAGTTAGAAGATTCATATCAAATGGTTTCTGTAAGTATTGAGAACTACCTTTATCAAATCTCCAATTCAGAGACAAAATATGTATCCTTTTTCAAGACATAATATGCAACAGCTAATATTTTGAAACTAAAATTTCATTTCCTTGCTGCTATGACAAGGAAATTATGTCAAGCAACAAAAAAACCCCAAATTATTAGCTGTCAAAATCATTAACAATTTAATCTATTAAGTACAGAAGCTCTCCCTTTACTATTTAAAAATATATTTGAACTCTATATATCTTTCGTCTCCAAAGAGTTAAGCAATCTTCACATTTCCTGCTTGGCTGACTGTGAATGCACTAACCTTAACAAGTTATTTTTATAGAGCCACATTCAGAGAAGTTAAAAAAAAATCACCTTTTTTTAATATAAATTGAACCAGTAATGTAATATCTAAAGTAATTTTATGTGCAGAAAAGAAATAGAAATGCTTCCTTATGTTTTCATGAGGTGTATAAAAGAAAGCATTCAAAGCGTTCTCCTACCTTAGTCAAAGATGCTTGCTGCTGGCTGACTGTAACAATTTTACTTGCATCCTAGCAAACTCTTGAACAGTAATCCTGTTATGTGTCTACAGCAGTTTCACGGGGGTGGGACTTCTGTGTAATAATGAATTCACCAGGGAATCTTCCCTTTCAAAGTATGCTGCTGCAGACAAGGAAGCCACTCTACACTTACTGTCACAAGCTTTTGGATGATTAGGTTAAGACGCAGGGAGTAAGTACATGTACACACATAGAGTGATGAAGATTCAAATATTTCCTGTATGCTAAAGCTTTGACAGGATGAAAACTGCAGTATGATTTACGTGGAAAGTATATATATATGTGTGTGTGTGTGCGCGCGTGTGTGTGTGTGTACATATATATCCTTTATATATGCAAAAAGGAGAGTCACAAAAGGTCATTATGAAGAAATTATTTATGTAGTCTATAGGGGTGTGGCTGCTGCATGTCTGGTTCTAACCATTTAATCTGAGAAGAAGAAACTCCAAATCAATCATGTCAATTCTTACCTAAAAAAAAATAAATTAAGAATATCTTAATCCAAAATGATAGGTTGCATAAAAAGCAGATACACACAGAGCCTGCTGGCTATCACTAGCTTCCCATGTAGAGCAGCAGCTCAGACATAATGAAGAAGCTCTGTAATATGTTAACCCAATAACAGAAAAAGTAGCTTCCTGCCAGCTCTCCAACAAAGAACAGTAATGTTTGTAGTGATTATTATTAAGATGTATGAGCAAAAAAACCTTGGAGAGTGTGTGTGGTCACTTGAAATAGTAGACAACAAATATGAGAGCAAATTGATACTTTGGATGAAAGAGATATATCTGTCAAGGTTATGGCAGTGTATATGACATAGGGTGAAGGGTCCCAGTATTCAGTCAACCACCTCAGGGGAGCTGTAAGAATAATGGTCATACAACCTGATTACAGGACTAAGCGAGCCTATCAGCCTTTATTAAATCATCCAGCAGTTCCCTTATCTCATCTACAGATAAAAAGCAAAACATAGCTGACTCATGGACTTCCAGCTCTGCAGAGCTGCTTTACCCAACAGTAGTCAATCTCAGCCTGTGCTGGTGTCTGTGATTATACCCCAGATTCAGGACCTGCATTTGCCTTTATCGAATTTCAGAAGGTTCCTCTCTGTCCATTTCTCCAACCTGTCAAAGTCTTTCTGAAGGGTAAGTGTAGCACCCTGGGGTATCAGCCACTTCTCCCAGTTTTGATGCATCAGCAAACTTGGATGAACCTTCTGAGCAAGTCACTGATGCATAAGTTAAGCAGTTCTGGGCCCAGTATTGAACCTTTGGGGACACTACTCGTGACAGCCTTCCAACTAGACCCTGTGTCACTGATAATGACTCTCTGGGATCTGCTGTTCAGCCAGTTCTCAATCCACTTCACTGTCCACTCATCCAGCCCACACTTCCTGAGTTTGCCTAGGAGGACGTTGTGAGAGATGATTTTGAGGAAGACAATACCCACTGCTCTCCACTCATCCATCCAGGTAGCTGTTTCATCGTAAATGCAATCAGGTTTGTCAATCCTTCCAGTGACTTCACTTGTCTATCTCTTTTATAGCTTTCTTGTTAGCTAACTCACAACAGGTATGAAAAACCATAGCTTTCTTCTGTATAAATTCCAGCATTCATTCAGGGATTGAAAGACAAAATCAACTCCCTTTCCTTCAAAAGCAACCTGCGTTTCTCAACTCCATGCAACTCCCCTTAGCAGTAAGTCATGAAGTGGATGCCATACCAGAGTGTTTGCCATACCTTTTTTTGAAACTGTCCCAACAGATATGCCACATTCAAGAATCTGAGTTACTTAAAAGACAAACCAAAAGAATAAACATCATCCTAGAACGTTCAGATGTGAGCATTACCTGAATAGAAGATAACAACCTTATCTAAAGTAGAATTCTGAGGATGTTATTTCAAGAGAAATGAAAAGAATTTACAGTTGCTCAACTCAAAGGGCAGAAGGTGAAGGAAGAACAGCGAGGGAAAAGAATGATAATATTTAGCTGTGTTAAAAACAAGAGCAGAGATGTTTTCCATCTTTATAGCAGATAGCATAACAAGCAAAAAGTTTAAATTGCAGGTAAAACAGTTTTCCAATTCCTAATCCTTGGATCTACCAGTAAAGAGGGAGACTCCTCAGTGTTCTTATTTGCCTGGGAGCCTTTAAAAAAAGTTTAAAAAAACAAAAAAAAGGTTAAAAAAGTATCATGAATAATCTGAGAAAAGTTAATTTTACATTGGCTCAGTAAGATGATCTGTACATGTCTACACAAGTTTTTCTGTACAAGCTCTGAATATTCAGGAGGCAGAAATGAAGCATGTTGCTGTCAGAAATAGTTTTATCCATGCACAAGTATACTTTTTTAATTTGTAAAAATATTCAAAATAATTATTTTGATAGGAATTATTTATGTCAATAGAAGTGTGAATGCTATCCTACTAATAAGACACTTAAAAGTAATATAACACTAATTTAGCACTTCAAATAAATTTTAAATATACGCTTGATGCATTAATTGAAAAGCTTTTACCTTCACTCAAAAACAACTAAAAGAATACAGGCTATTTATCTAAAATAAAGTTTTCTTTTTTCAATTTGATGCAAAAATTAGGAGCACATAAGACTGCATTTTATACTGACAGAACAAAACCTATGTGTCACGTGTACTAGAGTGCTCCAAGTGCTGTGATTCAGCTCTTTATAAATATAAAGTAATTGCACCCTGGAAGACCTTAGAATTTAATTATTCTGACCTAACAGACTGGTTTTACCTGAGATCTTCTTTTATTGATCTAATATGCAGTTGAAAGGCTGTTTCAACTTCTGGCCTGGGCATTGCTTGTATTAAATTACTTGTTTTCATCTACTTTACAGATTACTCCATGGAAAAGTGGCACCAGACAGCCAAGGTATTGTCTTTTAGGTAAATAAATTACATGCAGTCCCCTTTGCTACTGTTAGATCTCCAGACTTGCAGTTACACTTCTTCACTTTGATAGTTATAATCAGTACTGGATAAATTCTTCTATACAGTTGTTCTTTAATCAATTAAATTGCAGTGTTTTGTAAGTAGAAAGTGTCCTTTGATAAAAGGAATTAAATTCCATAAAATGCCATCTTCCTGCAGAAAGTGATTGGATTTACTGATACTGTGTTGTAGAACTGTGACCAGTGTTCAGCAATACCTGCACATCATCAAAACAATTAGTTTCTGGGGAAAGACACAAAGCACTTTAGATATTGGAAAGTGCATTTCATCTCCAAGCTGTAAACAGACACTCTGATTGTCAGAAACAAATCTGAGCAGATTCATGGCTCAATGGCATTTAACACGAGTAAGACATCTCACTTAACTGTTTTCTATCCTTTTCCCCTTCCAGTTAGAGGAGCTCAATCTGCATCTCTAGTACACAAAATCTCAGGCAATTTTCTTTACTTTTCCATGCTAAAGTACAAATCATGTGGACAACTGGCATTGAGCTCACATGGATTCTGTATTTCAGTTAGATATTGATAATGCGTAGTGTCTATCACTTTTTGCTCTGGTGATATAAAGGCTTCTGTGTGTAGTCAGTTCTTCTGATCATTAGGAAAACAGCAGAGCTCTTGTTGCCTCTCCAGGGTAAAAGGTACCACTGCTATTATTCATCAGGAGCACACTTCACATTTCCTTGCAACAAAGGCTGTCAAAGGAGAACCTGGAGCAGCCCTCTGTAGTCATCTGGTGTATCTAACTTTGGAGTTATCTAACTCTTTAGAGATTGCAGAACTGCACCTAAAGGTATTTTTGAGACAGCCTATTAAAAAATGCTATCCTGTAACATAACATAAATACCTTGAAAAATATTTTTGTTGCAGAAGTATGGCAATACAGCCTTAGAAACAACAGTTGGGGAGATTAGGCCAGCACATTTGCCATAAACATACTTCCCATAGAAACAGTAATTTTAGAAAGTCATATAACTGCAGTGAAGAAGATAAAAAAAAAAAAAAAGATGGACAAATATGCTACAAATAGACCAGGATACATTAAACAGTATTATACTGGGAAACAATTAATAAATACCTCTGTGCATATTTGCTCCATGAAGGGGTTGCAGTCTTCTGAATTAATTTTTTTAAATTATACTTCTCTGCAGCTGTATATGAAATAAAAGAGTGCATTGAAGAAAAGTCTCATAAATTGCTGCAAAGAAGACTAGAAAAAACTTGTGCGTTTTTCAGTTGACTTCACAACTGATGTGGTGTGTGATGTTAATGCCACCATAAGGTTCTTAGAAACTTCGAGGAAAAGACATGTTTTTCCTTCTACAGTTTTTCTGGAGATGCATCACTGCGCTAATGTACTGCTTACCACATTGAACAAACTGCTTTCCAAACTTTTGCGAAGAACACAGCTCTTAAGCCCAAGTATTATGGTGTTTATGTCAATACAATTCTTAATGCATTCCTGTTGCTAGGATAAGTTTGTTTACAGCTTGTGGATGAAGTAATTCTCATACGCTTTTTGTGAGGATCCCCTGTTTTTTTCATTGACTGAATAGTTACATCTAACCTCTCTTGCCCTTCATGCGTGGGCAGTGCTTCCTCTCTTTGGATCATATCTAATAGTTCAATGGCATAATCTTTTCTTACCAGCTCCAAGGGCATTATGCTAGCAGCCTAGTTATACTGTAAGCAAAAATAATGATATCTCATCTCTTCTGAAAAGCAGGCACTGAAATGGGAGCAGCCCAACACACTTTTATGAGATTCCTTTCTACAAAAGAGTTTAGCCTCCTGTCTTATGACAGAACATTAAAACCACCTTTCCTTATGTTTAATTAAAAGGTATAATATGGTTCAACAGTTATTGAAATGAATAGGATAGCTTTTGTTCTTTTAAGTATCAATTGTCTTGAAAATTTTTGTTTCTTACCAAGCCAGAGGATGTTGTTAGATTTCAGACTGGTAGACAAATAAGGAAAACACTGCTATATGTAAAATATCACAGGACAATAGTGAATTAGGTAGAATATTGAAGACTGAAAATGTCTTCACTTATTCAGAACGCTCAGTTTGTCTGGTTAAGTTATCTAGACTGTTTGCACAAAGGTCACATGTAGTTGAACCAGATGTGTTTCCTTTGATTATATAACAATGTTGCAAGATGAGAACGGAATGGTGATTCACTTCTCATGGCACTGTGAAGGACAATCACCATGCTCAAAATGCTGCTAAAGTGGCGTCCAGGAAAGTATCCTCACTACTCTGTTCTGCAGAGCATGTGCTGACAAATAAGGTAAGAAAGCAAAAAACATAGGGGAATTCCTAATCTCATACTGAATTTTTTTGTTTGTTTGTTTTCAAGTTATTTATTCATTAGGAAATGAATTAGAACTCCACTGAAAACTGCCAGGCTCAGATAAGAAGAAAAAAATTCTACATATTAGATTATGTAATATTTAAAAATTATAAAAAATTAAATTATTAAAACATTTATTAGTGGAGACTCCGGTTCACAAAAGTCTAAATTGTACAGGTATCAGAATCTAGGCTTCTTGTTTTTCCCTCATCAGTGTTGACCAGCACAGGCATTAAGAATTTTTTACAGGCAAGAGAAATTGAGAGCAATAAGAATCATCGGCCATAGCCAAAAATTGATGTCTGTGAGGTTCAAGCTGAAATTTCCCTTCAGGAAACAGTGGAGCAAATTACCCAAGAACACTGTAGTCTCCATCCTTGAAGCTTTCAGACTCTGCTGGACATAAAGCTCCATTTCAAGCAATGCATTCAATCACAATAGTGATTGTTGAACATCACTGGAGAGCTGTGTAGATTGGCAAAGCTTTCAACCACACATCATGTTGCAGAACACAGACTGTAATCCTCAGACTGTAATGTAATCATCTGCTGAGGTGAAAGTTCAGACAGGAGGAGGAAGAGAGTTCTGAAATTTTATGGACGGATGGACAGATTGAGATTAAATTCAAGAGAGGCCATCTTCCTGAAATCAAGCTCCAGTTTTCATATACTTATAGGCAGTTTACTTAAGAACTCTAAATACTGGATAAAATCATGACCCTGTGATATTGAGGGCTTTATCACTGATTTGAATAAGCTCAGGTTTTCAGCCATCGTGCTGTGTTTCAGAGTATTCTTAAAGAAACCCCAAAACCACCACCAAACCCCATGAATGATACCCATCCACCTGCAGCCACAAAGAATCCCCAAAAACCCTAACCAACCAAACAAGTCTAGCAACCAAAACAACCCTGAAACACAAGTTGAATAATTATCTCATGGAATAAATCTAAACCCATGGCCATGTGGTAGAAGTAAGACTGGACTGCAGTTTTGCTCTCTTGCTTCAAAACACTGGAAAGTATTTGTAACTCTTGATACTGCAGAAGCTTCTGCATTTCTCATGAATAACTTAACAGATTATAAATACTTTCACTTTGATATTCATAGACTGATATCAAAATATTGAAACATTCCGTGAGTTTCCTGTTTCCCATGACTTTCATCTCAAATCTTTCTTACTGACCTTTGAGAAGGGCAATTTTTTGCTCTCCTAGTTTCTGTGAAAATTAATGTAGCCAAAAAACAGACCTAAGACCAGTATTTAGAGACTGTTCTCCTCTCCTCTCCTCTCCTCTCCTCTCCTC